>MU158848.1:767862-840502 GCA_015888305.1 Antheraea pernyi
CGGTTCAGCGATTTGTGATTTCTTGGAGTAAAGAAGTGAGGCAAACAGTGTGTTGCTTATGTTCTTTTCTCTGTACATAAAATATTTTATGTACTATAATAATGAACAATACAGACAAACTCGCGAGTAACTAATACACAATAAGAATTCCATACAGGTGTGTTTGATAAAATTAATAAAGTGCTTTCAAATATGTCAGAATTTTCAGAGCACGCTGTCACAAATTGCTATTATGCTACTCCCTGCCTCCTTCCTCTATTACTGCTGTGTTCGTAGTTCGCCTCTAATTTCCTAAATGAAGGCTGTATACACAAATAGACGATGAAGTTTAGAGCGAACCATATTAATGAAAGCACTGCCGTAATAATATGTTTAGTATAACAGAACCGTTCGATACGAATCATAACTATAAATCAGAACACAATAAATATAGCACAGTACACTGTAAGTAACACACAATAAGTAATAAAAAACATTACACTAAATTTTATAACGTATTTTTAATTTTAAAAGTATTTTTTGCGAATTCATAACAATGCATACGAAGTAATCTATACTAATATTATAGAGGTAAAGTTTGTGACGTTGTAAGGGGTAATCTCAGGAACTACTGAACTGATTTTGAAGATTCTTTTACCAATATAAATTCACGTCATTTGTGATTGTCATAGGCTACATATCATCACGCTAAGACGAATAGGAGCGGAGCAACAATGAAAAATGTTGTAAAATCGGGGTATTTTTTCCTTTTGAAAGCTTCCGCTGCGTCTTAGCCCAAAATAACTATTCCACGCGTACGAAGTCGTGGGCAGAAGTTATTAACTAATTATATTATCTATACTAATATTATAAAGAGTTAACGTTTGTGAGGTTGTAGGGGGTAATATCTGGGGATTCGGAGAAAAAATGGTCGAACGAAAACGTTTCTTACGAACGATGAGAGATATATGATTGAGTTCTAGAAAAAACTTGTAGCTTGATAATGCCTATTACCGCCCAACAAAGTAGGCACGGGTCGGCTAGTTAAGGTTAAGTTCAAACGAGACAACTGGGTTACTAAAAATCGGTCACTAACAGTTTGCCACACCGTAGACCGAGCTAAAGCGTTTTATATGTAGCGGAAGCATTGCTTACTTTATCTATATCTGCTCGACTGTAGTTTAAATCGTAATCGATCCTTGTTCATCATTACATAGTATAAAATAAAGTCCCTACCGCGTCTGTCTGTCTGTCTGTTCGCGATAAACTCAAAAACTACTGAACGGATTTTCATGCGGTTTTCACCAGTAAACAAAGTGATTCATGAGGAACGATTTGGTGTATAATTTGTCAAGGATTTATTTGTAATCAGAGTGGGACAACGTCTGCCGGGCCCGCTAGTGTCTTATAATTTCAACTATGTAGTCAATTATTATTTTTAATACACACAAACAATCTTATAACTTTAACATTTAACAACAACAGTAAATAAAAAATATAAACGTTATATTCTGTAGGATGAACTAATGAGAAATTGATAGACTTTGGATAAAGGTAAAAACAGTAAAATATTTAATTCCTCGTGGCAACGACGCATAATAAGACAAATTTAACAAATAAGTTTTAAAGCAACAAACACTGAATGTTCACAACCTTTCTATGATTCTTCTTCTCACCTTTATCCTAACCTAAGTGGAATCGGCACAACATGTTTTCCTTTCCTACTCTCCCCTCTTAGATGTCATACTGATACCTTTTGTACACATATCATTTTACACACACTCTCACCTTTATCCTAACCTAAGTGGAATCGGCACAACATGTTTTCCTTTCCTACTCTCCCCTCTTAGATGTCATACTGATACCTTTTGTACACATATCATTTTACACACACTCTATCTATACATTTTTGGTCGTCATTTACTCTTATATTTCTCCACCTTCATACTCAAAACTTTTCTAGTTACATGGCTTTCATTTCTTCTCATAATATTCCCGTACCATGCTAACCTTCTCTATCACTGCTGCTATTCTCTAACTACCTTTTGTTTTTCTCTCGAACTAACTACGCTATTGGCCTAGGAAGGCCTTAATGTAATTCGCGACCTAATTGAGCTAACCTAATCTAAGATACATATTCATTCTTATACGACTCATTGAAATTTATATGTGTACCAAGCATATATATATAAGCGTTACTGAGGTATATATGCTTGGTACACATATAAATTTCAATGAGTCGTATAAGAATGAATATGTATCTTAGATTAGGTTAGCTCAATTAGGTCGCGACAGAACACAATAAATATAGCACAGTACACTGTAAGTAACACACAATAAGTAATAAAAAACATTACACTAAATTTTATAACGTATTTTTAATTTTAAAAGTATTTTTTGCGAATTCATAACAATGCATACGAAGTAATCTATACTAATATTATAGAGGTAAAGTTTGTGACGTTGTAAGGGGTAATCTCAGGAACTACTGAACTGATTTTGAAGATTCTTTTACCAATATAAATTCACGTCATTTGTGATTGTCATAGGCTACATATCATCACGCTAAGACGAATAGGAGCGGAGCAACAATGAAAAATGTTGTAAAATCGGGGTATTTTTTCCTTTTGAAAGCTTCCGCTGCGTCTTAGCCCAAAATAACTATTCCACGCGTACGAAGTCGTGGGCAGAAGTTATTAACTAATTATATTATCTATACTAATATTATAAAGAGTTAACGTTTGTGAGGTTGTAGGGGGTAATATCTGGGGATTCGGAGAAAAAATGGTCGAACGAAAACGTTTCTTACGAACGATGAGAGATATATGATTGAGTTCTAGAAAAAACTTGTAGCTTGATAATGCCTATTACCGCCCAACAAAGTAGGCACGGGTCGGCTAGTTAAGGTTAAGTTCAAACGAGACAACTGGGTTACTAAAAATCGGTCACTAACAGTTTGCCACACCGTAGACCGAGCTAAAGCGTTTTATATGTAGCGGAAGCATTGCTTACTTTATCTATATCTGCTCGACTGTAGTTTAAATCGTAATCGATCCTTGTTCATCATTACATAGTATAAAATAAAGTCCCTACCGCGTCTGTCTGTCTGTCTGTTCGCGATAAACTCAAAAACTACTGAACGGATTTTCATGCGGTTTTCACCAGTAAACAAAGTGATTCATGCGGTTCAGCGATTTGTGATTTCTTGGAGTAAAGAAGTGAGGCAAACAGTGTGTTGCTTATGTTCTTTTCTCTGTACATAAAATATTTTATGTACTATAATAATGAACAATACAGACAAACTCGCGAGTAACTAATACACAATAAGAATTCCATACAGGTGTGTTTGATAAAATTAATAAAGTGCTTTCAAATATGTCAGAATTTTCAGAGCACGCTGTCACAAATTGCTATTATGCTACTCCCTGCCTCCTTCCTCTATTACTGCTGTGTTCGTAGTTCGCCTCTAATTTCCTAAATGAAGGCTGTATACACAAATAGACGATGAAGTTTAGAGCGAACCATATTAATGAAAGCACTGCCGTAATAATATGTTTAGTATAACAGAACCGTTCGATACGAATCATAACTATAAATCAGAACACAATAAATATAGCACAGTACACTGTAAGTAACACACAATAAGTAATAAAAAACATTACACTAAATTTTATAACGTATTTTTAATTTTAAAAGTATTTTTTGCGAATTCATAACAATGCATACGAAGTAATCTATACTAATATTATAGAGGTAAAGTTTGTGACGTTGTAAGGGGTAATCTCAGGAACTACTGAACTGATTTTGAAGATTCTTTTACCAATATAAATTCACGTCATTTGTGATTGTCATAGGCTACATATCATCACGCTAAGACGAATAGGAGCGGAGCAACAATGAAAAATGTTGTAAAATCGGGGTATTTTTTCCTTTTGAAAGCTTCCGCTGCGTCTTAGCCCAAAATAACTATTCCACGCGTACGAAGTCGTGGGCAGAAGTTATTAACTAATTATATTATCTATACTAATATTATAAAGAGTTAACGTTTGTGAGGTTGTAGGGGGTAATATCTGGGGATTCGGAGAAAAAATGGTCGAACGAAAACGTTTCTTACGAACGATGAGAGATATATGATTGAGTTCTAGAAAAAACTTGTAGCTTGATAATGCCTATTACCGCCCAACAAAGTAGGCACGGGTCGGCTAGTTAAGGTTAAGTTCAAACGAGACAAATTGAGTTCTAGAAAAAACTTGTAGCTTGATAATGCCTATTACCGCCCAACAAAGTAGGCACGGGTCGGCTAGTTAAGGTTAAGTTCAAACGAGACAACTGGGTTACTAAAAATCGGTCACTAACAGTTTGCCACACCGTAGACCGAGCTAAAGCGTTTTATATGTAGCGGAAGCATTGCTTACTTTATCTATATCTGCTCGACTGTAGTTTAAATCGTAATCGATCCTTGTTCATCATTACATAGTATAAAATAAAGTCCAGATATTTTTTAATTAAACAATAAAACGAAATACAAATACATTGGAAAATGTCTGCGCTTGAGAATGGAATTTGCTACTCTTAGTTAAACTATATTTATGAAACGGTTAAAATAATTAATTAACTATCACAAGTTATGCGATTATGTGCGGTGTATGTTATACTTACGAATGTGTATGTAATGTACACCTAGAACACGACAATTTTTTTTCTCCAAATCAGAAACTACAGTCATAAAACATGTATTAATGTATATTTTCCATTTCAATATTTATACTTCGCAATCACATTAATGTAGCATACTTTATTTTATAATTCTCTTAAGAAAATAGTCCGGTGAAGCTGTAAAGACCTAATAAGGACAATAGCGTAGTCAGTTCGAAAAAAAAGTGTTTTCTTAAATTGAATACATTTGACAGAATTGTTAACGCTGATGTGATAATGAAAACCATTTTTAAAGAGTTCAATGTGCTTCCCAATTTAAAGTTATCGAACAATATTTGTCTTACTTATTCTTAATTTTATACATTACAGCATTTTTATGATTATTATTAAATATTCTTTACAGAGCAAAATCACATTTGCTTACATATTTAATTCTGAATTTGTATTTCACGTAATAATTGATGATCGAAATCTATTAATTGTATATCAATAATTATTTACTTATACTGACTTTTTCCGTATTTTGAAATTGATATTAACATATAATTAAATGTAGTTTAGTAAAATTCATCTATGACGAAGTAATTTTTCGCAAAAACACAATCTTAAATACGTGTTTTTATACTACAATTATTTTCGACTCGACATTTTGTGTTATTAGAAAATGAGTATACTCGTAATTTATGATTTCTTAGTGATACATTTATTGTACTGTAATAAATAAAGAATACTTTCACTGAACAATTAAAAAAAATCAGTGGATTAAATTATTAATTACTAATAATTAATAAATTATTTTCTTATTATTACTAAAACGAAATTAACAATTCTTATACTCGGCCAATATAAGAATAGCATATACGCGTATGTGCGTCCCAACTATGGGCTATCCACACTGTATTACAAACTATTTATACAATTTCAAAGTAGTCTACATCTCATGTATACCTTGCTAATGTAAGGTTTTTGTATAAGTGAGCGGCCGCCTCGCGGTGAGAGTGCTTTGTCAAGTCGCTCCCTCTAGCCTCTATCCAAGAAACAATTGCAAAATATTCTCGCCGGTTACAACTACGTGTGTACTGTCACTGTAATGAAAACATATTCATCCTGCAAAGTGCATTGTGCCAAATTATTTGTTGAATTTCTTTACAAGTGATTCGGTCAAGAGTTGTTTTCTCTCAAACGATCGCAATCAATAACTTATTCTTTATTTATTTCTTCTTTGATGGGATTTATTTTCCAAATATAACATATATTCATAAATCATCTTTGTGTATTTAATTACTTTCCAAATGTTGTCTTCGATGTCTATTATAAAGGTCACTGTACACGATTATGTCGTAATACATTTGTTTGTCTGTTTTTATGGCTCGATTTAACCCAAAAACAGATACATTTTGTGCAACATAAGTTTATACCATTCTTCTGTTGGCAGGATACAATAACTAAGGTAAGGTACAAAAATACTTATAGGATCCATTTAAATTAAATCATATTTTTGATGACATTTTTCCATTGCAAATATATGCAATTTCGAAATTGAAGGGTATAAAAATTGACGATTACAATTTTAAAAATCTAAAAGAAACACTATTTCCTAGATACATACATACTACTTACATAAACATATCTACTACTTACAAATAATATACTCTCTAGCAATTTTTTTTTCAACGTGGCTATATCGTATCTGTTGAAAAGCAAAGAACAATTTACAAAAACAAGAACAACTTACCTTTAGTTTAAAAAATGCTGATTATACGCATACCTGACAAGCCACAAGACGTAACAAATTAATAAAATGCAAAGTAATTCAGAATTTCGCTGATGATGGGCCGCTTGACAACTGATTGATAGCTCGCGTTTAGAGATTTACTCAATTTGGTGCCTTCGAGTAGCATCAGTACGTTAGTATGCATTAATATCTAGCGAGGAACCATTTTACCTTAAGTTTGTAAATCATTCCATTAGAGAAGTGAAGATATTCTATGTTTTTAATCTATACTGATAATATAATATTATTATTATTTATTATATAATAATAATAATAATATTATTAATAAAAATAATAATCTATACTAGTCTATACTAATATTATAAAGAGGTAAAATTTGTGAGTTTGTGGCGTTGTAGGGGGTAATCTCAGGGACTACTGGTCCGCTTTGAAAAATTCTTTCAGTGTCATATAGCTCATTTATCGAGGAAGGTTATAGGCTACATATCATCACGCTAAGACCAATAGGAGCGGAGCACCTATTAAAGATATTTCAAAATCGGGATTTTTTTCCTCTTGAGAGTTTCCGCTACGTGTTAGCGTGAGCCCACAGTAACTATTCCACGCGAAAGAAGTCGCGGGCAGAGGCTAGTTTATTATAAAGCAGATATTTTTTAATTAAACAATAAAACGAAATACAAATACATTGGAAAATGTCTGCGCTTGAGAATGGAATTTGCTACTCTTAGTTAAACTATATTTATGAAACGGTTAAAATAATTAATTAACTATCACAAGTTATGCGATTATGTGCGGTGTATGTTATACTTACGAATGTGTATGTAATGTACACCTAGAACACGACAATTTTTTTTCTCCAAATCAGAAACTACAGTCATAAAACATGTATTAATGTATATTTTCCATTTCAATATTTATACTTCGCAATCACATTAATGTAGCATACTTTATTTTATAATTCTCTTAAGAAAATAGTCCGGTGAAGCTGTAAAGACCTAATAAGGACAATAGCGTAGTCAGTTCGAAAAAAAAGTGTTTTCTTAAATTGAATACATTTGACAGAATTGTTAACGCTGATGTGATAATGAAAACCATTTTTAAAGAGTTCAATGTGCTTCCCAATTTAAAGTTATCGAACAATATTTGTCTTGAATTAAAACTGTCTATCGGTAACATATAAATAAAACATAAACGTACTATAAATACATAATTGCGGAAAGCATAATCGCTTTTGTAATAAAAAAAACTTACAAGTTGCAACTTAACCTACCTATTTAATGTACGAAATGCAACCTGTAATGTTAAAATATGACGTTTAAAATCCATAAATGTTACATATTCACTTAAACGCTTTACTCCGGTAGTTTCACAAGTTCAAAGTTAAATCCACGCTGAATTACACTAAAACAAAAAATAAACTGGTGAATATTTTTTACTGTGACATGGTAACATATTAGTGTGATTATCAAGCATATTTTACGCACATTTCTTCATGATCCTTTATAATACCATAAATAAATTTATCTATCTGTATATATTCCATTTGAATAATCATAGTTATTAAATAAATGACTTATCATCTTACTTATTGTTTACTAGTGGGCCCGGCAGACGTTGTCCCGCCCTGATTATAAAAAAAAACCTAGACAAATTATATACAAAAACGTTCCTCATGAATCACTTTATCCACTGGTGAAAACCGCTTGAAAATCCATTCAGTAGTTTTTGAGTTTATCGCGAACAGACAGACAGACATACGCGGTAGGGGACTTTGTTTTATACTATGTAATGATGGTAGAATCATTATAGAGTTCAAACACGATAGCATCACCACTGCAGTCCTGGTCGAGTTATTCATGTATACATACGAACCCCACTATCCACTGAGATCCATTAAGCATTTTTTTTATTAAAAAAAATATGGTATCGACAAATGAAATATCATTTTGCAAATTCCACATATTAGTATAATATTTGGATTCACAAAAAAAAATTGTACATTTTTATTGCTCGAATAACATTTCTCTATAGATACCAGTCGAGATTCCAACAGGGGTTGGGTTTAATAACTCATGAAATGTATGTAAGCAAGCCGGGGACGTCTGGCACTCCACAGCTACTAGCAACCGTACCTAAATACCTACGTACCCAACGACCCATTGTCAACGCTTCTCATGATTCCTTTTGAGATTCAAGAGTCGTATTTTTCACGAAGGAAGAGCCTATACAGATACTTGTGGTCCATTGTTTTTTAATCGACCGAGAGATTAAGCGAGTAATACGAAATATTTTATTTTATACACTAAAATGATTTACTATTTACCTGATGTGACTCACCAAATTTGATTTGTATGATTCCTGATAATATAAGATAATAATAGTTTTATTTTGTATGTCGATTTTGAAAGCTAGAGCAGGAAGAATTACGCATTTTTTCTTTCTTCATGTTTCTTTTTTATAATAAACTGTATGACGCTTGACCTCTGTCACACCTGATGGAAAGTGAGAACGAGGCCTAGGATGTAAAGCATTCACCCAGTAAATGCACATTCACTCTTCTTTTGAAGATCACTTCATCATACACTTCAGGAAAAACAGATGCAGGCAGCGTATTCTACTCCTTCGCGGTTCTCATAATCAATGACGATGCAAAGCAATACTTCGTTTATATCAATTACTTTTTATTTTATGTTCCATATATTTACCTAATTAATTCATTTGTCGTATGCTATAATTTTGGAGATATTAATTAATGTATTAGGTATAATGCTTTAAACAAAAACGTAGTAAACAATGAATAGTTATCATTCACTAAATAGAACATTGTTATTCAATTGTAGACTCAAACGATATAGTACATTAAAAGCTAAATAGCTATTGCTAGATATATTATACATTAAAATGCAGTAGGTATGTTTCTTTGACTAAGATAACAGGCCAATTTATCCATTATTAGAGCAATAATCTATTGGTGATATTTTGTGTAAATTTCACAAAACAAATGTATTATTTGAAGCCCACGAAAAAACTGCCCAAATCATAATTCTTTAGTAACAGAAATGTAGGTTTTAGATGTAAAATTATAGATACAAATAAAATTGAAGTGTCCGTTATTTGCTCTTAAATTGAATACATTTGACAGAATTGTTAACGCTGATGTGATAATGAAAACCATTTTTAAAGAGTTCAATGTGCTTCCCAATTTAAAGTTATCGAACAATATTTGTCTTGAATTAAAACTGTCTATCGGTAACATATAAATAAAACATAAACGTACTATAAATACATAATTGCGGAAAGCATAATCGCTTTTGTAATAAAAAAAACTTACAAGTTGCAACTTAACCTACCTATTTAATGTACGAAATGCAACCTGTAATGTTAAAATATGACGTTTAAAATCCATAAATGTTACATATTCACTTAAACGCTTTACTCCGGTAGTTTCACAAGTTCAAAGTTAAATCCACGCTGAATTACACTAAAACAAAAAATAAACTGGTGAATATTTTTTACTGTGACATGGTAACATATTAGTGTGATTATCAAGCATATTTTACGCACATTTCTTCATGATCCTTTATAATACCATAAATAAATTTATCTATCTGTATATATTCCATTTGAATAATCATAGTTATTAAATAAATGACTTATCATCTTACTTATTGTTTACTAGTGGGCCCGGCAGACGTTGTCCCGCCCTGATTATAAAAAAAAACCTAGACAAATTATATACAAAAACGTTCCTCATGAATCACTTTATCCACTGGTGAAAACCGCTTGAAAATCCATTCAGTAGTTTTTGAGTTTATCGCGAACAGACAGACAGACATACGCGGTAGGGGACTTTGTTTTATACTATGTAATGATGGTAGAATCATTATAGAGTTCAAACACGATAGCATCACCACTGCAGTCCTGGTCGAGTTATTCATGTATACATACGAACCCCACTATCCACTGAGATCCATTAAGCATTTTTTTTATTAAAAAAAATATGGTATCGACAAATGAAATATCATTTTGCAAATTCCACATATTAGTATAATATTTGGATTCACAAAAAAAAATTGTACATTTTTATTGCTCGAATAACATTTCTCTATAGATACCAGTCGAGATTCCAACAGGGGTTGGGTTTAATAACTCATGAAATGTATGTAAGCAAGCCGGGGACGTCTGGCACTCCACAGCTACTAGCAACCGTACCTAAATACCTACGTACCCAACGACCCATTGTCAACGCTTCTCATGATTCCTTTTGAGATTCAAGAGTCGTATTTTTCACGAAGGAAGAGCCTATACAGATACTTGTGGTCCATTGTTTTTTAATCGACCGAGAGATTAAGCGAGTAATACGAAATATTTTATTTTATACACTAAAATGATTTACTATTTACCTGATGTGACTCACCAAATTTGATTTGTATGATTCCTGATAATATAAGATAATAATAGTTTTATTTTGTATGTCGATTTTGAAAGCTAGAGCAGGAAGAATTACGCATTTTTTCTTTCTTCATGTTTCTTTTTTATAATAAACTGTATGACGCTTGACCTCTGTCACACCTGATGGAAAGTGAGAACGAGGCCTAGGATGTAAAGCATTCACCCAGTAAATGCACATTCACTCTTCTTTTGAAGATCACTTCATCATACACTTCAGGAAAAACAGATGCAGGCAGCGTATTCTACTCCTTCGCGGTTCTCATAATCAATGACGATGCAAAGCAATACTTCGTTTATATCAATTACTTTTTATTTTATGTTCCATATATTTACCTAATTAATTCATTTGTCGTATGCTATAATTTTGGAGATATTAATTAATGTATTAGGTATAATGCTTTAAACAAAAACGTAGTAAACAATGAATAGTTATCATTCACTAAATAGAACATTGTTATTCAATTGTAGACTCAAACGATATAGTACATTAAAAGCTAAATAGCTATTGCTAGATATATTATACATTAAAATGCAGTAGGTATGTTTCTTTGACTAAGATAACAGGCCAATTTATCCATTATTAGAGCAATAATCTATTGGTGATATTTTGTGTAAATTTCACAAAACAAATGTATTATTTGAAGCCCACGAAAAAACTGCCCAAATCATAATTCTTTAGTAACAGAAATGTAGGTTTTAGATGTAAAATTATAGATACAAATAAAATTGAAGTGTCCGTTATTTGCTCGATTTAATATCCGAAACGACTGAATCTATTTCGACAAGATTTTCACAAACAGACAAAGGAGTTTTCTGAGCATTATCTAGATTCCACATCATAATGATTTTTAACGCGATAAGCAAAAATAAAATATAACATAGGTAACTTTAAATCAATAACTGTGCTATAAGGAAGTTGCAATGAGGAAAAGAAATAAAAAAACGTTAGCTAATAATTACTCCAAACAAAACACGTAGACCGATTAAACGGCAAAACGGCAAAACAACCAAGTTGCAGCTAAGAACTAGTAGCGTAATATAAAAACAATATTTTTTATAACTATAACAAAAACTAGAGTAAAACTACTATTTTGGTGACACTCTTGTTACTGTTGAATTTATATTTTCAGGTAAATAGTACTAGGAGTCTCTTAAATGTTTAATATATTTTACGAATAAGCCCGAATATTATCGAGTAATAACGTAAGGATGTTTTCTTCCAGAACATTACTCCCCTTTACATTGCGATCATGATTATAACGTACATATGATTTCATTTAAACTATAATACATTTTAAATACATTAATAAAAATAATATTAGAATAATTATACTCGAACACTGGTGCCTCTATCCATAAATAATTACTAAGTTATTATAGGAATGAAGATAAAAGTATGTCCAACATTGAGCTGTACAAATATGACGATTAAACTCTAAACCATAAACACTCAATGCCTGTCTATAAATGTATACTAATTACACACGTTTTTAAAATATAATATTATATCATTATATAAAAAACAAACTTTTGTACTGTCGAATTTTATTATATTTATTACTGTATATACAGATATAATATATATAATTGTTTGTGATCACTTATATGCTATGGTATGCAAATTGTAACATGTTCATAATATTTGTAACTGTCTCCTACAACACAGTATACAGTAACGTAGGAGACAGGGACCCATTTATTTGTAGAAATGTAACGAAATACCTAATAAAGATTATTATTATTACTATAGAACCATTCATGCTTTAAACGTCCAAAGCTTAAACACTAGTCGGTCCCGGAACGGTGGTGTATTTAAATCGTGTCTCTCTCGCCATAATTGACGGGAGTCTAAGTCGCCGGTCTCCGGACCACCCCGCTTTAGCGACAGCGCCTACAGGAAATTTGCGTGAACAAGATTAAAAGGAAGATTCTATTTAAATGCCCAGTCGAAAATCGTCTAGGATTTTTCAAGATACCAAATAAATAAAACTTAATTTTAAAATTGAACGTGGTATTATTACATGTATATTAATATTTTAACAATGTTCCGCTGAACAGACACATGCAGCGGATCGCAGACACTGTGTGTTAATAAACCGTGAAGCATAACAAATATGGATCTATTTTCAAGGCCACAGATAACATTTATTGTGAACAAGTCATCAAGGTGATCAAATTGTGTCACCGGAATATAGGTATCTACGTACCAATACCCTCCGACTATCTGCGAGACTGTTCAATATTTGTTCAGATGGATTATTACACAGATGTCATTTTTACACATTTTTTATAATGGATGATAGCTATGATCTCATAGTAATAAATTAACGTAATAATAATCTAAGTAAGAGAGTTATAAGTAAAAGATCAAGGAATTTATTATATATTAAATGCATAATTAAAATAAGGCTACTTAATGTACAATTAGCATTATTATTCTCTACAAGTACTAGCTGATACCCGGCCGTGAAGCCGCTTCTTGGGGCATTGGAAAAAAGGCAAAGGCTTAATTGAATCCAAAAATTAAATAGTCTAGAACTATCTAACTAACCAATACATTCAGTAAATTTGCCATGATTGGGCGTCAAAGGAACTGTATTTTCAACATAATTATAAATAGATAGATAATTATTAGGAAATGATATCTAAAATTAATGACCCAGTTTAAAAAAAATCTTTCACACAACGAAAGTTTAGTCCACGTTATATAAAAAAGGTTACGTTTTATGATTACTTATTAAGTTTTGTTTTATAAAGAAATTCATGATAAGTATGCCCTTTATCTTTATTAACTTGCATTAATGATGCGGTTTGAATTTTGATAAAGGCAAAAACTACCACATTACCCAATACTGAAATATTTTAAACACAATCTACAAAATGTAATGTCGATATTATAGAAATTCCGATAAAACCGACAGTTTTAATAAAACACAATTGTCGAAAGCAGTCTTTGTAACACTTTCTGAATCTTTATCCAAATAACTATTTATGTGGTTATTCTCAGTTACATAAACATCGTTTGATAGATATCGCAATGTTGAACATAAACATATGTAAATTGATGCGCCTGGAAGGCGGATAAATTACTACAATATAGAGTTTTCCTAAATACCAACTTTACTTTTAGATCAATATCCCCTACATTAAATTCAAATACTGAACCTACTAATCAAATGTACGCGTATATCTTAATATACTGTTCACATATCACCTCCACACAAGTGCACGCATACACGCTTACACATGCAAGAGGAAGGGTTTTATTTTTCCCTTATCAAACTGAAATAGTTCAGAATATTATCCGATACGAAATATATATAAGGGTTTTTGAGGTATGTAGGCTTGGTACACATATATGTTTCAACAACTCATATATGTATGAATAGTTAGCTTAGCTTAGGTTAGCTCAGATAAGTCGCGAATTGCATGTATCAGGCAACAGGCAAAGCCGAGGTGTGCCGCGCACCCTTGAGCTAGTTGTCAAAATATAATCGGCTGAGTGCCTTAAATTAATATACTGTCAGTCGAACAAAATCTATGGTATATTAGACAGTGTCCGCTGACGATCTATATATAATATAGCTAGAAGTCAATGAATAAGCGAGGCAGAGAATGAAGCACAGTGGTTTGGCTAGAGGGAAGCCTGTGTTTAGGAGCGGATTAACAATGTTTGATGGACAGACGATGCGTGAAAATGCTTTTGATGTTCCATAAAAACTATGTTTCTTATATGTGTGAAGAAGCTTGTGTTTCCATTTCTTTAATTGTAATTTTGTTCACTGTATTGAATAATATGTTTTTAAGGAAATGAAAAATCACTTTAAAACTCTTAGTTTCAAATTATCACTCACGTTAATAATCGAAATTACTTAGAATGTGATATATTATGCAAAAACTACTGCATCGAGTTCAAAAATAAATTCATCGGATACCTCTCGTTGATTTACTAAATGACACTTTAATTTAGAAATCATTTATTATTTTATTCGTGCTCTGAAATATCACCGTTTAGTCCCGTGGCAGTAAGTATAATTTACCCGTTTCTATGAAACAGTCTTTGTTCTATGTTAATATTAACCCTTAATTGCATATTGTTGCTAATTGTCTACTTTTCAGTTCCACTTAATTTTATTCAAAAACATCAAGTATCATATCAAGTGTTAAAATGTTTCCGAAAGCACTTTAATAACCATAGAAAAGTTGCAATTGCTTTTCTGTATTTTAGTCGTAAATAATATGAGAATTCCTATACTAATAAATAATGTAAATATGTACACGCTGAATTGTTTACGTCTAATAGAGTTTTAATAATAAACGGAGAGTGTTGTCAAAAGTCTACATACGAGTACAAGGTTTTTTTCAAATAACTAGTCAATAATACTACTAGATTTTTATTTAATTTGCTTTTTAAGTCATCATCATTCCGCTTCGTTCATGTAAAAAACGATATTCTAAAATTCAAAATAGTACATCATGCATTTAAGGGTTCAATTTTATAAAGAGCGCTTCAACTTAAGTCTTTGAAAGTAAAATATTTTCTGAACACACTAACCACGCATAAAAATCTAGCAACAAAAACTCGTTCCTACCATAGTTGACAACATATTATTATCCAACATTGTAGCATACATAAATTCATACAGTAATGGCTAGACCATGTCATCTGATTCCAGCCTGATCCGCGGATTGTAGACCCATTGTTATTCATCGTCGCTCCCCAAGAATCTGTGGTCGGCGAATTTTAACGTAACAATAATATGAAATATTTTCGTTAGGTCTTTCAAAGCAATATTATGATCGAGACACTATCTATAATACTTAGGATATAAAAAGAAAGAAATATGTTTGTGAAAACTAATTACTATTACATATAACACAAAAGAACGACTATATCAAACAAAACTTTCGGTACAGGACGAGAGTTTAGTGAGCGAACAAAAATTGTTTCAGTTCGCAAAGTTTTGTAAATAAAATGCGAAATATTGTTCCTCTTTGCAATTCAGGTGTTGCAAAAAATAAAGCACAGTACGTCACGAACGTACAAAAACGGAAAAAAACATAATAAATGCAGACTGTATTGTATTTACAAAATAATGAAATAATTCATTTTGTTTAATATAAGATTTGCAAATAATGTATAAACAAACTACTTTCTGTAGACGGCACATCTAAAATCTCAACGCTCAACTATATTGGTAATCGGTAATCTGGATCGATCAATGTGTCGGTCATCTTAGTTTTAACAAACCACTGACCAACGTTAAGAGGGGTTTCTTGTCCGCGAGAAGGCTTTCCGCCGGCACGTCATCTGTTCATATTGAGATTGATGTTACTAGCGAACTGAGAGCTCGCTCCGAACGGAATACTAAAAAGCGGGATCCCCCATTCTTTCCCCAATTAGTCTCCGTACCGGGTTTTGTCTCAAGAATATAACACCCCGCATACTAAATTAACCATAATTTTCAGGTAAGCCCCTAGCTCGGAGAGTTGCAATGGAGAAGTTTGGGAATAGTTGTTAAGTATATACTTAGAGCTATTACTATGCCGCCAGTTTTAATAAATTCATCGACATTTAGTTAGTATATCTAATATCAGTTCAATGATGCATCTAGACATCTCCCACGCTTAAATTTGTATCAATAAGTTAATGTTAATATTAATTATTGACTTATATGATGCCTGAATGGTATCATGAACGAACACCACTTGCAAGGACGTGGAACCGAATACAATGCCGTTGGATTTTTGATAAAAGAAAATTAACCTTTTTGCAATAGAATTCATACCATTTCGGCAAGAGTATTCCCTACTGTCTGTGTCCTTCAAACGAAGCATAAAAAGGTTATTTCAGCAGACTAAGACAATCTGCTGTCATACAGAAGGCGCGTTCGTCGTTTTTTTTTTGTTATACTTGGACCAGAAAATTTAGCCCCTCAAATAGTTAATGCGAAATGTTAATTCAAACGTTTTATAATATACTAGCGGGCTCGGCGGATGTTGTCGCACCCTAATAATAAAAAAACCTTGATAAAATCTGAACCTTCCCCATGAATCACTTTATCTACTGGTGAAAACCGCACGAAAATCCGTTCAGTAGTTTTTGAGTTTATCGCGAACAGCCAGACAGACAGACGCGGTAGGGGACTTTGTTTTATACTATGTAATAATGATAAATTATTCTATTTATTTATTTCTTATTCTATATTTATATTTATTTATTTATTCTATTTATTTGCAGCTTATTTATCTATTTTAGTTGGTGGTAGAGCCACGCTGAAGCTAATACTGGTTTCAGGATGAATGGATCGGCTCGCCCGGGTTAGTACCACCCGACCCACAGAAACACCGACGTGAAGTAACAATGCTTGCATTGTTGCGTTTCGTTCGGTCAGTGAGAGCACCAGAGGCCCACCTCTCTTCCCCTTCCCCTCTCCCCTTCCGCTTCCCTTCCTCCCCCTCCAACACAGACTGGCAACGCACTTGCGACTCCCCTGGTGTTTGACCACCTGTCCGTTTGCCTCCTATGACATAAAAAAAAATCTACAGATAATGAGGAAGTTTGTATATGAGTATATACTTTCTCCGACTTGTTCTGTTGAGAAAATCCAGTAAGTTATTTAATTTCTGGCTAGGGAAAAAACTCTTTACAAAGGTAGAGTTACAAAAAATAGATTTTTAATTGTTATATGTCCTTTAAATCGTAGACGCTTTTTATGGGATGGTATTCATATATTTTTTTCGGATTTAGTTATGTTAATTAAAAAAAAGTGTTTATATTTGTAATGACACAAGGGCTTAAGAATTATAATAATATGAGCTTCTAACAGCCCGCTGCGTAGTTAGAATTACCATATCAAATATATGATGTATATTTACTGAGTTCCCGTTTAGTGACTTTACATAGAATAATACTATTGGCATTAAAGGTTTTAAGAGATTTTATAGCTAGCGCAGAAAAAAAGTGTGTTTTTTTTAAATCTGTACATGTTTATAAAATTTAAGTTAACTTAACTAATGTAACTAAAAATGTAGTTAACGTTAACTAATGTGGCGATATTATTGTAAATAATCGGTGCCACATTTATTTTACAGAATTACGGTTTTATGCCAGAAATAAATATTTTTATATCACATTATATACTATTTTATTGAACTTAATTGCTTTTTTTTCTAACATCAGACAAGAATTATCACGTATAACTAGTTTAGAGTGGCTAATTAAAAATGAACATATATTAAGCACATTTAACCGACATTACGAAATTTCATAGTGGCCTAAATAAGTTATTAGCATAATCTTGTAAAATGGCCCTAAACACCATAATAAAAAAGCAACACGCGTTATTCATTAAAGTCACATTAAAATTAGCATAACTTTTATGTAGGGCGTCAACTGACCATTACTGACCACTTGTTTAACGATAGAAAAAAAACAGTGTTATAATTACCTAAATATCGCGTCACGGCCATGATTCAAGTAGGTACGGCTTGTTCTTAGTAATGTGTTCAAAGATACACAAACAAACCCGTCTATTATATATAATACAAATAATAAGAACGTAAATGTAGCATGTTAACAGCATGTATTACAGTTTAAATTGTAGGTGTCTACGAATAAGTAAGAACATACATTTCAATCACTTTTAGAAATATTTGTCTGTTTGTATGAACACGCATGACTGCTAAAATACTGCGTTCGTGATAACACCTCTTCAAGAAAACCATAAAGCATATCTTCGAGAACCATTTAGTCTTTGTTTCATTAAAATCGTTTCGGTATGTCAAAAGTTATTGTAATTTTAATGACGACGCGACTTAGTACTAGAGAAATGTAGATAATAATCAGACTTGATACATTCAGAAGTCGCAGGCACAGCTAGTACATAATATGTTATTCGTGTGTTATATATATATTACAAAACTAAATAATACGAATAAAAATAGCCATAGCCAACGATGACTTAGTTGGTTAGTAGCCTATTGGTCCTAGGACAAATTTAATGATGGACACTGTACACAACACTGTTAGCTGCAACGTTGAAACCCAGTTCGCTTTAAATAGACGCCTAGCACTATGGCCACATAGATAAGCGTTAAGCATTACTCACCCTTTAAATTAAAGTGTGAGGCAGTCAATTGTATTACGAAACCATACGTTTTAAATTATGCTTGTTCATATTTTTACCGTTTAAAAATCGTTAGAATCAATTTCGTAACAAGCAAATAGATGTTTAAAATTATTTTCAGTTTTTCATCAATTACAAATCTATACTAATATTATAAAGAAGTAAAGTTTGTGACGTTGTAGGGGGTAATCTCTGGATCTACTTAACCGATTTTGAAAATTCTTTTAGCAATAGAAATCCACGTTATCTGTGAATGTCATAGGCTATATATTAACCCGAAAAATGGAAAGACGTTTTTGTGGAAGTCGGATTAGCAAAGTAAGTCGGAGAAAAAACGGTCGAACGAAAACGTTTCCTACGAACGCTGTCCTAACGATGAGAGATATATGATTGAGTTCCAAAGAAAAGTTGTAGAGCTTGATAATGCCTACAAAAAAGTTACATACAGCATATGTCTAAGTTTTATATTTAAGTCACAAGAAGTAGTTTTTTTTTTTTTATAAATGTTAAACGCCCAACGACGTGGGCACAGCTTAGCTAGTATTATAAAAAGCCATACATATATTGATTTCAAAGAAGTCTAATAATATAAATAAATTGAAATGAAACTTTAATAATAGATATATTTATATTATATGATTATGATTTTATTCTACAAAAAATGGCAAATTGATTCTATATTATCTTAATTAAGCATTGGAAGTCTCGGTGCAGAGGTCTTGCTAGAAAATTTCGTGGTCGTAGACACAAAAACAAATTTCGACCCCACACTCGTTTAAACGTGTCCACGTTTTAAGCTATTCTAAAATTTTGAACTGAATAAATCGACTTTGGGTTTTTATTTCTTAATCACCAGACCGTGATATAGTTAATCCGATAATAACAGGTCTGTTATATTAATGCAATGTGTCTTACAAAACCGAAATAGCTGCAGATTCAATTTTCGTTAAAGTTAACTGAGTTAATAACTGTTGTGTTTTAGTTGAAAATACAAGAGTACACATACACAGTAGGCCTGCATAGTTTTATGGTTCACGTTATTTTTTGACGTCGACCCTTTTTTTGGTAGGTGAATTTTCAGTTAAAAAAAACAAGTGAGTTTATTACATACAGCTTCTGAAACACATAGAAGGCATACATAAATACATAGGTAGGCATATTAGTAGGTAGGCATATTAGTAGGTAGGTAGTGGTAACTATAATGTTACAAAGTTATTGTAATATTTTTAACCACCGAAATATCAGAAAATTAGGATTCGTACTGATTTCGTTAGATAAGAACATCGAGTACGCTATCAAAGATATTCATTGTCTCTATTACAAAAATTGAAACAATACATGAAAAATGGAGTCTATATCTAAAACGAATATTGGAATGAGTGTGTGTGTAGTTTTTTCAGGTTAATCTTCGAAACTACTAAACGAATTTTAGCAAAATTGTACAAAGAGGTAGAGGATTTTTAAGACTATTTATTATTTAGCCTGCATTATATTTTCCATTAACCCAAAAATTAAAAATAAAAAAAATATTCCAAAATCATTAAAAGTCTTAGTATTAGAGGCTATAATACAAGGAAATAAATCAATAACAGTTCATAATTAATTCAAATAAAACACTTAGTTCTCATGAAATAACAAAACGATTTCGGAGTTTCGTACACAATAAAATTATAAAAAAGAGTATGTATGCACAAAAATGATACAAAATACAATAGTTAGTTGTTGTTCTCATTAAAGTTCTGTGTAAAGAAACCTCAAGGCAATGAACTAAAATGTCTTTGATGCTCGGAGCATTTGTCTGATTTACGCTAATAAGAAAACAATGGAAAAGTTACGTAACACTTCCACACCACTCCACACCATAACATCACAGTCTACCATATTGTTTGCTCGTGATGCGAGCTCTTAAGTACTAAGACTTGTAAAGATTCGGCCACATTTATTCCAAATAATAGTAATTTATTATATATTTAATAATATTTATATCATTTTGAAGGAGTTTCTATCACATATAATCACCTTATGTTTTTTTTTACTGACTATGTTATTGACCTAGCAAGGTCTTAACAGCTTCACCGGACTACTAAGGTGACCGCTTAAGTCACTCAGCCGATTACCATCACCTTTTGGTTTTCACACCTTTAACGTTTTTATTCAAACGGCAAAATAAATTAGTTACATGGTTTGCCACGTTAACTATTATAGGCTATAGATAAAATCACGAATAAAGAATAAATTTTATTAAATAACTTGAAAATAGATTCAATAATTATAGCAGGAATTGAAAAGATTCCAGATCAAATAGGATACAGGATAATGTTTCCAAAATTGAAAATCGATCTTATTCTGACGAGCGTTTCCTAGATCGATTACATGATGATAGCCTACCATAAACATTCAACAATACATGAAAAATGGAGTCTATATCTAAAACGAATATTGGAATGAGTGTGTGTGTAGTTTTTTCAGGTTAATCTTCGAAACTACTAAACGAATTTTAGCAAAATTGTACAAAGAGGTAGAGGATTTTTAAGACTATTTATTATTTAGCCTGCATTATATTTTCCATTAACCCAAAAATTAAAAATAAAAAAAATATTCCAAAATCATTAAAAGTCTTAGTATTAGAGGCTATAATACAAGGAAATAAATCAATAACAGTTCATAATTAATTCAAATAAAACACTTAGTTCTCATGAAATAACAAAACGATTTCGGAGTTTCGTACACAATAAAATTATAAAAAAGAGTATGTATGCACAAAAATGATACAAAATACAATAGTTAGTTGTTGTTCTCATTAAAGTTCTGTGTAAAGAAACCTCAAGGCAATGAACTAAAATGTCTTTGATGCTCGGAGCATTTGTCTGATTTACGCTAATAAGAAAACAATGGAAAAGTTACGTAACACTTCCACACCACTCCACACCATAACATCACAGTCTACCATATTGTTTGCTCGTGATGCGAGCTCTTAAGTACTAAGACTTGTAAAGATTCGGCCACATTTATTCCAAATAATAGTAATTTATTATATATTTAATAATATTTATATCATTTTGAAGGAGTTTAGACGAAAATGGCCACGTTAGAATATATACTGAATTATTAAAACTGGAACATAGTAACAATATATATGTACCTACATATTTCGACATGTAACGAAGTTATACACTCAAATATATAACTATAATTATCCATAACACATTCAGAACCTGCGAAGTGTACGGGTAATATACAACAATGCAGATATAACGAAACTTAACAATGCTTTTGATGTAAAACTGGTTTCGAGCGCAGTAAAATATGTGTGCCTGCGCTACTATGTTTTTTAGTAAGTCCACGTTACTCCCTGATAATGCAACTGTCTGTAGGTGGTAAGAATTTTAAGATCGATTAAGTATTTTTTTAAGTTTATCCATTACAAATAAAACACTAAAACTTTCTCTTTGTAATATCGATCTTAAAATTCTTACCACCTACAGACAGTTGCATTATCAGGGAGTAACGTGGACTGTATTTATTTTTCAATATTTAACTCCAACGAATTTGGGAAACGAATTATTACGATAAAATAGTAAAATGTAAATATCTTCATCTCTTTAATTCAAAACATAAGTATAAGCTGTACAATATAATACGTGCTTCAAACCATAATTATGCTGGAAAGTGTATCAAAAATCATATTATGCATTCGAATATCTCGATAGGGGAGTGTGTAGGAGACCCGAACCTATAGAAATTAATAAGCAGCAATACAGACAATAACATAATTCTAGACTTTTTCTTTTCAAATATTTCCTATGTAAATAAAGATTAGTCTTACAAAGTAAGTTCTAGGCTTAGTATTAAAATAACAGAGGTATATTTACTAATGAAACGCAAATCAAAGTAGTCTCCTAAAATAATGTACGAATTAGGCAAATAAAACGTAATACCAAGGTACATCAAATATTAAATAGATTGAGTCATGCACATATTATCTTCATCACAGTGTGAGAATTTAGCAAGACGAAGAACCTTGTCGCATATATGCAATTATCTAACTCCATTGTCTGGCACTTACTGTACTCTTTTTCAATACGGAAAAACCAATCTATTGTAACAAATATTTCATTGTTTATTACTTATCCATAGACATAAAGAAATTTAAATGTCTGAGTGTAATGTCAAAAAAATAGCTTTTTACTAAATGGAA
The DNA here is from genome assembly GCA_015888305.1 of Antheraea pernyi. NCBI lineage: Eukaryota > Metazoa > Arthropoda > Insecta > Lepidoptera > Saturniidae > Antheraea > Antheraea pernyi. The sequence continues at coordinate 791,012 of MU158848.1, forward strand.
TTGTAAGTATTACAGCATTTATAACAAGAAAACAATTTTTATTCATTTCTGCTAATCTCTGAAACGGTTTGACCAATTTTAACAGGATTTTAACTTTAATTTAAAAAATATATAGAGCTCTTCGCAAATATAACAAACTTTACGAATCTTTACGTCGAACATTGTTTTTTTGTAACACGGACGAAATCGCGCGTATCATTTAAAAATGAATGTGCTAATAGGACACCGACATTGGATACGATTTGATCGATCAACATGAAAGTCAGCAAACCTGTTTTATTTATGAAGAAGGTCTTTGTTGTTGTTAGATACAAAATAAAGAATCGAAAGTAACTCACTGTGTAGTTATGATAGATATGAATTTAATACGCAGTATGGACTGCTGTATTTACTAGCAAATATTACTGAAGTTATTATTGGTTTTAGCATGAATGAGTAGGCTCGCCCGGGGTAGTACCACCCTCTCATAAAAAACTGACGTGAGGTAACAATGCTCGATTGGTAGCGTTTCGTTCGGTCAGCGAGAGCGCCGGAGATCCACCTCCCCTCCCCTCTCCTCTCCCCCGTCCTCCATTTCCTGGCAACGCACTTTTGACTCCCTTGGTGTTGTTAGTCTCTATGGACGGTGGTGATCACTTAACATCAGGTGACCCATCTGTTCGTTTGCCAGCTGCCAGCGTTTGACATAAAACAAAAAGCTGTTACAATTCTGCGTCGTGATCAAGATAGGAACTCGTAAAGATATTTTTTTTAAACATATATCTAGCACATAACCGTAATGAAATGGCCACAATGAATCGGCCACAAAGTATGTTTTTTTAACGTTAATTTATGTACGTATTATAATTATGACAGACATTTATCACCAAACATTACAAAACGAAGGCCTCCGTTGCGTCTGTCTGTTCGCGATAAACTCAAAAAACTGAGCGGATTTGTATGCTGTATTCATTATCAGATAGACTGATTCACGAGGAAGGTTTAGGTATATAGTTTGTTAAGATTTTTTGTAAATTCGTTGAAATATAACGATAATTGTTAAGTCAAGCCGGCTGAGAGTTTTCATCGGAAACGGTGCCTAGTCCCTTTGATATATAACAAAATAATTGACGATATGACGAATAAACGACGCAGGCGAAGTTGCGGAAATCAGCTAGTTTTATATATAATAAACTTATAACTAACTATCCTCTGCCCGCGACTTCGTTCGCGTGAAATAGTTGCTTTGGACTAACGCTAACACGCAGCGGAAGCTCTCAAGAGGAAAAAATCCCAGATTCCGAAATATTCTTCATTGGTGCTCCGCGCCTATTGGCTTTAGCATAATAATATATAGCTATATAATAATAATAATATATAATATATAGCTGCCTCTATAAATGAGCTATATAACACTGAAAGAGTTTTTCAAATCGGACCCGTAGTTCCTGAGATACCCCCTACCACGTCACAAACTCACAAACTTTACCTCTTTATAATATTACCGTATACATACGTATAATATACCCGTGCCCACTTCGTTGGGCGGTAATAGGCATTATCAAGCTACAACTTTTCTCTAGAACTCGATTATATATCTCTCGTCGTTAAGGCAGCGTTCGTAAGAAACGTCTTCGTTCGACCATTTTTTCCCACCTCCCAGATATTATCCCCTACAACCTCACAAACTGTACCTCTTTATAATATTAGTATAGATAATATAATTAGTTAATAGCCTCTGCCCGCGACTTCGTACGCGTGGAATAGTTATTTTGGGCTAAGACGTACCCGAAGCTCTCAAAAGGAAAAAAACCCCGATTTTAAAACATTCTTCATTGTTGCTCCGCTCCTATTGGTCTTAACGTGATGATATATAACCTATAACACTTACTAATAGCGTGGCTTTCTATTGGTAAAAGAATTAATAAAAAGATGGTTAAAATCGGTTCAGTAGTTCCTGAGATTACCCCCTACAACGTCATAATGTCACAAACTTTACCTTTTTATAATATTTGTATAGAAGTATAGATTATATTAGTATAGACAATTAAAAACCATTTAATGGTGACCACAATTGAAATATAATCTATGGTAACATAATTAGAGTCAGAATCGATGCCATATGAAAACATAAACAGATAATATCCCATTAATAAAGCAGATTATTAGCATTCAAAGAAACGAAAAGCGGACTCGTAACAACAGTTCAGTTGTCAAAACAATAGTGTACATTTAATCGAACTTCCGATTCTAAATTAACAAAGTTATTCGAGATGAATCATTAACTCGAAATTCGATATATAAGAATCAACTGACCTTACGATATTACGATTTAATTTCTCATAAAGAACATCAAAAATTTATTATATATTATGTATGATTTATAAATACAACAATTTTACGAACTGAAACAATGGAATTTAATTTTGCACTGCAGCCTTTTAACGATAGTCGAATTGAATGGATATTTAAAATGAAAATGAATTGAATATGAAAATCAGATTATTTTAAAAGACCATATACAGAATTAATAAAACCTTCTTGTGAATATTATCTCACTACTCGTCACGACAAATGTTAGATCTCCTATCAAAGTAAAAAATAACCATTGAAAGGAATTGTTGATCAATTAAGCTTAAATATCATGTAAGTAGAAAATATTTATTTAATAAGAATTATTACAACAATTCGTTATTAGCCATAATGCGATATGGTATAAATTTACTTGATCACTAATCTATATCTATTCTTAATAATATTATAAAGAGGTAAAGTTTGTGAATTTGTGACGTTGTAGGGGGTAATCTCAGGAACTACTGGTCCGATTTGAAAATTTATTTCAGCGTTATATATCTCATTTATCGAGGAAGGTTGTAGACTATACATCATCATGCTAAGACTAATAGGAGCGGAGCATTAATGAATAATGTTTCAAAATCGGGTTTTTTTCCTCTTGAGTGCTTCCGCTACGTGTTAAGCGTTAGCCCAAAGTAATTATTACACGCGATCGAAGTCGTGGGTAGAGGCTAATAAATATATAAAATGGTAAACACAGATACAGAAACAAAAAAATAATTAATAGTTAAAAATCTTTAAAAGACTAGTAGCACTTTGTACGATGTATATACATATAGAGAATAAAAACGATTTGTTCTTTAATTGTACTATTAACTGAGTGATGGAATAAAATAAGCTTTTATGTGAATTTTTACTATTGAAAACAGATAAAGAACATTTAACACATTCATTAAGGTGATACAAAAACATTCGTAGAATAAACCATACACAATGAACATTTTATCTTCGCGATAATATTTATTCTAAGTATTAGTATAGCTGAAGGAGCCACATCATTCAGATATTTAGAAAATTAATCTAATCCGTTAGTAGAAGGATAGAGGCACAGCAATTGTTTATAGATTTGTCGTGGCACTTTACGTATTTCATAAAGCATTGTAATATATAACTGAACACAAAAGAACCACAGATTCACCGCGTCCTCATCGTATGTAGTTTTAATTACGTGGAATTAATTTCCAGAAATCTATACATATAAAAAAGGATTAACGGGACGAAATGTATACATTAAATATTTTCGAAAAAAATACTCTGGTGGAGCTTAAAATCAAAGAGAGAACAAACACATTTCCATAGTTTTAAAGAAATTGTCTGTCTTTCTGTCGTTTATAGGAGATTCACGCAAATACTACTAAACGGATTTTGATGCAATTTGGTATGGTAATAGTCTATACACGGGTATAACATTTAGGACATGTTTTATATATATAACATATTCATATATATGTATACCATACATGATAAGAGAAGGCTTATTATAGGGTGGTTCAATATGTGAACAATGCTGATGTGTGGAACTAACACCTCTCACTGTGCATCCATCAAGAATGAGCATGGCTATTATATTTTTCAAATATATACGATGTACAACTAGATGCCGTAGTTCCATGTTGCATTTTGAAGAACAAAATCGTTCATAAAGGTTGAGGCCAATTAAATCGCCGATGTCTAGTTTTAATGCACTATACAATCCTATGATTTGATTAATCACTGTGTTTATAATTTAAATTTCACGCGGACGTAGTCGCGGGCACAGCTTTTTTTTTTATATGATAGGAGGCAAACGAACAGGTGTGTCACCTGATGTTAAGTGATCACCACCGCCTATATACACTTGCAACACCAGGGGAGTGTGTTGCCAGCCTGTGAGGATGGGAGGAAGGGCGTAAAGGAAAGAGGGAAGGAGTTGGGGGAGGGGAATGGATGGGGCGGTGGGCCTCCAGCGCTCTCACTGACCGAACGAAACGCAAGCACTGTTACTTCACGTCGGTGTTTCTGTCGGTCGGGTGGTAGTACCCCGCAACAAACGAACAAACTCACTTTCGCGTTGATAATATTAGTTAGGATACATCACCCATTGTATTAAAAATAAACACATCGTTACATGATAATCGATACAATTAATTAATGATTTATTCCGAGCAATAACAGTCAACATTACAGTTTCCTTACAGCCTGTTACGTCTATCGCGTCCCACTTTCTCCGGGCCAGTGTATTCAAAATTCCCACTTACCACGTTCATTGTACGCGTTTACATACGAGATTAGATTACGGAACGCTTACTGATTAGGTCTTTATTTGTCTTAACGTGTCAAGTGGTCTATCTTTATCAAAATTTCGCTTATAGATATATTCTCTTTGAGTGCATTATGTAGATTATGTGGTTGAAACTATTACTTTTATTCATTCTTATTATTTACTATATATAATAGCACTATAAAAATACAATGCTCCTTGTGTTTTGTAACTTGTTTTTGGTCCGAAAGTTTATGAGCGATAGAGTATATACTCTATATATATTATAACAAAATATATATCCGATATACCATCGGATATAACATCATCGTCAGATTGTAAGAGACCCACTACAGGGTCATGGGCCTCTTCCCAATGGAAGGTAGGGGCATAATTACCAACCAGCCCATAACGTATTGGCGATTTCGAACTCCGGAAATCGATAGTTCTTGGTAATTATGCCCCTACCTTCCATTGGGAAGAGGCCCATGACCCTGTAGTGGGTCTCTTACAATCTGACGATGATGTTATATCCGATGGTATATCGGATATATATTTTGTTATAATATATATAGAGTATATACTCTATCGCTCATAAACTTTCGGACCAAAAACAAGTTACAAAACACAAGGAGCATTGTATTTTTATAGTGCTATTATATATAGTAAATAATAAGAATGAATAAAAGTAATAGTTTCAACCACATAATCTACATAATGCACTCAAAGAGAATATATCTATAAGCGAAATTTTGATAAAGATAGACCACTTGACACGTTAAGACAAATAAAGACCTAATCAGTAAGCGTTCCGTAATCTAATCTCGTATGTAAACGCGTACAATGAACGTGGTAAGTGGGAATTTTGAATACACTGGCCCGGAGAAAGTGGGACGCGATAGACGTAACAGGCTGTAAGGAAACTGTAATGTTGACTGTTATTGCTCGGAATAAATCATTAATTAATTGTATCGATTATCATGTAACGATGTGTTTATTTTTAATACAATGGGTGATGTATCCTAACTAATATTATCAACGCGAAAGTGAGTTTGTTCGTTTGTTGCGTTTTCCATGAACGTTGTCACAAATATAAAAAAGCAAATAGGTACCTCACACCCAGAAAATATGCTTTGTACACGACTGATAAATGTGCTTTAACGGGAACGAAGCCGAAATCAAAATCTAGGTTATAATTCAAAAAAAATATTCAATACTAGTTAGTACCCTTGATGTTAACTACATAAAAATACTTTTACTCACTTTTTGACAGATTTTCGCGATATGTTTTTCTCTGACACGCTTTAACTCATTTTGTTTCTATATATAACTCGATCGATAAAAAAATAATAATCTTGAACCCTGAAACTCCCTTGCATATTACTATGCGAGTAAGATTATAAACAATGTGTAAAATCTTAAATCTCCTAATTAATACATGATTATAAGTAAAAATTACTTCTGCAGTTACAACTCAAAATATTACGACATCAAGTGTAAAATAATGCTTCTTAAATTTCCGATTTCTCTGTGAAAAGCTTCTGAATTTATCAGCATTGGTTACCTACAAAATATTACTTTTATTTTTGAACTAACGATCTTGCCCTGACGGGCTTTTAAAGCTACACCGGACTTTTATGGGCAAGCGCTTGTAGCGACATAATTATGTATTTTGTGGAATAGCGAGCAGTTCAGTCTCGGCCGGCACACATGTAACACGTGTCTCTTAATTAAAGACTAAAAAGTGATCTTTGTTTCATTACATCTACAGACATTGACCAGAGGCTGAACCTCTAAACTGGTGACCCCGACGTGACGCTTAAGGCTCTCAGCCGTATGGCAGCAAGTTCATAGGTGCCAAAGTTGCCGTGCCTTGTATTATTGCTTTGCTTGCAACATCGCGACTTTTAAATCTAAGCTAAGCTAGCTAAACCATTCATACATGTATGGGTTAGTGAGTTACACATGTGTACATGTATGTACGCATGTGTGCCTCAGGAACTGATACATCAAAATGTTACCAGAACATCTTATGTTTTATTGCCAGCGCCCGATTACATCCCACGTGGTATCATCTCATCTCAATGAAAAATCTCGGTAAATTTACGATGTTAGTACAATAAATATTTGAGTTAGAAAATATATTTTTAGAATTCCGCATCTCATAATGGAGAAGCAGGACTTTTATATGATTACTATGATGTTCGTTTCTCTGTCTATTCGTGCATCACAAGCCTTTATGTCAAAAACAGCTTGAGGTACTAAGTTGAACTGTATATCAAATACTAAAGCCTGGATGGCCTCGTACTCTTGTACAAATAACTAGGTTATGGTTATAAAAACAGAACACTTGCAAGATATTTTCTTAGGATCTTTCGAATATTAAGAGAAACAATGGCCTTTGACTTAAGTTAAAGTGTAAAGAAGATATCAAAGAATTTCTGATATTATGTGTGAATTTATTCCTCTATAAATTAATATTTTCTGTAAAGAAGATAACGTGTATTGTGTGAGCACTCGCAAGATAAAAGTCACCAGAGATTTAATTAAAGAACTTAAAAAGTAATATTTAAACAACGTTTATATAAAGCATCTAATAGTTCGTAACTCTCAGGAAATTAATTCTATTTTGCTACATATCTTGCCCGATTTTTTATTAATAATATTTCTAATTACAATACTTTGGTAGTTTTTCGTAAATTTAGTCATTTATTATTTTTTTATATTAATCTGATTTTGACTTTCGTAGAAAATATCTAAGCATATTAGAACGTAAATGACTAGATAGTAACTTTCTATAGATTTAGACTGTATTGGAAAATTAGTATTTATATTTTTAGTATAAAAATAGCAAAGTACAGTCTATAACTATTTATAATCGACCTCAAAAGGGCTTGTGAAAAATTAGTATTTATATTTTTAGTATAAAAAATAGCAAAGTACAGTCTATAACTATTTATAATCGACCTCAAAAGGGCTTGTGGCCAAATGTCAGCATTGGCGAATGAGAGGCTGTAAATGCTAGCTAACACTAATTAACGCTAAAACGGATGGCACAGTAATGAAACCGCAGTCGAAGCTTCCACATTCTCATAATGCATCTAATTAATTAACTGAAACTATAAAATAAACCTGAATTCTAGAAACTTGTTGTTTGTGCCCAGGTACAAATCAAAGGACATCGAATCGATAATCCATTAGACTCTTTCACACGACATATGGTTCAGAATTTAATCCTATTCATTGTTTTTCTTGTATACAATCTACAAATTAGGCATAAAACAGATCATAAAACATAAGGCTTACTAATCAAATTCAATAGCTATATAGTTGTATAGTCAAGAGTCGATATAGTAATAAAATTTTTGATATTAAATAACTCCTTACTCGCAACTAAAATAGTTTTGCAGTTACTAATAACACTTATTGACTCTAATACCTTGAATCTATTCGCCATGTCACAAAGCACGCCTTAAAAGGAAACAAGGTTGTTTACGATCCAATAATAAACTAGTAGCAGCGAGTACATCCGTTGATTTTTACGCATAGATTTAATGAACTTTGACCGCTGTTACTAGGTTAAGCATTCGTTTGTCTATGAGTGTATTTGCGAGCGATTTATATATGATCTCAATACACTAAATAGAGACGCTGAGTAACTCAATTCCGCATGGTTTCATCGTCATATATTTTTTTATTACATCTTCGCAGAAAGTAATTTATAGGCATTAGACATTTAAAATGCAATAAATTAAAACTAAACTTACATCATACATATAAGCGTATGACGTACTACATCATAATAAAATAGATTAATTTATGATGATTTATATCAAAGTGTTATTATATTTGACAAGTGTTGATTCTTCAAAAACGATAGTTACAACAATGTTGATTATACTATCCATTTAAGTCAATATATGATCTTAATCATTTATTAATACACTGAAACTGACATGTCATTTTATTTGCATTTATTTTTCTATTATAGTTTACCTATTTTATTTTTTTGTAATAGTTTATTATATCTAATATTATATTACTATTACGGAGAAAACTCTGAAACCACGATTCCTGAAAAAAAGTCAGAAAATGCAGTCCTCGGGAATAGGAAAAGTTGGCTAGTTTTCTGTTACATAAAAATGGCAATATAGCAAGCAAACCATAATATTGAAGAACTTCGTTTTTAACCGGAATGAAAAATTTAAAGGCTAAAAGAGCCCATCAGACTTAGTAACTATATAATAATAATCATATATACAGTGGTAGAACAAAATAATCCCAAGGAGGGTTGATGTCAGGCAGGCGGCCGATCGTAAAAATTAAGCCAAATCATATACCACAACATGACAAGCATGTTGTACCGACCCTACTTATGTGGGATAAGGGTAAGAAGTAGAAGAATCATTCATTAATACGTTACAATTATTATTACTTCATTAAACGGAAGTCTTCGACAGATTAATTTAAACGAGAAGACTACCAAAAGTCAGGCGCTTTAATTATTAACCGTTCGACAAGAAACAAGATATCTTTCTCAAATGATAAGTTTATAAGTTTCACTTTATTGCAAATAATTATTTTTTATCATTTTTTTTTTCCCCGAACTGATTACGCTATGGACCCTGCAGGGTCTTCACAGCTTCACCGGACTACTAAGGCGAGCGCTTAAGGCACTCAGTCGATTTGATTTTTTAGGTAACATACACAAGGGCGCACGCGCACCTCGGCTTGGGCTGTTACCTGGAAGAAGTCGCGTCTTTTTTATCATAGTTTTAGATGAATTCATAGTTAATGTTTTTATTGTATTACATCTCAGGGTGTTGATACGAGATAACATTTTATTGATAATACTGAAATAACTCATGTATAAAATAGAACATGACACATCTGTAAATAATATTTAAGATATAAAGAATGTTATATAACATTAAAATTCAAAACTCTCTTATATTTTAAAGTTGTAATGTGAAGAATCTATATTAGGTATAATAATAAAGCATTAAACTGATATAAGAGTTTGTCCTGTTACTTACCACTTTTATTACTGCGATATGGTGATATTCTTGAAAACTAACTTATAAGTATAATTGCAATCATGAAGGAAGTAATGCCACTTATGTATAAATACATGTGATATTTGTAACTAACACTAATATTTTTAAAATGTTATTTGTACATATAAAAAATATTTTTATTGCTTAGAAGAGAAGAAACACTTTTTCTTAAGCTCATATCACTTAAACTAATATGTGGATGGGACGATACCGAAGCACAAATAACCTTTTTTAATTCTTTTATCTGTCTGCCTGTTTGTCCGAATGGCATAAGATGTCTGGGATTGCGTGTGACCCACGAATATCCTTGAAACTCAAGGGGAAAGTGTATAAAGCTATTATAAAACCAGTCATGCTGTATAGATTTGGGTGCTGGGTAACGAAAGAGACGAACTAGAGAAAATAGCATATATATATATATATATATAAAATAGCATACAGTACAGATGCGAATGTTAAGATGGATATACGAATGGATAACATTAAGAATGGGTATGTTAGAGAAAGATGAAAAATAGTACCAGTGAAAGAGAAGTTGAGGAGTAACAGGTTAGCATGGTATGGCCATGTCACGAGGAGAGATGAAAGTCATGTAACTAGAAAAGTCTTAAGTGTGAAGGTGGACGGATATAGGAGTATAAGAAGACCGAAAAAAATGGATAGTCTTTGTTAAAAATGATATGTGTATAAAGGGTGTGAATACTGTGAAGACATCTGACAGAAGAGAGGGGAAGAGGTAAATATGTAGTATCGACTCTACTTAGATGGTATAGGGGTAAGAAGATGATCATTATATGTCTACCTATTAAATTGTTTGGGCTGATCTTTAAAGTAGTTGAACCGAACTGTAAAAACAATAGTCTATTAGATTCAATAGACATTTAACTAAAAGCATATTATTGTAACTAGTTCAGTAAATCAGTTACCCGCTAACAATACTAACTCTTCTTTTTTTAATATATGTAAGTACGGTACATCATACAGATCAAAATATCTTCGTCGAATTGTTCAAAATATTAGACCCTTTATAGGAAACGAGATATTTCCAAAATATAATAGAGAAGACACTTTGCGAACATTTTGAAATGGATTTCTGGCATGAGTTTATTAGGTCAATTAAGTTGTTCGATTTAGGCCTGTGAGTTCAGACGGTGTATAAATAGTCCTCGTTTAGAAGGATTTGAACATACTAACGAATGTTTAAAAATACATCAACATACCTTTTAATCTATATTAATCTATACTTCTATACTAATATTATAAAGAGGTAAAGTTTGTGAATTTGTGAAGTTGTGACGTTGTAGGGGGTAATTTCAGGAACTACTGGTCCGATTTAGAAAACTATTTCAGTGTTATATAGCTCATTTATCGGGGAAGGTTATAGGCTATATATTATCATGCTAAGACCCATAGGACCGGAGCAGCATTGAAGAATGTTGCAAAATCGGGATACTTTTTCCTTTTCAGAGCTTCCGCTGCATCTTAGCCCAAAATAACTATTCCACGCGTACGAAGTCGCGGGCAAAAGCTATTAACTAATTATATTATCTATACTAATATTATAAAGAGGTACAGTTTGTGAGATTGTAGGGGGTAATATCTGGGGATTCGCAGAAAAAATGGTCGAACGAAGACGTTTCTTACGAACGCTGCCTTAACGATGAGAGATATATGATTGAGTTCTAGAGAAAAATTGTAGCTTGATAATGCCTAATATCGCCCAACGAAGTGGGCACGGGTCAGCTGGTAATATGATAAAGAGGTAAAGTTTGTGAGTTAGTGACGTTGTAGGGGGTAATCTCAGAAAGTACTAGTCCGATTTGAAAAATTCTTTCGGTCTTAGAGAGCTCATTTATCAAGGAAGGCTATAGGCTAAATATCTTCACGCCAAGACTAATAGGAGCGGAGCACTAATGAAGAATGTTTCCAAGTCGAGTTTTTTTTCCTCTTGAGATCTTCCGCTGCGTCTTAGCGTTAGCAACTATTCCACGCGGACGAAGTCGCGGGCAGAGGCTAGTTAATAATTAATTTTATGATCAAAAATAATCGTTAATTTACTTGGTAAGTATGAAAAAAACTGTAATGACTGGTTTTCGCGTAATTTGTATTACAAAGTTCCATTAAAAATGTACATTGGTAACAACGTAATATTTACTGTGGGTTTATCAATTTTACAGTTTTTAATCTATAGGATTAATTTTCAGCACTAATGTACATCAAAGCAGTAGTTCAGTTAAAGCGCTGTTTGTATAAAATACATTGATTACAGTATTCCAATTCGAGGAACCAATTCGTTGTTGGCTCTCGCTTCAATTCTTTAAAAAAATATGTTTACAATTTTTTAAATATACTCACGATAATATTGAATGTTAATTTTGTTAAATATGTTAAAAAATTCTTAGTTCTAAGCAAAAATTTAGAAATATAATATATCATTGTTGTTATTAATTTTCTTCATGTCTCAAACAAACTAATATGAAAATTTCAAATTTATGACACAAATTTATAACAACTTATTAAAACATATATAAATACTAACAGATGCCCGCGGTTCCGCGCACACTTTTTAAATTGTAATTAAGGATATGTAAAACTGTAGGAAGATGTAGAATTATAGAAATGCTCTTCCAAATACATTTATCGATACGAAAGTCTCTATTGTAAGTTAATTGTGCTATGTTTGAAATCTTCGTGCAAGTGTAAGCAATAACCTAACAAGGGTCTATTAGTCAGAAGAACGGTATCGCAGTTCATAAGATACGAATAAACAAACATTGATTTTTGTATAATATATCTATACTAATATTATAAAGAGGTAAAGTTTGTGAATCTGTGAGTTTGTGACGTTGTAAGGGGTAATCTCAGGAATTACTGGTCCGATTTGAGAAATTCTTTCAGTGTTATATAGCTCATTTGTCGTGGAAGATTATAGATTATATATCATCACTCTAAGTCCAATAGGAGCGGAGCTCGAATGAAGAATGTTTAAGAATCGGGGTTTTTTTTCCTCTTGAGAGATTACGCTTCGTGTTAGCGTTAGCCCAACGCTACTATTCCACGCGGACGAAGTCGCGGGCAGAGGCTATTAGTTATATATAAGTACTACATACTATTGTGCTGAACGGAATTTGCCTTTAACAATATATTTAGAACTCAAAACTCACTCTATAGCCCCCTCAGTACTCATGTTCACTATATACGAAACTCTTAATAAAAAGTTCAAGCTATACATTATCTGTAAATATGACCTAAATAGTAGTTAACCTAAAATAAAATAGTCCAAGTCAGCCCTAATAACTTTAGCTGTCTGCCGATGAAAGTAACCTGAAAATCGATCAATTCGGAGACTCTACGAAAAAGAATTCGTGGATAGCAGCGAGTATAAAGTAAAATAGACTAAATCACTCCTTATATCTTCAGCTATCTGTCAGCAAAAGTTTTGTCAAAATCGTAAGAATCGTTCCGGAGATTAGCCGGAACAAAGAGACGAAAATAAAAAAAAACACCTTTTACTGTTATAAGAACAGTATATACTTCCATGTCTTCTATTTACTATATTGCTCTTATTTTGACATTACAAAGAAATCAAAGAAATATTTGAATTCTATTATGTGTATAAACAAAAAAAACAGTGTCCAGAACCACGCGTACCTCATGTGCTGATTTACGCTTAACAACATTTTTTGCTTAAACATCATGCGGGCAAAGTCGCGGGTAGCAGCTAGTGTACAATAAAATAGCCTAGATTAGTTCCCATAACTTCAGTTATCTGTGACTCAAAGTCCTGTGAAAATCGTTCCAATCGTTTCATATATTCCACGCGGACGAAGTCGTGAGTAACAAGTAGTCGAAGTTACTTCCAATAATTTCAGCTATCTTTCAAATCCTCGTAAACATCATAAATTACCCGGAACAAACAGACAGCTGGTTTACTATACTGGTTTCAGCATGAATGGGTCGGCTCGCCCGGGATACTACCACCCTCTCATAGAAAACCAACGTGAAGTAACAGTGCTTGCACTGTTGCGTTTCGTTCGGTCAGTGAGAGCGCCGGAGGCCCACCTCTCCTCCACTCTCCCTCCCCTAACCCTTCCCCCCCAAAAGGTGGCAACGCACTTGCAACTCCTCTGGTGTTGTTAGTGTCCATGGACAGTGTTAATCACTTAACATCAAGAGACCCACCTGTTCGTTTGCCACCTATGACATATAAAAAAAAGACAGCCAAATATTTTGAAATTGATTGTTTCTTTTTGTTATAAGTAACGTATACTATTCATTCAAAAAAAGTTGTCTTTTGACATTTCATACAGACACTTCATTCTTATTATATAAATATAATGTATACAAATATAATTCAAAGTGTTGTTACAAAACACGCTATTGAATAAATATAATGCTTTATTATTTAACATTATACATAATCTACAGTTTACAAGTAATATAAGGAAAACTTGAACTTTAATGTTATATAAGATTTATTTAAGGAAATACTAACGTTCAAATTATATAGAGCTCTATAGAATTCGAGAACAAGAGCGACTCGATATAAGATCACTAATGCCCGGTTTTTGAGATACTTGGTTAAATTACTAATAGTTATTGAATCAACAAAGTTATCCATAAGATAAACTGTCTAATCGCCCATTGAGTTTTACTGACATTTATCGTATGATTGTGTGTTCAGAAACGCAATTTGACAAGTTATCGATAACGCTATTGAACAGATAAACTTTTGGGGTGTAAGGGGTGTCAAATAACCTGATAAGACTTGAGACACCCAAGCCAACCTCACCTGCACGTGGTGCACCCTGCTGAATAACGAACGAGGCAATGGCGAAAGCGGGGTGGTAGGGTTTTACAGACTGACTGGGTCGCAACCACCATGTATATGGCGAAAAAGCACGTCATAGTGATTCGCTTCCGCGGGTCGCGTTTCGGGATCAGCCTGTGCATATCCAGCTATTCGCAGGCCGGCATGGCAGCGGCGACCAGCGATGGGTAGTGTGTCACTCGGTGGTTGCCGTTGTTTTTGGACTGTACTGTGCTTACCATCAGGCAAAGTGCAGTCACTTTGCCGTACTACAATTAAAAAAAAACTACAATTAAAGTACCTCAGAAACCGGGCATATTGATCACTAAATTCATCTGTAGATTATTCGAGAAAAATAAATTTACCTAAATCATTACACCATTACACGGACGCTCACCATTTGCGACGTCTTACGTGTTCACGAACCGTCACAAGGTCTCATGACAGCAGAGCTCTTATTATTAGTTTTCGACTTTTATACAATTCGACAAATTGACGATAATGACATACGTTTAGAATATGTACAAGAAAAGAACAAAAAAGCAGAGTGATGTTTTGTAAAATCAAATAAGACGGTTTGTTTTTAAATCGATACAAAAATGTTAGAAAAATCGGCCCTCTCTGTGTTGGGCAACATTTGTTCCGGAATTCTACATTTTGTCTTTGTGAAATTATTAATGGAAATGATGAACTTTCAAAAAAAAAGAAAGACGTTTCTGGAAGGAGTAACAATTTCATAGATTGAGAACAATGTGGTTTTTTTTTATTGGAAAGTACAATTAAGAAGGAAATAAATAAAAATCACAATTATTGAATCTTTGAAGTTATAGCAGTTTTAGGAAAAACGTTATTTTTCACATCTTTTTTGATTGGGTAGAAAATGTACATGTAATATAAAAAATGATCTTATTTGTGTAGAAAAGGTAAAAAAATATTCTAATCGAATGGAGTCTATTTGAATTGAAATACCCCTTTATTGTATTCACAAATAGATTTTTAGCAACTTTAAGTTTCAAATAAATTTAAGAATAAATACATTTGCAATTTTAGAGATCTTGCTAATTAGTTGGAAATGCCATTTCTGGGAAGCCTAGAACCTAAATAATTTATTCACTTAAATATTATATACTTCGGTGACTAAATGTCGAAACATTGTAATAAGGCACTAACGATTTTAATCTTATGCTACATAAAAAATACTTACGTAAGTGTCAAAGTTTCACGAAAACATCATTTTTTTGTTCGTAATCGCATTGAATAGATAAGAATAAAATCTGCGATCATCTTACCTGTAATAAATAAAAAAAAATGTTAATATTTGTCAGTCAAACATAAAACTATACAAATGGATTTTTATATATGTGTGCTTCAAATCGTAGCACATACACACACACAGCTAAGTGTTTTATGGTAACAGTTATTGTGCTTTCAGTTTCTGATGAACCGTTATTAGATGGCGCTGCAGCACATCAACATCAATTCAACCGAAAAATAACATACCCAAATAAATACAATTGTTATAAAATAGGTAATTAATAAAATTACTAACACACTAGTGTTATATAATATAGTTAGTATAGTATCAATACCTGCAATTATGAAAAATATTACTCAGAATATCAAAACGTTTATTATTCAACTCCACGTTTTGATATGAATTTTAGAATCGACATCCAAACTAACTTCTCAATTAGTTTGACACTTAAAATAACTCAGAACTGGATGACAATCGATACTTGCGACCGATCTTTCTTTCTTCTCTATCTTCTAAATTTTTCTACCAATTTTAAACTAACTTATCACGTACCGTTATTCTAATACCACCAAAATGCATACTAATTTTGCAATTACTAACATACATGCATCGACTACATAATTCCAATTACACAAGATTGAAAATCAGTGGGTAATTATTTTCAAACTTTTCTTTATCATGCCACGTTTTTCAAGTCGCCTTATAAATAAAACAGTTTAAATATAAAAAAAAACAATGAAAAATATGGCGCTCACAAAATATATTATATTAACAAGAGAGTATTTGTCATTGAGAAAACACACCTTTTATATAATTTGCACTGTAATATTTTTATTTGTAAGTTACATGTATCCTTACTAATATTATAAATGCGTATGTTTGTTACGTTTTTACGTCTTAACTACTAAATCGATCATTGTGAAATTTTGCATACAAGTTGTCAAAGGTACAGAAAAAAAAATACAGTACCATTCATTTAAAAAAAGAAATTCCGATGGTTAGTTCAAATCCATAATATCGCGAGGGAAGTCGTAGACAATAAGTTACTCGTTAATTAATTATCTATTACCTATAATTCAGGTTATTTTTTACTTTATTATTTTATACTTTTAAACTGTTTAAAAGAAGTGGTGTGTTAAATTCGTGAAGAACAGTTTGTTGGTTTTACGTTATATAGTTAACTAATGATTGGACTTAGTCATATCCATCCGGTATTATGATGTTATTATAAAAAGAAAATAATTCAATAACCTAAAAAACAATTGTAACATGAAATACAAAACAAACATGTTTAAGTTCAAATAATGTATCATGAATTCATATCACGTATAACATTCAATCCTAGCACGAGGAACGATGCAAGATGTCATAAAAATTTAAATACAATAAGCATACACATATAATTATACAATTAAAATAAACATATGCATACATACACTGTTCCCATCACCCTATGAGTCCACCGGATGAACGCCAAAAGTGAGACGCTTAAGAGTTAAAAGTCGAACAAACAGAATTTATTATTGAAATCAGTTTTGTGATTTATCATTCAACACATGTGTGTATTGAATGCAGTACATTAATGCTGGCATCAATTGATTAAGCGCAACGTGTACATTTGATTGGAGTATAAGGAGGAGAGTATAAGAGAGATCGAAGTGTAAACATTTTAACAATATGTTAAGCAATTCCGTTGTTGGTAACAATTAAATATTCGATAGTACCACTGCATATGAATATTTCTTAACCAATTTGAGATCAGTATGCAAAATTTTAGAGTTTTAATCCAATTATGGCTTAGTATTTAGCATGTCCAGACATCGCGTCAATCGTTGCGAATGACCTGGGATCCTTTGGTAAACCCTATCTGGGCACGAACTAAAAAGTTCGCAACATCCTATCTTTGCCGTACCGTGAAGCAGTGGAACAATCTCCCGGCTAGTGGCTCCTTTAAACTTAACGTGAAAAGGCATTTATGCAGGCCGGCATGACAGCGACGACTGACGAAGAACGGCGTATCTCACGGTAGTCGCCGTTATTTTTTGATTTTAATGTGCATACCATTATTTTATTATGTATGATAGATAGATTATATCTTGATGGAACCATGAAATTGTAACAGGGCTTCTTAAAGCCTGGCTGACTAACTATAACCGTCAAGTTGAAAATATGTCATCAAGCAAATTTAGATGTGTCTCAGCAGCTACTGTTGAAAGCGAGGCCTCTGTAGGCTTAAACTCTTAAACCTAATAACAATATCTTAACTATAATTATAAATTTTAGAGTTATAAATATTTTCCCTGAACTTAAAATGTGAAATACATGAGCGTAAACTTGAATCTTTGAGAACATTTATCTCTCTTTCACGGTTCCGTTGAAAAATACAAAACTTTAGATATCTAGACGTTTGAAATCACCACTAATAAGAATCATACTAGAACTCTGCTACTAAAATACTAGAACTGGAAGTCAAAATCAAAATATCCTTTACTCAATTTAGGCCCTGAGAAGGTGTTTATGAACGTCAAAGCTACCACCAGTTCGGAAAACAACCCATTTTATACACATACCATTTTTCGCAGAATCCATCCATACCTTTTTGTCTTCCTATACTCCTATATTCATCCACTTTCATACTATAACTTTTCTTGTTAATATAACTTTCGTCTCTTCTCATAATATGTTCGTCCATACTAACCTCCTGGACTTCTCTCTCACTGGTCCTATTTTCAAACTTCCTCTGTTGTACTCGCTCTTAATATTATTCATTCTGTAACACATGTAATCTTTTCTCACTCGCCTCTTTCGTAGCCCAGCACTAGGATCCATATAACACGACTAATCTAATATGAAGGACAGATTTGACTTTGACAACCGTTGGATGCATAAACAGATTTTCAAATTATACTGCCAAGGTTTCATATCCCAGCAAAAAATCCATTTTATCACGTTTATCATACCTAAAAATCGATCAATGTGCACCTTACATATGATGTAATTACAGGAGAATATAGAACATAATAGTTATCAATTGTGTTTAATAACGTTATACATTGTAAAATGTCGAACGCCTCACATTAGGTAGATACAGCTTACTGCAGCATACATACCTATTGCAACGGTGACTAAAAACAATGTAAGCAAATGATGATGTCATATTTTACCTATAGAGTTGTAGACGTTGCAGACGTTCTCTGTAAACACTAAATGTATTTTATTTCATAATGTAACCCAATACTCATTCAATATAAAACACTACATATACTAGAGCGAAAGTTACTATCCAATGTCATTTTACTTTTATGCCAACATTGAGAATTGAGACCATCCAGTGGACTTGTATTTATATGTGGCGTATTAAGATCTTATCTCAATAAAGTATTTTGATTTTCGCGTAACGTAATCGTTTATTTTGTGGTCCAATGTTAAAAGAGGAAATGTCAAAAATCTTTGTTTTCTCTTATTGCCATTAGAACATTGAAATAAAACTAATGTCTTCATTTACGTATTAAATATCTTCTCTAGTACTACATAAATACCTATTTGTGTTGATGGATGGTGGTGTGGGTGTGTAAAAAGGGCTTTAGGTTACTCATAATCTTCGTATTTAAATCTCTATGTATATAATTCTTCTGTCCGTGTGTATGTGACTGAATATTTTTGTGAGTGTTCAGGTGGATTTAAGAATGGTCTAGATTCTCAATAGAACCCGGTAGGTGGTGCTGCAGTTGAATTTTAGGATTCTTTTACTATCAAAGCAGCACAACATCCGCTGGGCCCGCTAGTCCATAGATATGACAGAAAGATTTTTTTTATTATTTAAAAAAATATTTATAAATGCATTTAAATATGTAGATTCTCAGTGAACCAAAGCTTTTTTTACACATACCATCTACATAAATAAGTATTGTTACAAAAACGTACTATAGCTCATCTAGCAACATGACACAGAATTAAATTTTTAATTACATTAAAGGCCGATTAAATGATTGATTTCAAACCAAAGTTATAGTCAACATTTTAATGATAGAAATTAAAATAAATCAATTCTGCGTATCTTCGTTGTGTTTTCTAAATTCGATTAGCGCAACTCTTATAAGAGTTCAATAACGGTTTTTTAACTCCTCCAATATTAAAATAAATAAAAGAAACTACCAAAAAGTAATTATAAGTTGATGGGATATTTTTTTTTATAATTAATTGATTTTATATCGAACAGTATCATACATATTTTTTACAGTGAAGGAAACATCGTAGGACGGCTTCAACATTGTGCTTCGAATGAGCCTAATTTAGCTTTCATTTATTTCTGAAATTCACGTTATAATAGTTACTGTTGATTATCTGAATTACTAGCAGTTTAAAATACAACGAGTGTTGAGTATTTCACGTCTGGATTATCATCAAATACTTCGTGAACTATTGCGCTACA
This sequence comes from Antheraea pernyi, assembly GCA_015888305.1. Taxonomy (NCBI): domain Eukaryota; kingdom Metazoa; phylum Arthropoda; class Insecta; order Lepidoptera; family Saturniidae; genus Antheraea; species Antheraea pernyi. The sequence continues at coordinate 811,139 of MU158848.1, forward strand.
TAAAAATTTCCTTGTCCATTACTCGTAACAGGTCTGTATTATCCGACAGGTATTAAGCTATATTGTTGGTTTTATTTCTGTGATTATACATATTCTTATTGCAAAGAAATATTTTTAACACTGTATAAGATATATATAAGGTGGATGTGTCAGTGCCAAAACCAAACTAAAATAAAGCTATTAAAATCATATATAGAAGGGTAAATGCACAATATTTGTTGTAGTTAAAGGAATTTATATTCATTTGTCCATGTTTATAAGATTATACGATGTAAGTACATATGAAGCATCCAGGTTAGGCAACATTGAAAGTAGAATGTGGGTCGTGCGCTTTATCACAACATTATCAGTGTTTCTCACTGGCCCTACAATTTGCGAGACCTTTCTTGAAACAACTTCCACTGTATATAACAAGTGTTTGTGAATGAGGTAATTTCGTATGCCTATAAAAACATGTTTTAATATGTGAAAATAATTTCATAAAAAGACGAACAATATAATAAATAAAAAATTGCTGCAACCGTCTGGTTTTATATGTTCGTAGATATTCACTCTTTTTATTGTATAAACTTATCATAATTTTTATAGAGGAAGTTTCTTTATTAACCAACTTCAAATATAATAATTTATAAACTTATTTTCATGTATTCATTAATTTTATTTAGGCTGGTGGTGGGGTTTTGCAGCCTGACTGGGTCGCAACCACCATGTATATGGCGAAAAAGCCCGTTATAGTGATTCGCTTCTGGTGAGTCGCGTTTCGGGATCAGCCTGTGTATATCCAGCTTTTTGCAGGCCAGCATGACAGTGGCGACCGACCATGGATAGTGTGCCACTCGATGGTCGCCACTGTTTTTGGATTGTACTGTGCTTACCATCAGGCATAGTGCCATAGTTTTTTTTTTTTATCGTAGCACGGCAAAGTGACTTTACTGTGCCTGATGGTGAGCACAGTATAATCTAAAAACAATGGCGACCACCGAGAGACACACTATCCCTCACCGGTCGCCGCTGTCATGCCGGCTTGCATAAATGTCTCTTCACGTTACGCTTGAAGGACCCCATATTATAGGAAGGAGGGAACACACTGGCCGGGAGATTGTTCCACAGCTTCACGGTACGGCAGAGATAAGAAGTTGCGAACTTTTTAGTTCGTGCCCAGATAGGATTTACCGTAAAACTATGGCTCCGGAGCCCAGCACGCGTGGTTCGGGTATGAAAAGGAGAGGAAGGTATTAAATTGAATAGCTCTTCAGAACACTCGCCATGATACAGACGGTGAATAGTCATTTTGCCGTGCTACAACATAAAAAATAAAAAGGCTAAAGTAACAAAAACAATTCTCCTTAGCTTTTTATTTTACTCTTACGTGATGTTTATCAGATGTGAAAAGTTAACTAAACTATATTCTTATATAATTAGTTTTCCTAAATTAATCAAAACGTGATGAGATTTGCATATATATTTTATGCTTGTAAAACGTCTTTGAATGTAATTTATAGTACAATATAACATAACATATAACTTAATTATTCGTAAGACATTTTTCCATGATGATATTGCCATACATATAAACTGTATATTTCTGTTGCTAAGTGATATTATTTATCTGATGTTATAACAGAACACAGAGTAGGAATTAAAATGGAATTGATTAAATAATTAAAACAAGTCGTTAAATAACGTTATCCGTTTTAGCATTCGAAAATAACTAATTAACACATATTCTAGTATCAAAATTAAACATTTAATAATAAGCAAATTGGCATGGTTATCAAAAGAATAAGTGTTGTGCAAGCTGTCATTGTACGGGGTCACGAGCCGATAAACCGAAGCGATAAACAATACCAGAAAAAAATCACTCATTTTGTTAGTACATGTATTTTTTTATTTTAGCATTTATCTCGTACGTTACAGAAATAGGGAGAGTGAGACGATAACTCCAGGATAACCCCTGTGTATGGCAATCTTGCAGTTACTCGTTTAATTGTTCAATAATAAACCTAGTTATATGCGAAAAATGCGGTTAATATGTTAAAAACAGATCGTGTTTTTATTGTAGTATGAGATGGTTGTACTTCGTCGATCATGGTTGAATGCATAATTATACATCGATGATTACCGATAAAATATTTATTTATGCATAAAAAGTTTATGATGAATTTACTAACTATTTTACTTATTGTATGTATGTTTTGAATATTCGTCTATCTTTTGAAAGTAGATTATAAATAACTCATAGTATGTTAAACAGATAATTACAAAAGTGTACAGTATTGATTAAAAATAAAATCGATTTTTCTTTTTGGTTGTCAGATTTCTAAACTATAAAAAATATGAGACAAACATTTAGATATCTTATTATTATTAGCATAATATATAATGATATAGAATATACACCATATTACACAACCAATATATCTTTACATGTTGTATGGGTTTCAATACATTTACTATTAATTAGTGCCTAACATACCGTTCACGTGAGAATTCTTTCGATGTTCCACGGCAACTATGAATTTTACTCCTATGGCAGGTGTCTTTTATTATATGAATTCTAACGCTAATTATTTGCAATTTTAAATTAATTGCTGTTAGCCTTAACAATGATTAACGATAGAGTAATTATTAGCCTACATCGTTTCTCAAGTTCGGTCCAAGAAACGACAGTCAAATACACTGTATGAAATGCAAACATTTGTTGGGACAAACCATACACCATCTATTACGTTATCGATATTACATCAGAAACGTTCAAGCAAACGGCAAAATCGAGTATATAAAGTTTTAAATTGATCGGATGAACATACATACAATCATATTTATATAATAACAAAAAGACGTCGGTGCGTTCTAAAAAGTGTTATAAAGCGCTACATAATAACAGAGACATTTTCCGAATAAATTTTCAGCTTATGTGTGGGGTTTGTGAAAAATTTAAACATATACATACATATATTTTTTCATTTTATGTTTTTTTTTCTTTTACACTTTTATATTAAAGGTATATCGTTAAATATAGTTACAATACCTATATTGACCAAAATAAAATTAAAAAACTTGAGCAAAGTTGGATGCTCGATTATTTTTGTATAAATTTAAAATAGAAAAAATACTTGTATGCAAAACTTTTAGTGTAATCACATTTTTACAATAAAATAAACTGGTTCGAAATTAATGAATTGCTATCGGTATCTTTGATAGACCATCTATTTTAAAATGTATTCATTATTTAAATGAAATTGTAACCGTTATGTGTATTCCGAGTCATTTGAAAATTCTGCTGAGTTAATGCCCGTTTTTGAGATACTCGGTTAAACTACCAATAGTTATTGACTCAACAAAGTTATCCATAAGATAAACAATCAAATAGCCTGTTGAGTTTTACTGACATTTATCGTATGATTATGTGTTCAGAAACACAATTTGACAAGTTATCGAACCGATAACGTTATTGAACAGATGAACTACAATTAAAGTACCTCAGAAACCGGGCGTTATAGTCGTGTTTTGTTTGTACAACTATTTACTTTAATACGTTTTTTTTACAAATATTACTAGTAAGGGTTATGAAGTGTAGAGCATCCACACAAAATACATTTCATTTCAAAAACTCGAAACTTTACAGCTCCAACGAGACTTGACAAGCAGAAGTAATTATCATTTAACTTATTCTTTTACCGCTATTACTTATATACGATAACTGTATCTATCTAGGGAGTCTATGTAAAATATTAATAGAATAAAATGTGAACTTATATTATTTACCTTGTATTATAAATACAAAGCATTATTAGTTGCGTAATATTTTGTAATTTAAGGAAGAAATCATAATACTTAATTCATAACTACTAGCTACCCATGCCCACTTCGTTAGGCGGTAAATATTTATAAAAAACTACTTTTTGTGACTTAATTATAAAAGTTAAACATATACTGTCGCTAACTTTTTTGTAGGTATTATCAAGCTCTACAACTTTTCTCTGGAACCCCATCATATATCTCTTATCGATAAAGCAGCGTTCGTAAAAAACGTTTTCGTGCGACCGTGTTTTTTCTCCGACTTACTTTACAAATCCGACTACCACAAAAAAATCATTGCAGTTTTCGGGTTAATATATAGTATATGACACTCATAAATAAAGTGCTTTTCTATTGGTAAAAGAATTTTCAAAATTGGTTTATTTGATCCAGATATTACCCCGTACAACGTCACAAACTCACAAACTTTACCTCTTTATAATATTAGTATAGAATTATAGATTAGGCTGGTTCTCTTAAACTCGTATGTTCTTATTTGTTCTAATAAATAAATTGTCCAGACGACCTCTCTTTAATATCAAATGATCGTTTCCGTGAATTGGAGGTGCATTATTAGAAGCAAACCACATTCCAAGTAATGAGGCGAACACTTAATAAATCTAGCATCCATATTAAGGATATTTTTTTAAAGCGTGCTTTTTTCTAATAATACCTTCTCGAGTATAGCTGCTGCTGATTTGAATGAGACCTGATTTTTTATATATTTGTAGAGTCATAACCCTTAAATTCGTTCGAAGTTGTACGTTGTCGAGCCTCGGTATCAAAAATGTTTTATTATTTTTGATGAAATCTGAACGCCTTTTCTTAGTATAAATCAATATCAGTTCAAATTGCAGGGAAATTGTTTTTAAATATATGTTGAAAAACGTACTTCTCGTGATAAGAACTTCTTTATATTTATTTATATACGTTAACAACAAGCATACACACAGGTGTCTGCAGACACAGTTCCTCAATCCATTCTTCATTCAGAGACGGCTTACTTAACTTACGAATTAGTGACATATGTTATCACTATTCTTAGCTAAAAGATACTTAAGAGTTTAATAAGAATCGCTAACTCAATATATTCACGAATCGTAATAAGAAATATTGATAAGGTTGACTTGATAAAATTAATGTCTAGTGTTAAGACCTTTAGTGATCAGTAGAACCTATATAAAAGATGTTTACGTAATTTTACGATTCCTTGGTAATACGCAAATAGATTCTTGACCTCTGTGATAAAGTTTTTTGGTACCGGGAAGTGACCCAAATTTTATTTAAACTGAAACATGGTTTACATGTGTCATATCTACGCAACTAACCTACACAAATAATGACTGCACGTTTCACGCATTGGTACAAACCAGCTATACTCAACCTGTACGCCGTGTCTTTGTAGTTGGCCCACCCGATTATACTTTGTTTTCAATTATTTTGAATTTCGTGCCCATCAGCAGAAACTATGAGCATGCTGGGTAAATTAAATAGATCCTAGATAACCCGACTGCAATGCGTTCCTTATTATATAGCAAGCTTGTTTTATTGGACAACCATTTTTCACTAAATTAATACGTTGTTAATTTGAAATTACGTTTTTTTTTATTTAATACCTAAATATTTTTACTTTGCGGCTCGCGACACATTGGGTGAAAAGTGTTTATGGTCCGTTTAAAAAAAAAACGTGTACTTATGTACACGCGTTAGAAGTTATACTTCTTTGGCGTAACAAGATAAAAATCTTTTCAAATTTTTTATCTTTCGCCTTATTCTACGTTTGTAGAAAAAATGACTCTAACAATAGAAAAAGTTGACTATAGCTAACTTCAGGGTGTCGGTTTTTCGTGACGGTGTGCGCTCATCGTTAAAATTTACTCTCATCATTTTTCCCTAACGCGCCAAAAGAAGTATAACTTCAAAAAAGGTTGAGTACCACCGGTTTAAACGGTTGCCTTGTTGCTTAGAGTGTTGTAGGTTCAAATTGCACACAGAACTATTAGGTATAATTTGTGTAATGCAGAAATGATTGTTCCAAGTCCGGGTGTACTAATTTCAGTCATTTATATGCCCTTAAAGTATCTCGTAACACATGACACAATTCAATACGGCACTACTCTTAAAAAAATTCAACCGGTCTACAATTATATAACATACTTTTCCTATGAAAAGTTGTATTAAAATCTACAATAAATTCCACGTTTTCTAAAGTAAAATATTTACATCGCAACTTGATTCATTCGAAAACATTTTCGCTTTATATAAAATTGTCGTATTTGTATTAAAAACTTTGTATTTAAAACAAAATTAAACACAGTTACAGCGTTTAAGAGCAAACAAACAAACGTACTTGGAACCTAAGCTCAAAATAAACATTTAAACACTAATGAAGATCCAGTTGCCTCTATATTGCAGTTTTCTTTTTTTATATATATTTGCCTACTCGCGTTCTCTATACAAGACTTCGTTTAACCCTCAGGTTATCGTTATACTCGGTACTGTGTGACCAATTTATACAGTAGATTGGAAATCAAATTCACAACCTACATTAACCGATAACCTCTTATAATTAATTCTTGAGAACCTAAGAGTATCATTCAATAATGGTGCATATTTATAAATATCTTAACCAGTTAAAATCTAACAGTTTCTTCGAAATCTAATAATTGTTTCTATTAAATTGTATACAGTTCCTCAGTATTGTGCTCTGTATTTTCCAGTCTAATACCAATATACCTAAAATTGAAATTTCAATATGAATGTATTCCCTGTTATTGAGAATAACTGATATACGAACATGTTTAAGTTAAGTTAAAAATAGGCGCAGCCGTATCGAGTTACCAGGAAACAGATAACCCTGATAAAGACGTACGTCGCGGATTTGGCGGGGTCAAATTATAAATTCATATAAATATATATATAGTCATATAAAACGAACATTTGTGATTAAACTACATTAATATTATTATAAAATTAAACTTCATTTCACAAGATCTAAGCTAAAGTAATTTTTATAATATATGATTAAAGCAAGACATTTATTTTGAACTGTAAAAACAATACATTATGCATATATGTATCAGTAATCAGTAGACATGGTAAATCTATACTTAATATTATAAAGCTGAAGAATTTGTTTGGTTGAACGCGCTAATCTCAGGAACTTATTGTCAGATTTGAGAAATTATTCCTTTGTTAGTTAGCTCATTTATATAGGTAGCCTATAGGCTATTATATATCATTACGCTAAAACGAATAGGAAAGGAGCACCAATGAAAAATATTACAAAAACTTTTTTTTTTCCTTTTGTGAGCTTCCGCTACTTGTTAGTTTGCCCAAAGTATTCTACACGGACGAACTCGCGGGCAGAAGTTAGCTATATATAACGAGATAATTAAAACCATTGAATCAGTTCTTGTTTTCGTAACAGATTTTTTTTTCTTAAATGTAATACTAGTTTGCGCGGTTACGTTATTTAAATTAGTTCACACAAAGGACGCCCATGTTCTCTCACTACATATTATACAATATAAAATTTCATAATAAGAAAAAAATATAGTTTAGCGACCCATAACAGCGAGTTGTAGTTAAATCTCTTTAACAAACGCTTAACTTTACCAGCTTTAATGGTGATCTGTCGAACAATACTGTAGTTTATTAATTTCAGATTAATTATAACCCAACATCCATTTTTATATACACAGATAAATTATGTATATATTATTTTAAAATCCATTTTGTCTTAAATATAGTCCTCACGGAAGCAAAAGAAAACATATTGTAAAGTATGTCACTGTCTTAAAGCTTTAGTGACCCTTTCATTGCATTCCCAATAACTTGTTCAGTTATTTGCATTTCTCATTTGATGTGCAAAAAGAATTACTATCGAATGGATTACCAATGTAACCCGAAGCCGCAGAAGTATGTTCTATGCAAAGAAAGGAATCTGATATACATTTTATTTATATTTAAACCGAGATAACCGGTCCGAGACACCGGTTAAAATAAATTAAAATAGAGTAAAACATATGTTGACCGCTTGATAATCTGTGTTTAATAGTTACATTTCTTTATATATTGTATTCGCTACTCAGTTTAAATAGTGAGTTAATAATAAATTCGTGTTTATACTAATAAACTCAATCGCGAAGGATATAAAAGCTTTATTACTACGGCTTAATAAAAACAAGTTATTAAAAACACAGTTAGCGAAACGGTATATATAAATGATTCGCCAAAGTCCTTTGAGCTCAAATACGTATACGGCCATATTTACTCTGCATTGCACGACGATGAGTAAAAATGAACTGTCGAGTAAAAGCATATTTATGCAACTGCCGACGTGTAAGGGACAACAAAATTGAAAACTAAGAGATTCATATCGAGAGTTTCCTTTCGTGGACCTTTAGAAATGGTGAATATTTTAATTTATACAATATTTTCATATATTTTACTAATTAAGGTATGTTAATTTTTTTAAGAACAGAGAAATCAATTTTGTTCAAAAAGAAATTAATAAGTTCTAAACACTTAAAAATTTTTTTTTTTTAATACAACCCTATACAAGAGTAGACCCAGTATATAAATACCCAGTATATAAATACCCAGTATGTAAATACTGCTACTGACTGCTAAACGCTTCGATATATCTTTCATAGAATGACTGAAAATACGTGTATAAGAAGGAGAAGCATCATCGATAAAGTATAGAGTAATAGTCTGCTTCATCTATACTAATATTATAAAGAGGTAAAGTTTGTGAGTTTGTGACGTTGTGACTTTGTAGTGGGTAATCTCAGTAAATACTGGTCCGATTTGAAAAATTCTTTCAATGTTATATAGCTCATTTATCGAGGATAGTTATAGGCTATATATCATTACGCTAAGACCAATAGGAGCGGAGCACCAATGAATAATGTTTAAAAAATCGGTTTTTTTTTCCACTTGAGAGCTTCCGCTGCGTGTTAGCGTTAGCCCAAATTAACTATTCCACGCGAACGAAGTCGCAGGCAGGGGCTAGTAAAAAATATAGTTGTAGGCTTTCAATAGAAAAAATATTATTCTATCACACTTTCTATTATTCTATAAAAAGCACAGGTTATAAATCTGATAATTTATGACCACTCCAAATTTTCCACAAAAGGATTTCAAAAGTAAGGTATTAAAGTTAATTTTTTTTTTTTTGGTTACTATCAAAGAACACGTAAAAAAAGTTTAACGTTCAGTGTTTTAAATAAACTTTAAATGTAAGCACTCAGTAAAACAAGTTATTAAATATATAGCAAGTTATAAGTATCCGCTTCCTGTTCTTACTTAACTTACAAGTTAATCTAAATTCAAGTAAACCTGGAAGTTAGCGGATGATCGCTCGCAATCTGTTAATACTTGAAAGATTGTTTTTCTCAGAACGCTCTTATAGTTTCTTACTATATTTATATTTCTGAAAGAAGTTTAAGTTTTCTTTCTAAAGTTTAGCTAGCGGATTGTTTGAACGAAAAATGATATTCAAGCATATTCCCTTGGTATCTGATTTTTAACTTGACTATACATTTTGGCACCAAATATCACACAGTTTAAAACTATGTCTGATGTAATATTTTAAGTAAACTGTTCTGTATCTAATGTCCATATCGTACTCAACACTATGTGAAAAGTGAATTTTGATTATACGTTCTATGAATTCTAACATGAAGCCGAAATTTGCTGAATGCAAAAATTCAAAAATCCATAATAGCATGTCCGAATTACTCAACTGTATATGTTAATACAATTATTCAAGTTTACGACAACAATAATTAATAAGGTTTTTTTCCTTATATGTCATTGGCGATTTAATCATACTAGTGGGCGCCCAGAGGTCGACATTCGACCATAGTTCATTGATTTTTTTAAGTTTGAATTTTATTAGGGTTAATATCATTGTTGAATGTAGAATGAAAAAGGGTAATTGGAACGTAAGAGTAAAATAATACATACAGTCGAGCATTGCAACCTCTTTCGCAACTTTTTTTGAAGTTCTTTATTGACGGATGTCAAATTGTCTTTTTTATTTACATGTGTGTATATGTTGTGTAAAATTTAAGCATTAGTGTGAGTAATGCATATTTTAATTAATTTAATGTACTTCTAATGCATTTTATATAAAATAAATAGCTTTCTGCCTTTCTCCTCCATATAAACTTTAACTATGCCAAATTTCACGTTCACTATTGCGATCAATTCCGTTAAAAAGGGATACAAAGTTTAGGCTTCACGTATTAATATAATGATGTAGAGCCATTACAAATAAATTTATCAATAGTAAAAATAGTTTAAAATAACCTTTCATACACACTTATCTATCTATACGAATATGTATGTAGAGAATATCGAAAGCTTTTAAAGAGTGTGCTGTCGTCAAGATGGTAAATTGAGTTCCCTACGTGATGTGCAAGAGTGCCTGTTTTAGGCTATATAAACCGTTCTATTGTATATATTGCTATTGTATATAAAGTGTGTTTGACTTAGTGAAGACTTTTTTCTTTTAGTCTTTTGCAAAAGTCTAACTCATTTTTTACACGTGAAAATCAACAGCTTAGATATCAACAATTCAAATATCAGATCTTGTTCCTACTGGGGAATGCCTAACATTTCAATGGGGGAAATAGGTTTTATTGTTATCATTAAATAGTATAAAACAAAGTCTACCGCGTCTGTCTGTCTGTTCGTGATAAACTCAAAAACTACTGAACGGATTTTCATGCGGTTTTCACCTGTAGATAGAGTGATTCATGGGGGAGGTTTTAGTATATATTGTCAAGGATTTGTTTATAATCAGGGCGGGACAACGTCTGTCGGGCCCGCTAGTTTATCCATATAATAAGAATATAGATCTCATGTGCCTACAATTACCAAATTTTTGTGAAAAAAAAATTGTGACTAATAATGAATAATTAAATGGATTTCAATCACTTTTAGAAATGTACACGCATCACTGATAAAATACTTCATTTATGATAAAACTTCGCCAAGAAAATCATACAGTTATATCCTTGAGTAACATTTAAAAGCCTTCATATCATAACAATTCATCCACTATGTCAAAAGTTATCGTAATTTGAGTGACATCGCGAGTTAAGAACGAGAGACGAGTAAGTAAGTAAATGCATTTCAGTCTCATCAAAAATCCAAAGTATTTTATAGTGTATCTACATAAATAAAATCATAGAATCTTTTTTGAAGTTATACTTCTTTTGGCGCGTTAGGGAAAAAAAGAGAGTAAATTTTTACAATGCGCGCGCACACCGTCACGAACAACCAACACCCTGAAGTTAGCTATAGTCAAAATTTTCTTTCTTTGTATTTGTTGTTTGTATTTCTTTGTATTAAACCTTTCAATGTATTAAATACCTTTGTTCTATTGTTAGTATCGTTACGGCAAAGAAGTATAACTTCCAACGCGTGTACATAAGTAAACACACACTTTTTTTTGTTTAATTTTTAAAATACTTGCTTATTATTTCAAAATATATCACGATTTATCTCAAGCGACGAAGACAAAGTCTCGGGTTTTAGCTAGTAATCAATAACATGGTCAAATATCACAACCATAGGGTTACCCTAGATTATACTTCTATATCAAACAATATATGTTCATTGAGCTTATTACGTAATTTCTTTTACATGATTTTTTTTTCACTGTTTAGCTCAAAACTTAGAACATTTCTAACACAAATCTGTCAATAATATAATACTGTATTGAACAATTTTGTATGACGCAGATTAGATACATATTATTTCTCACAGAAATAAATTATTCCTATCAAGTATTGTAATACGTAACTACTCTATGTGTTCGGAAAAATAATCGAAAACAAACATTAATCAACTGTATATTTCCTTGTTTTTAATTACACTTTTGGTACACATTCCATTTATTTACTTCGTTTTTTTTAATACTGGAACATATATCGTAGGGATTTAAAGCTATATTACAATCTATGTAGAATATTCGAGATTTTAAATAAAAGTTATCGTAATTACTTGAAAGTAAATTAACTACACTTTTTGCGTTTTATATAAGCACGAAGATTAAAAAACTACATTACACACATGCTATTAGTTTTAAATCGGAGATTGAATGATTATTGCCTTTAAATAGAACTTCACTGCCCCATTAGAACATTTTATAGTCTTCGTCTGCGTGAAATTACTACCGGTTCCAATTGTATTTCCAATCTCGAAAAAATCTTAAAAACCTAGACCCCGATTAAAACGTCTTCGACTGTTTCCAAATGTGAAACCAAACAATTCAGGGACTATATGGAAGAAATTTCGATGAGACAGATGTAGCGTCATCTGTCATTCAGCAACATCAATCATTTCGTTTTGTTTCAAATACGAACGACTGTTAAATAATTTGGATATTGTTCATTCAAAAATACTAAAATATAGAAAAAAAAATGGGAGGGTGGGGTTAGAAAGGTAAAAATTTGAGGTTACGCGTATTTTTGATGGCAAACTAAACAAATACAAAAAAGAAAAGTTGTCAATATAATGAAAAAAAAAATCTGGGCTGGCATACACTAACCACCTAGAGGTATAAAATATACTTTACGTCGTATTCTCATACCTACCAAATATACATTTAAAATTTTATAGAAATCGGTCCAACCGTTTTGGAGGAGTTCAACCACGAACACGGTGACACGAGATTCTTATATAAGAGATTTAATTATTTACAAACAGAATTATTACATTTAATTATTTACAAACAGAATTATTACTTACAACACTAACGACGGAAAGAAAAAAGTTGTAGAAACGGTGGATCATACTATAAAAAATTTGCATAGTGACTCTATGTAGAGCTACTTTTACAAAAACAAAAATAAATTATGAACTCCCTTACATCATTTTTATAAAATTTTAACCATCATACAAATAACTGCGGCCTCTTTTAAAACTGTACGATTTGTACACATAATAAAGAAGCAATTTAGTCTTTTTATTGACATAAATAATATTTGTCAAGACTACAACATGACTCTTGCTAATGAGTTTTATTATACGTTTGGCTATTCGAGCGCATTGTGATATTTTACGTTAATTTGTAGGCTTTTTTTTGTTTATATATACCAGTTACTTTCGCAAATGTAACTATTTTTAATTTTTTTTAATTGTAAATTTCTTATAAATTTACATTGTTTAAAGTTCACATGTTCTGTAACTTTATAAACATTTAAATTCATTTCAAGACCTACTGGGAGGAGGATGTACATAGAAAAACAAAAGGAATACCGACTTGATTCAAGCACTTTATTGAATTCGCTTCAATTTTATGAACTCAATCAGTGCCACTTAGTACGGTTAATAAAAAATAATAATGTCGTAAACCTTCTTGAGAGTTCTAGAAATATTTCATAGTACAACCATCTAAGAAACTGAATTTAATTATAATATATTAAATTTTTTTATATTAAAGCGTATGACGTTCCCATAATTTAATAGATACGATCATGAGCCTAAAGTAAAAATTAGTGATTTCAAATTCAACTTTTCACAATAAAATAACACATTCAATTGACTATAATTGCATAATCTTAAATAAAATGTTATTCATTTCTATGCATATAATTTATTCATACATAGATATAGTATAATCAAAACTTTTGAATTAAAACAAGAACAAAAACATTTTTAATCAATATTATGCATATAACAACACCTTTAAAGAAGTCGAAATAAACCAAAGTTGAAACAAAAATATGTCAACGTCTAATGGGAACAGAACATGTATCGTGAAGTCTCTGAACGAGCAATACACGTTGCTATGCGAGACATTGCAGAAAACCTCCCATTAATTTGATAAAAGCCCGCTCCGGAAACTGGGCACCTAGAAGCGTATTATAAACTTATAATATATACGTCAATTGATACCTAACATGCGTTTAATAATTTAAAAGTAAATTATTCATACTTAATAGTTATAAAAGTCGATTTTATATGAATTTACTACTTATTGTATTTTATTGAAGTTATTTTTTAATTACAAGCTCAATTTTAAAAGACATCATAATTACACCAATATTAAACACCCGTGTGTTTTATAATTTGTAGATATTTATCTCTTACGGATCCCAGTAGTATGCAGATCAAATAAAATTAATAGCAGCTCAAAAATTACTTGCGTTCATAATTTCCATATGAAAAAATTTGAACTTTACTATGACAAGAAGTGATGAATTAGAAATGCCGATGACTGGGCGATACAAATTTTATCAATTTCCTACTGAGTATATCAATATTATCAATGGATATCATAATTTTTAATGTGCCGTTTAAATTTAGAGCAACTATTTTAAATAAAATAATTTTAGTTTCATTCCATACTTTTTGGTATTTATCCCAGTTTAAGGTTTTACTACTTCGTAAACTTAAAATGTGAACAATAGTCGCAAAAACCGGTTCTGTCGACGATATGTACCTATTTTATTATTAAGACACACAAATCTTTGGTCAGCAGATACAACATCGGGAACAATGAAATTGGATGCCACACAAACTTGACTCGTCGCTAAAAGTTTTTGCAAAGTATTTTTCAGAAAGCTGGGCCTCGCCGGCCGGCATATTTATCTTTTAATATTTTTTTTACATCTTACCTGAATAGCCAGTAAGGAGAGGAGCAGAAGGGCCGTCGCCGGGACCCCTCCGGACCTCATGATGATCCTGTAGTTATAAAAGACGAATGATGAAAAGTTTTCCCGGTGCAAGACGAGCGCGCAGGCGTCGACCGCGCTACTCGACTGGCGGACCGCGAATGATGCTTGCCGTTCAAAATGCTGCGACTCGCGCCTCAATTTTTCGTCCCAGGCTCACACGACACACCGTACACATCCGCGCCATGCAACGTCAGCCTACGCAACCTTGCGATGCTTTATTACAAAAAATATAAACTTAAATATGCATCTGTTTCTTCCAAAAAAAAATGAACGCAATTGAAAATATCTTTACATGAATGACGTGACAACTTCGAAGGTCGGTGTCTCTCGCAAATGGGTTCGAGCCCTGTAAAGTTCTATGACCCCTCACTTGCGCTTATCACATTAATTTCATTTAGGACCATAAAGTTATATGTACAGTTGGATGACTTAAGAAAACCTTACTTTTGTAAATGATTCTAAAGTTATTTTTAATATTAGAGAGTGAATGCAAGCTGTGATTTAGTATTATCGCTGTTATTTACTTGCCGCGCCCAATTCCTTCCTTCAGCAGCTAGATATTTGTTTGTTATAGATTAAATATGGCACTAGATTCTTTCGTATACAGTCAAATACTAAGTAGGTATAAAATAACTAAAACTGTATGCATAGAGATATTATAGATCATAACTAAAGACTTATTCGATATGGTGTAAATAATCAAAAAACTTTATTCGAGAAGTCCTTTGTATGTTAGACTTGAGCTAATCGCATTGTATCTGTTCAGGGCGTATCAATTGGGTACTAAAGAAAATATATTTTTTAACCTAACCTACTCTATCAGTTACTCTATCATCATTTTTACATTGTAAGACTACTATTACTAATAAGGTAAATTATTTAAAGGTGAAGTAGTCATTAATTTATGCAGACAGATTAGTTATCAAATGTCAAAGCTGCTTCTTAAAATAGTCTGGTAAAGAGAATACCAAGAAAATTCATTAATAATTTATCGTTCATCGTATATTTAAGAGAATAATAGGCATAAATGTGTATTATCGATCGAAATATATCGAAATATTATCCATTAATTATGTATAAAGCATGCAGTAATAATTATTTACTAGTGGGCGCCCAGTGGTCGACATTCGACCATAATTCATTGATTTTTTTAAAGTTTGAACTTTATTGGGGTTCTTTTGTCAATAATCTATAATTAAAGGTTTTCATCATGGCTACTCAGTTATTTGCCACTTTATAAAATTGTATAAACATAAAAAGCGGTTATATAAAGTGGTAAGGCTCTCAAATTCTAAGTAAAGATAACTTTACGAAAATAAAGAAATTTATCGCAACTCATGACACAATTATCAATTAATTTTACACGATATCATGGGTAAGTGGTATTTCTGGGTGATATTGAATTAAATGTAGTCTTTACATTATAAGGAATAGTGATATACCCAGTATCATTGTTTGGAAAAGTAATGGATACACAATAGAATCAAATAATGAATCCAAAACAAAGAAGTTTTTAATACTACCATTAACTTTAGAAAATGAATTCCTTTTTGTTCAAAATTTATCATGAACTGTAATAAATACAATTGCTACATCAAGTTGAACTAAGAATCTAAGTCGTGGAGTACTTTCATGAGCAAACAAATTTTCTTATTTTTATTTTACAATTTTAAATATAAGCATACTAAATATTGACTTTGACTATGGTAATATTGCTTTACTCATATGACAATATGAAGCAAAGTGAAAGCAGTCCAGTCACCTAAAATTTTCAATAAGACAAATAGAATAATCATTTTTTCAGTGGTTCCATAAATTTCCTAAAGATAATTATTTAAATTATGAATTTACATATTATAAAATTAACCTACAAATTGACCAGTTGATTTTAAAGGGCATGAAAGGCATGTAACATCAGTCATGTTAAAAATATTGAAAAGGTAAAATATTGGAACGTAAGAGTAACGGACCTTTTGACGGATGTCAAAATGTCTTTTACATTTATATGTGTGTATATGTTGTGTAAAATTTGAGCAGTAGTGTGAGTAATGTATATTTTAATTAATTTAATATATTTGTAAATGCATTTTATATAAAAAAAAACAGCTTTCTGCACTTCTCCTCCATATAAACTTTAACTATGCCCAAATTTCACGTTCATCCGTTCGCGAATTTCTCTCAAAAAGGGATACAAAGTTTAGGCTTCACGTATTAATATATAGATTAATATATAGATGATACATTAGGAGAAACATTCAATAGAGTGCATTCTGTAATTCCTATGTATTTTATCAAAAGTTGCTAGTATATCTCTCACGTGATTTAATATTTTTTTCATTCAATACTAATTGACAATGATCAAGCCAAAATTAAGCGTTTATAGTTATTACTTGAATTAATTAATGCCAAACATAGTAGTGGTTATAATATTTAATCAATTGCCACTAAAACACTGAAGTCTTTACAAACGTTGTCTTATTTTAAAACATGGTAACATATATGTTATTGAAAAATATTTTTTTTCAATCTCATAATATTGAAGAAGACAAAGTTAACGGAACGCACTGTCCAAATTTTTATTCTTGATAACCTTGTCAAAGTTCAGCACGATAAATGTAATCTAAGCGATTACGGTTTTCATAAATATATTCTCGACCAGTAAATTCACGACAAACTATCACGTATCCAATATATAATTAATTGAAAGACTCATCATGGTTATATTAGGGATTACAGATTTTATTTAGATCTTTCAGTAATTTTAGATTTTTAATAAATGTGTGACATTTCTGATGAAATTTTATTAATATGTTATGTACGTATATTCTGAGTAATTCCTTATAAGGCATACTCGGAGTTGCGAACGGAGGTCGTCGGATCAACATTCTACAGGTTCTATAATCAAGTCATCATTTATATATATAAACTGCTTTATATGTGTACAGGATAACTTTAATGTGTATCGTATGCATTAATAAAGTAAAATTTAAAATTCACGCGATTAACAAAAACAGCTGGGTCTTTTTTACCCTTGATTGTCATACGGGTATAACTTATGAAAAACGTAGAGTAAGGAGGCGGGGTTCCACAAATTCACGGTATAACAAAGAACTGTTGCGGTACCTATGTGTACTTTTTCTCTCGTGTCGGAGCTAATGCTCCCGTCAAACTGTGTCTTCACAGCTTCGCATACTTAATTTTATTATATAAAGAGAAGAGAGGATTATTGTGTTTAATTTAGGAGAGCATAGGAGGAACTTTGCTGTCCAGTACTTTTTGATGATACGTGTTTTACACTTTTTATATAAGAGTCTCTAGAACCCCTAATTTTTTTAAAGCGAGAAAATACATATTGTTATCTATACCTTTTACTTTATCGGGAATAAAGAAACCTTATTATATGTAACACTACATTACACGAATGGCTCTACCCTCCTTATAATTTTCGCAATGCATCATGTACCTTATAATACTGCAGTAAAAGAAGACTGATAACCATACATGACGAAAGGCATACATTAATTTATTTTAGTTATTGCCTGTGGCACATTATTTACACAGATATTTTATACACGACCAGCTATACCAGTAGATTATCGTATGCGTTTACCTATAATTTGTCTAATACGCATATAATTTTTAATGACGAACGGTTTAACTGCACATCAGTACATATTATAAAATAAGTCCTTTGCCACATAAACTACTGAACGGATTTTCATGTGGGTTTCACCACAAGATATAGTGATTACAGAGGTAGGTTTAGGTATATAATTCGTCAAGGTTTTTTATTATTAGGGCAAGACAACTTCCGCCGGGCCCGCTAACAAGTTAATATACTATAGCCGTGTGAAGTTATAGTAAATTATATAGCACGAATACCTTTTATACCAATATCCATCCGCTATCGCCATTGCCTGGTTCGTTATTTAGCAGGGTGCACCACGTGCAGGTGAGGTTGGCTTGGATGTCTCAAGTCTTAGATGTTATTTGACACCCCTTACACCCCAAATTTTTTATTTTTAGGGCAAGACAACTTCTGCCGAGCCCGCTAGTAAGTTAATATACTATAGCCGTGTGGAGTTATAGTAAATTATATAGCACGAATACCTTTTATACCAATATCCATGTATATATCAGTATAGATTTATCGTCTTAAAATTAAACTTTATACAGAAATAGTAGAATAACTTTAGCATTCATATTTAGTAAATATACATAAAATACTAACTAATGTCTTTCATTTTATAGATACGCGTTTGATCGTCCTTGGAAATATATGAAATAAATAAATTCAAATTGATCTTTTTTGTTTTCATCAATTTTTATTCATTCTTTTATTTCGTTTTAACTTCTATAGAAATCATTATAAGTTAGATTCTTATCAGGATTTAATACCTATTAATACCAATGTTAATAAGAAAACTACATATAAATCGAGAATTACATGAAATACGCTCATTTGCACAACTCGCGTCATCTCTTGTAAGAAGTAATAAGTAGAATGTAAGAAATGATTAGGCAAGTGCCAGAAATAACTATTATGCGTGGTTTTAACTCAATAGAACGCACAGTGTTTCGCACACTACGTTGAGGAAGAACACGAAATATTAAATAATTGTGTACAACATACCATTATGCTCGTATTGTTTACATTTTACTCATTTTACCAACTGATTCGTCATTAAAATGTAAAAATTGAAAGCTTAAATAAAAAACTAACATGATATTTACATAATAAATATAAAATCACGATAAGGAGATTATAAATATGAAAATCTTAAATATTAACTGCTTTTTTTCTTCAATTTCAATAATAATCATTACATAGTATAAAACAAAGTCCCTCACCGCGTCTGTCTGTTCGCGATAAACTCAAAAACTACTGAATTGATTTTCATGCCGTTTTTATCAGTGGATACAGTGATTCATGAGGAATGTTTTAGTATATCATTTGTCATGGTTTTTTTAATAGTCAGGGCGGACAGCGTCTGCCAGGCCAGCTAGTTATATAACTTTGAAAAAAAAAACTGTTAAATATCTACCGATACAACTTTCTTGGCATTTACAATTGTATTTTAATGTATTATTATTTATTAATTACAATTTTAAAATTTAGCTTCCTCTACTACGAGAGAATACATACATCTAGCCGTTCGAGAAATACTTCTTACGTCGACTGAATACTCGTAACCTGGTTATATAATCGAGTTTTAGCCCAATTGTGTGTGTCATGTGTAGCCTGGTATAATTATTAATGTAACAAAAGATGCCGATATACATTATCAACATAATTTACAGTACTATATTGGCATAGAGCAACAACTTCTAAAGTGGATACCAAGATATCCAAGGTTTTGCCTCAAAGATTCACCAGGATTTCCCTAATCAGATATATTCGGCATTAACTCGTTGAATTAATTGAAAAAAAATTGGCATTTCAATAATTGCACTATTACAAATGAAAAAAGGTTTTAAAAATTTTAATTCGTATTAAAATACCTATTATTTGATATCATTTAATGAACCGTTTGATAAATTAAAATAAACGGGTAGAGTGTTTAGTAGCGTTCAAAGTTTGGGAACCGCTGTTATAGATTATACACCGATTCCAAAAGTAAATTCAAAACTATCAGGTGATTAGTACACGAATAATTAAAATAAAGTGTACTAATGAATAAATCAAAAAAATCTCTCTCCCATTCGGGATAGGGAGACGCGATCGCCGTACGAGCAAGGGCAATGGCCCGTACTATGTCAGCTGATAATAGAAAAAGATATCGACGCGCTTATATGTAATTTTTTTTTATAAATGTGTAAAACAATCTGTAGCATAATGAGTATTTTATTCTAAATCTAGTTATATTTGAAATAGATATTATGTAACTTCTACTGAACAAATATTTAAAATTAATAATTAAAGAAATAGGCGCGACACTAAAACTAAAACTGTACACAATCAGTAGCCGCTCCGAAGAATGTCTTATTAAATCTTACGAGCTTTTGGTAAGCAAATCCGATTATAGTATAATTGTAAAAAAATTCTATTGTCCACCGAGTTGATCAACTCTATAAATATACAGAACAAATTTACAAACAATATTAATTGTGTTTTAATTTAACACTATATACATAACATTTACTTCTTATTCAGAATTTATATCGAATTTTATTGACCACAATATCACAACTTGCGACGTAAATACTTCAGGAACGCCCTCGTTTAAGGACGTAGATCCGAATATAATAAATATTACTGTCCATATTATTTCAATAAACACTAACTCATATCTACAATTGACGACCTCAAAACAATATGTATAAATATTTATAATATAAAATATGTATTATCGTATGTATTCTGTTAATTATAGTCAAATTGCGGAAAATAAAATTTAATTGTAACATTACTTCGTTTCAGAAACTCTATTTTACTACTGCCTGTTTTGACTTTATTCCCGTTTTAATTGTTATTAAATAAATACATGGACAAAAAGACATCCACAGCCGCCGTCATCATACTGCATGAATGAATATATTCTTTATTGCACTTCTGATTTGTAGACTGGCGAGCTTAATGCCATGAGGCATTTTCTTCCAGCTAACCAGCATCATCATTAATGCATCATCTTACTGGAAATATCACGACACGAAGGCCTCTCTAAGGCTTCACTAAGAAGCTGCGTATACACTGACTAATCACAAAACACAACCTAGTCTCTAGGGGTAAATTTCGCTCCCGCACACCAGACTAGGCCCCCCTCGGCAACGGCTCAAGCCTAGGTCCGTTCCCTCGGCGTGGAGCCCTTGAGTACGCTGCTCGCGCGATACAGTGACATAAAATCTTACATCACTGCGACAAAATTACACATATCACCTCCACACACGTGCACGCATACACGCTTACACATGCAAGTGGAAGGGTTGTTGAGGTATGTATACTTGGTACACATATATGTTTCAACAACTCATAAATGTATGAATAATTAGCTTAGCTTAGCTCAGATAGGTCGCGAATTGCATGTATCAGGCAACAGCCAAAGCCGAGGTGTGCCGTGCACCCTTGAGCTAGTTGTCAAAATAAAATCGGCTGAGTGCCTTAAGCGCTCGCCTTAGTAGTCCGGTGAAGCTGTTAAGACCTTGCATGGTCAATCGCGTAGTCAGTTCGAAAAAAAAAAAACAACCGTTCCAGCTAATAATTATGATAGGATTTAATATTTTATTTATAAATTTAATAGTTTAAATACTTGAAGATTTAAACCAAATAATAATTTCATTAAGATATACTTTTGTACAGAGAAGCATAAAAGCATAGGTTAAGTCTTTTGAGTAAGATTGAGTAGAATTAAATCAAACGTGATTATAAAAATTTGCTAAATCTAACCAGACAAAAAATATTATATTGATAACAACCAATTCTAAAATAGATTTTAGGTAGATCTAAAGAACTGACACTTTTAATTGGTATATACCAGAGTTCGTTTTTAAATAAAATTAAACGAAAATAATAATGTAGCTAAAATCAAATATAATACTATGCAAGTAAGCTTTTGAAATCGAAACAAAAACTGAGATTACCATATTTTTGTGATCATTGGAATCTCTTACTGGTAATATATATTATAAAGTATAAGAACCAAAAATATTAGAGGCAATGGTCCATCAAGCTAGCGAGATCCTTCATTCACTCTCCTTCGAGGATTATTTGATACTCCTACTCACTAAAACACGCATCTGTAGCTGCTTTTCGAGAGTTGCATACGCATACATCAGCAACCCTAGCGTGTGTGGCCTTACTCTGGAGCCGACCGCAGTCGGGAGCAATCCGTTAACCTTCAATGAACCTCGGAGGGCACGCGAACACTAACACGCCTCCTGCGTATCAGGTCTGCATACACACAGTGACAGGCATACCTGGTGCAGATAAACTATGGTATTCCACGAGGTGGCGCTTTCTGAGGACCGTTAAATCACAGGCCATTAACTGTACCAAAGCTCGCTTTTCCCAAACTCTTATTCGAACAATGACATGAGTACACTAAGTTATTAAAAATATATATCATATCATCTGAGTACACACTAGCTAAAAAAAAACAGTACTTTTACGATTTTGATTAAAAACGAAACAACCACGAACGGTAGTTCCTTATACTGTAGTCCGGTGAAGCTGTTAAGACCTTTATTTTATTATGGTGGTAGAGCCACGTTGAAACTATTACTGGTTTCAACATGAATGGGTCGACTCGTCCAGGGTAGTACCACCCTCTCATAAAAAACCGACGTGAAGTAACAGTGCTTGCATTGTTGCGTTTCGTTCGGTCAGTGAGAGCGCCGGAGGCCCACCTCCTCTCCTCTCTCCTCTCCCTCCCCTAACCCTTCCCCCAAAGGGTGGCAACGCACTTGCAACTCCTCTGGTGTTGTTAGTGTCCATGGACGGTAGTGATCACTTAACATCAGGTGACCCACCTGTTCGTTTGCCACCTATGACATAAAAAAAAGACCTTATTAGTCCGGTGAAGCTGTGAAGACTCTGCAGGGTCAATAGCGTAGTCAGTTTGATTAATTGTTAAGACCTTACTTGGTCAATAGCGTAGTCAGTTCGAAAAAAAAGGTAGTTCGTTATGAATTATATAA
This sequence comes from Antheraea pernyi, assembly GCA_015888305.1. Taxonomy (NCBI): domain Eukaryota; kingdom Metazoa; phylum Arthropoda; class Insecta; order Lepidoptera; family Saturniidae; genus Antheraea; species Antheraea pernyi. The sequence goes on from MU158848.1 coordinate 834,274, forward strand.
TGTAGTAATACAAATCACGAACAATATTGAATCCTGTAGTAACATATATACAGTAGTTTCACGCTAATGCAGATAATTTTTGTTTTTTTTGTCCTGAATAGCGTCATCAATAACAACGTCCCAAAAATGTTAGCTATACTCGTATATCAATATATTTTTTATGTTGAAAATAAATATTTATCTGAGTAACTGAGTAATTAGTCACTTTAAAATAATAACATTAAAAAATAGTAGCAATTAGATTTCTGTGTTTTCTCTCAAACATTGTATAACCGTATAAAAAAAAGGAAAAATAATTTTCTCAGCGTAAGTTGAGTGCAATGAACAATGTTACCTTATTCGGAAGTATGTTAAATCAAAGTCTGTTGTTACAAGAAGCTCTAACTTTATTGCAGTGATGTGGGTATACCTCTGTTAGATATAAAAATATGAATAAACAATCCCTATGTCTATAGTGGCCCAAATCAGGTCGATGACCACACACACTCATCGTGGTTTGTGGTTACTTTACACACGCCAACACTGTTTGAACCTTAAAAAAAATCGAATATTATTTAGATATTAATACAGTGAATAATAGGTATAAATAGTTAAGGTAATCTGAACTTTTATGTATCAAAATTCGCTTTATGACAGTAAAAACGAACGTCAATCACTGCTGTAATATGACTCTACAATTACCTACAGTTAGTGCAACCACATGCCTTTGTAGAACTGATTATATTTCGCTCATCGACGTCGCCACGTGAGTTTGAATTATGTCAACTCTGTGCTAATTCAATACGTCTATTAGGAATAAATACAAACAAATGAAGATTTACTAGGATTATTATCTTCAAGCTTAAAATGTTTATGAAAGTGGAGTGTAACGCCATCTTCATTATTTTAACAGAGCTACTTACATTTTAATAGGGCGATAGGTGTCGCTTATCGTGTGACCGTTACAACATGAATATGAAACATTGTTGAAGTAGCGACTTTATATTAACGAATAAAAACACTAAATTCTAAAAATAAAATAAATGACACCCTTATGTAGAATAGTTTTATTTTATTGAGAGAACTTAATTATAATAAATATTATAATCTAAGTCATCTGTGTATAAAACGTAAAAGGGTATATAGATTTAGTATGGTCAATATTCTATAGAGTGCGCTACTATATGCCATGAAGAGATAGTACCAGAATATATTTGTAGGAGGTGGTAATCTCTAATAATATTAATTCCATTCAAATATTTATTTTATATTTAAATCTACGCTCAGGCTGATGATGAAATTTCATAACGTAATTAACGTGTACAATATAACGGACAATTGCTTTTCTAGTATAGAATATGTAATCAGATTAGTAATAATTTATTTTGTTTTCTGTTTGTCACTGTCACTAAAATTAACATCACATCACATCAGCCTTGAAGAGACCAACTGGCAGTTTTTGGCGGGATTTTGGTCTGTCATGTAGTGGATTTTATATTTTATTCGTAATCTTGTGTGATCTGACTCTATATTTTGTAAAATTGGTGGTGTTTTACGTAATATAATTCGGTTATTGTGCATAAGTAAAGTGAATGCAAAATAATATCACGGACCATGAATTTTAAGATGCCACAAAAACTCCCTGGAAAGTTCTAACAAGCGAGCCACCATCTTGTTGGAACATTAAAATTATTCATACGACACTTATTGTGTAAAATATGTTGTAATCTCCATTGAAACAAAACATTGACACTGGCAAATGCTTCTGCGGGGCCAAAACAAGAAAAAGACGAAAAGACCAACTGCAAGGTCATAAGGCTCTTACCGAAGGAAGTTATGGGTATAATTATCACCGTAGTTCACAAGGTATTTGTGATTACAAACTTCGAGAAATCCTCGGTTTTATACTTTTCAACATACGGTGATACTACAATAACATTTAGGTTCAGAGTTCGTCACGATGTTTTCCATCCCGTCAGCCGATAGTGCGACCAATTTAAATTAGTAAAACTACGCAAATTTCGAAAAATTACCTGCTGGGGTTCGAACCCATGGGTTGACATCCCACCGACCAAACTACTCGACATCGGCATAGTGATATTTTTTGTGAATAAATTAAAAGACAATATTTTAAAACAACAAATTAGATATTGTTAGATCAGGATAATGAAATAAAACAATATATAAATCAATTCATTTATAATCTAATACACAGTAACAACTTCACCCTCATCGCCTCGTCAAATATCTACAAGTTAAACCCTACTCTTATCTTCTAGTATCTTCTCTTTTTAACACCTTGTTTCGTAATACTACACTCGCAACAGTAACGAATATATACATATTTACATCCATTCTGTTCTATTTACTTCTTTCACATTATATTTGATAGTAAAACGACAGAAATCAAAACGCCTGTATCTTATGACTTCTTTCATACATACAGAAATAATAAACCAGATTAGGCCCTCCTCAGCAGCAGCTCAAGCCTAGGTCCGTTCCCTCGGCGTGGGCCCCTTGAGTGCGCTGCTCGCACGATACAGCGACACAAAATCTTACATCACCGCGACAGCATTACACATGTCACCTCCACACACGTGCACGCATACACGCTTACACATGCAAGTGGAAGAGTTTTATTATTTTTCCCTTATCAAACTGAAATAGTTTAAAAAATTATCCGATACGAAATATATATAAGAGTTGTTGTTGTATGTATGCTTGGTACACATATATGTTTCAACAACTCATAGATGTATGAATAGTTAACTTAGCTTAGAATAGCTCAGATAAAAAAAAAAAGGTTAGCTCAGATAGATCGCGAATCGCATGTATCAGGCAACAGCCCAAGCCGAGGTGTACCGTACACCCATGAGCTCGTTATCAAATAAAATCGGCTGAGTACCTTAAGCGCTCGCCTTAGTAGCCATGTGAAGCTGTTAAGACCTTGCTAAGTCAATAGCGTAGTCAGTTCGAAAAAAATGGCTATGTAGTAAGGGTCTTTAAAATTATCCACGATTGTAATCGAAGTGACGTAGGTGCTCGCTAAGACAGGATTTTAGAAATCAATGCAGGCAGCTATAAATTTTGAAAATGAATATATGTAGAATTTTAATATGCATAAATAAATAAAGCGATTAATAGTTTTAATACAGATCCACCTATTCAACTTTTTTCAAATTATTTTAATTTATCTATTTATTTAAATAACTTAAAACGTATCGGATGGGTATCGGTGAAATTAAAATGTTTATTATAACTCCAAAAATACTATAGGTTAGGTTTAATTATTGGTTTTAGATATTGACTGGGGTCAAACACTGAGCCAACTAGAAACGGAAAAAGTGAGCATTAGCTAATTTATTGTAGTAATTGTGAGCGTAATGATAATAAATACATCGCTTGAACAAACATTGTATCTTGCAATTAAGGAAGACTATATAAGAATACGTATCTAAATATCTACTTAGGAGACCATATAAGAGTACTTAAGCAAATTTAAAAGTATAGTTACTCTCAGCGAAACTATTTCTACATTAACAAAGTATGATAACTTTATTCCTAACCACACATATGCGTTTTTTTTTCTGGCGATATATTTCGTCAAACAGATTTAAAACAAAGTAAATTGAAGCATTTACCAGAGCAAGACCGAATTATTGTAATTTTAATGTTTAGATATAGGTAACAGAATAAAATCGTCCGTTAAATCTTCAGATCCTAGGCCGCTAAACATTATTCCTATCAGGCAATGTAAACATTTGTACACATAAAAAGTTTAAGATACAACACATTCATGACATGACAATAAATTGCAGAACGTTACGTGCAATGAATGACTAAAATCAGGGTATTTAAGAAAACGAATCTTATTTTAAGAAAATTTATGGCTAATTTAGTTAACAACTTCTATATTTAGTAAAATATTAACCGTGTTCTTCATGTTAGTTCGATATGTACTCATTCTTAAAGGTAATAATGGTTTTCTATAATTTTATAACATGATGTTTATTCGAGAATTTATTTCCTTATTCTTGAACTAGCTATCGGTACAGTAACATCATGTATATACGTTTTTAGTTGTTTTGATTTCAGACGGATGTAAGCTTTATAAACAATAAAAGCGGTTCTCTTCTTTAAAAAATAAAGACATGATTTCTTTAATTAAAAATTTTAATTCCTTAATGTCCTATTCGTTTATCCTATCATGGAATTCATATCGTATAACCATTATCAAGTAATGGATTAATAGGTACAGTGAATTATTAACAGTCGAGCATAGTCAATAAATAATCCAGTCTACGTCCACGCGATTGAGCACAAATTCTAGAATTATGTCTCATTCTCTTACAGCTTTATAATAACTGCATTATGAAGCCAGACGTTCGACGGTAATAATTGTGTAGACGGCGCCTTCAGGTCTTCCATAATTGAGATCGGAGATGAAGCAGCCGTGCTGATTTACACCCAAAGTAAAATTGAACTGTCACTAACCTCACAATCGTGGATTTGTTTCCACTTGCCATAAATATTATTCGGTACGTATCATAAATTTGTCGATACATATGAAACCTTTAACGTTTCAGTATATTTTGATTGGTTTAAATTGATTGTGTGATAAAATGAAAAGTTTTTGAAAGTCTAATTAACAATGGTTTGTTTTACAACCTGCATAACCATCAAACTGACCTAACGCAACTCAATTGTATTAAAATCATACACGTATATCTCTTATTTTAGACTTAGGTAGACAGACACCTTTATTTATTTTATGTAATTTATGCTTTAATATTATTACAAGAAATGCTGTTTACCGATGATATCGTAATAAAGTAGGCTGGGGAAATGGCGAGAAGAACTGAGGAATATTGGTTTGAAGATAGGTAGGACTAAAACTGAACATTTATTCTGCGATTTCAAGTGTCAATCTCGTTTTTGTCATATAGCCTTAAATAGGAATCATCCTTACCAGCCTGCACCAATTTTCGGTATCTTGGTTCATTGATTTAGAACAACGGTGACATAGACAAGGATGCGAGGAATAGGATAAATGCAGAGTGGATGTATTAGCGAAATATGTCTGGGGTAGTTTATGGATCACGAATACCTTTGACGTTCAAGGGGAAGTGTAAAACTATATTATAAAACCAGTTACGTTGTGTAGATTTGAATGCTGAGCTATGAAAGAGATGGATGAGAGAATTCTGCATGTAGCAGAGGTCGAATGCGAAGATGTGACTAGAATGGATAAGATTAAGAATGAGCATATCAGAGGAAGTTTGAAAATAGCATCTATGACAGAAGCATGGTATGGTGAGCATATCAGAGGAAGTTTGAAAATAGCATCTATGACAGAGAAGTTAAAGCGTAATAGATTAGCATGGTATGGTGAGCATATCAGAGGAAGTTTGAAAATAGCATCTATGACAGAGAAGTTAAAGCGTAATAGATTAGCATGGTATGGTGAGCATATCAGAGGAAGTTTGAAAATAGCATCTATGACAGAGAAGTTAAAGCGTAATAGATTAGCATGGTATGGTGAGCATATCAGAGGAAGTTTGAAAATAGCATCTATGACAGAGAAGTTAAAGCGTAATAGATTAGCATGGTATGGTGAGCATATCAGAGGAAGTTTGAAAATAGCATCTATGACAGAGAAGTTAAAGCGTAATAGATTAGCATGGTATGGTGAGCATATCAGAGGAAGTTTGAAAATAGCATCTATGACAGAGAAGTTAAAGCGTAATAGATTAGCATGGTATGGTGAGCATATCAGAGGAAGTTTGAAAATAGCATCTATGACAGAGAAGTTAAAGCGTAATAGATTAGCATGGTATGGTGAGCATATCAGAGGAAGTTTGAAAATAGCATCTATGACAGAGAAGTTAAAGCGTAATAGATTAGCATGGTATGGTGAGCATATCAGAGGAAGTTTGAAAATAGCATCTATGACAGAGAAGTTAAAGCGTAATAGATTAGCATGGTATGGTGAGCATATCAGAGGAAGTTTGAAAATAGCATCTATGACAGAGAAGTTATAGCGTAATAGATTAGCATGGTATGGTGAGCATATCAGAGGAAGTTAATAAAATAGAAATAGGTTTGTTGTATAAATTTATTTAATTCTTCACATAATACAAAATTTCAATCTCCTAAACTTAGTTTTCACCCCATAATTTACGTATTACGACGAAAGTGATAATTACAAATAGGCACACCAACTTATTTATCAAGCTTCACACATATCTTC
>MU158849.1:8894-29424 GCA_015888305.1 Antheraea pernyi
CCCGTCATAGTGATTCGCTTCTGCGGGTCGCGTTTCGGGATCAGCCTGTGCATATCCAGCTATTCGCAGGCCGGCATGACAGCGGCGACTGGCGATGGATAGTGTGTCACTCGGTGGTCGCCATTATTTTTAGATTGTACTGTGCTTACCAACAGGTACAGTGCAGTCATTTTGTCGTGCTACTATTGACGAGTGATAAAGTTGAAGAAATATGTTCTGATGAACTTGCTTAACACAGGCTAAAGACGAGAAGCTTACAATTATAACGTGTATAGGTTAATAGTTCCTGGATTATTTAAAGAAAGAACGTGTAAGTAAAAGAAAAGTTATGCAATTAAAGATACTAAATGTTTATTTTGCAGCGCATTGGATCCGAGATAACTCCGAACTCGCGGACTCCCACTAATCTTCCCTACATGTGACTATACGTTTATGGCAATAAAGCCTCATATAACTGAATATATATTTATAATTTTTGAAGAGAAAACTGCTATTTAGGGCCAAATTAAAATTGTGCGTAATAAAAATTGTGTAAATACTTATTAAAATCCTTTTTTTTTTTTGTTTCTAATATTTGATAGTTTGGTAAACAGAATTACATAGTCGAAGAAATTAAATTGGTCGAAATAAATTGTAACAATATTCTACATTCAAAACGTTGTATTAAAATTCTTGATATTTGCAAAAGAATCTGCTAATTATTTTATATAAGGTTGCCACACATAAAAAAGGAAAAACTAATTGTAATCTAGTAACATAATGAGTAGGTACCTTATAGGATGTTATTAAGTACTCCGACTGGTAACATCCAATGAAGTAAGTACTTATGTTGAATTTCTGCAAAGTAACATCTTCACCAATGAAATATATAGGGAATGAAAAAAAAAAACTGCAGCGTTTGTTGATTACTACTTTCCTTAAAAAAAAAAAGATAAAATATCTTATAAACCTTTTGCTTATTGCTAATATTTCTTGATATTTATAAATCCAACCTAACATTGTGTTAGGTTAGGTGTAGGTTGGGATTTGTTCTATTAATTATTATAATGTAGTTACAATTATACTTATTTTGTATACTATGATTTCTCAAATTATGTAACAAATTCTAAGTTTTATGTCATTACCCTGAATGTACACTTCAAAGCGAATTAATTAATTATTGTAACGGAATAATTATAGTCAATAATTAATTTCCAGGGGAATTTAATTCCATGTCAAAGCATTTTCTTTTTTTTATGTCATATGAGGTAAACGAACGGACACCTAATGTTAAGTAATTACCACCGTCCATAGACACTAACAACACCAAGGTAGCTGCAAGTGCGTTACCAGCCTGTGTTTGGTGGGAGGGGGAAGGGGGAGAGAAGAGGAGACAGGAGAGAAGGGGAGGTGGATCTACGGCGCTCTCACTGACCCAACGAAACGCAACAATGCAAGCACTGTTACTTCACGTCGGTGTTCTGTGGCTCGGGTGGTAGTACCCCGGGCGAGCCTACCCATTCATGCTGAAACCAGTAATAGCTTCAGCGTGACTCAACCACCTACAGGATTTTCTAAAATCGATTTGATATTTCATGGATATATTATTTATAAATAATCACAAAATGTTATAAATATGCATATGAAACTTTTGTATGACAAAAAAAAGCAAATAAAACAATATTGAAAAATAATACAAGTATCAAATACATGAAGTTACTCTATACATATAAAGAAAATATAGAAAACAAAATTGAATGTCGATTCTATTTGTAGTAATTAATGCATTAGTTATTTTTTATTCAGGCATAATAAACATTATAAATCCCAGTTAACTATTTTGTACGTATTTCTACTTTAATTGCAACCTACAAAATTCAACGCGAGTGTCTTATTCTCAACTCGAGTGAAAATATATAGTTGGAAATCCTATTATTTATATGATAAATATAACGAAGAGTGATATATCGTTATTGCCAAAGGGAATTTTTGAAGATTTGATTGTGTAGTGAGGGATTTTTGAAGTGTTTTGTAAGTTTTGGGGAAGTATTCAAATTTAAAATAATTGGAAGGAGAATATTTTACGTGTAAATATTATATAGTGTTACACGAAGGGTTAATAAACACTTTACAAAAATTACCGTGTGTTTTAAATTATATTTTAAACTATTTACAGATTTACCGTAAGTAAAATCGTCGATTGATAATTATATTGAAATAACGTATCACCGACTATATAACGGGAGTTATCATAAATGATGTATCACGCCTGTTACATGATCCAGTTATCCAGTGAGTGTAAATTTAAACTACGCACCAATTACATATAACTTACAGCCCGTATACGGTTCTTTACCATCAAGTTCCATACCTGCGTGACGAAGCTTAAAACTAACCTCAAAATTAATCTCGATTTAAGCACAGACAAAATATTTGTATACTTATGTCATCCTAATAATAATAATTAAATATTAGCATTCTAGTTCTTTTCATGTGTGTAAAAACACCGGGGCCAGTTATCACTACGCATACATTCCAAATCTTTATGTGTAAAAGCCCCGGGGCTCAGTTATCGTTACGTATACACTCCAAATCTTATGCGATCTACGATACACGCAGGTATGAAAGTAGCATAACACAGTGACATCATTTTACTAGGCTGCTATTAAAAAAGATATCTATAAATATTGTTTTTAAACATTTGCTTATAGTAAGTAGAATCACTGCATGGCATGCCTTGTCTTTAGGTTAAACCACCACTACTTAGGAAACTAAGCAGCAGAACATGATTTTTGTACTAATCCTTTATTATTTTCTGATTGGATGCGCTCAATTGACCAAATACTACTATAGTTACCAGTTGTGAGTCTTAGATAGGTTGTGTTTAGTAATCTTAAAGAGTATTTTTCGAGTACGACGGGTATAAATAAAAAATGAATATATTTATTTAATTATATTTAACTACTTGGCAGTTAATGACTAAAATTACGATGATATTATAGATCTATACATAATCTATAAACGACACGAATGGCATAAATTACAAACGATTCGAAATCTAAGTAAGGGGAGAAACTCCGATTTCACGAATTCAACTTTGGTTTATCAGAACTTAGCGATAATACTGAAGCGATGTGCACGAGAAATGGTGAATATTATCATGTTTTCATTTGTTCTTTAATATTATATGTTTTAATACTAATTGATAGATTGTAACCAATGATATTATAAATAAAAAGCTGTAGACACGTCATAAGCGCTTTGACAGCGCCTTGTTAAAACTTGACTAGTTTAGTAGTAGTAATAATATTCGTCCAATAGGACAGGCGAAGGAATTAATCCATACTGCCAATTCTGAAGTTGTCAATATAGGTAGTCCTTATGTATTCTTAGTCAGTTTTCTTCTATATCCAAGTTAATGTAAAGGCATACGCGCCAAATCATCTCTATGTCCAAATTAATATAAAGGCAGAAACGCCAAATCTTCTATAACATATTCTTTTATCCACCTTTTTATCTTAATCTCCTGTCATCATCTCGTTGAAACATTGAATTAACTACTCGACAATGGAAATTAACAAACTCCCTGGGTAAGAGAAACGAAATAATTAAGACAAAGAAGATAGTACGCTACTATTAACAAGGCAAATAAAGAACCAATGATGAAATTAATCTTAAATTGTTCGAAATATGAAATCGTAACGCATAACGCACGACCCATTTTTAGATATTTTAGCTCATGTGCGTCTGACACAGACAGTCCGTTCCCCCCGCTCCCCCGTTCTCGCCGCTCGCGTACCTATGGCGCGGTACAGCGGTTGCGGTCAGGCTAAATCAAAAGCTGTATATACTCGATTAATCGTTGTAAATGGAACGATTAAGCCATGTATCTGTGAGCTCACCTTGCGATGTGTCCGGGTATATATTCCCCGTGTTAAAGTCTGTACTGCGCCTGTGTGCTTCTCTTGCCATTCTGGCAATCTCCCGCATGTTCGCTTCAGCCTCTTTCGCTTTACGCTCTGTAAAAAACAAATAAAAATAAAATAATATCCACTAGATGATAGTGTCCTAACATTAAAGGGCCGATTCCCTAATATAATGACGAAGGAAATCATAATTAACGCAATTGTCCCCAATTACTAATGTGGAAAAGAATTAAGTTGGATTCTATTTAAGAATTTTTAACCAATTCTCTTAAAATTAATATTCGTACCAATAAATAATATGTATCCATTACACTGATTATATTTGTATTTTTTAACGAAATTTATATTATCATTATTTTTATAGGCATTATTAAATTACAAACCTCCCATATTTTGTTAACACGCCATCATACAAATTTTAGCATGTGAGGCAGAATATGACAAAGACCATTTAAAATAAAATGAAAATATTAACGATTCGTTTATTACTTTAATAAAATACCATTTTAAATGTAGTGCAAATAATATTTCTTTAAGTATGATCCAGAGTACACTTCTAAATATTATAAAAATAGTATTGTATAGTCTTGCATTTGGTCTATATCAAAACTGAAGAAGAGAGCAAGCAATTCCAATAAAAGCATTTCAAGTGCAGAGTTATTTGAGTATCTACGATATCATCCAATATTTTACAGTTTTCATACTTTTACTTGTTTGGCAAGTTGGCCTGAGGTAGTAGCTCACAATATACCAAGTAATAGACGAAATATATTTCAAAAACTCAACTAGTTCAAGCAACTAGATATTACATCAATAGTTAATATACAGATTTCCATTGCTTTGCTATTAAAAGTACCCTCGGGAAATAATACTATAAATAGAGATGCAATTAGTTAGTAACTATTTGATCTGCATTGAAAATACTAACTTTCAATGTCAATAAAATATAGGTTAGAGTTATGTATCTGAAAACAACCTTGTTCCCTCCAAGCCTCGTCATCATCGTGTGCATGCAGCTGAGCATCTCGAAGTGTCCTCGCACGTCTTGCTCTGATGCCTCGCAGGATGTCTCCCACCCTGGCGGCTGCCACACGTCTCTCCCAAGCAGCCACCCGGTGACTTACACAATCACCATTATTTGGCAAACCAAGATCCTGCAATATTAACCAATTATCTAAACTAATCGTTCCAAAGCAATGGTCAAAATTTGACCATTTTCAACTGACTTCAAAATAACGAGGTGCTGTATTATATTCGTATGTATGTATGTTTGTGCGTCCGCGTTTATTCAGATTGAATGGGAGATTCATTGTTGGATGCTTATTTTTATGTCTCTTTTTTCAATTAAGACATAGTGTTATGGAAAATTGTGCGAATAAAATATCATTTTACATTTTGAGTTCGTGTTTCTTTGAAGGTGGTTCATTTTTATGTGAACATTTTTGTCAAGTCTGAGTATCATTGGAGTCTTTTGGACAAAATCTGTATATGTTGTAAGGCTTGTGAAGTATGACAAAGCGATGTTAGCTTAGTTGTTAGCATAGTTTTAGCTGTTGTAGATTAGAAGCCTTGCAACTGAGTCGGAGCATTCGGTGAAGGAAAATATCGTAATGAAACCATAGAATAGTGGTAGGGCTTTTTATAACTAAACTTGGGAGCTAAACCCTTCTAGGTTTAGCGTGGTTAGTATCTTGAACCACATCGTTATTTAACATCAGATATAATTATGGTCAAACGCTAAAACCTATAGAGTAGGGATACAAATCAAAAGTGTGTGTGTACGTTAGAAGTTATACTTCTTTGGCGTAACAAGATAAAAATCTTTTCAAATTTTTTATCGTTCGCTTTATTCTGTGCTTGTAGAAAAAACGACACTAACAATAGAAAAAAGGTAATTAATACATTGAAAGTTTTAATACAAAGAAATACAAACAACAAATACAAAGTAACAAAATGTTGACTTTAGCTAACTTCAGGGTGTCGGTTTTTCGCGATGGTGTGCGCGCGCATCATAAAAATTTACTCTCATCATTTTTCCCTAACGCGCCAAAAGAAGAATAACTTCAAAAAGAATATATCACAAATAAAGGTTTCAACTAATCGAAAGTATGAAAGAACGAACTGATTTCAAAATTCTTTTGACATTAAGGCTGTTAAAGCTCTATATACCAAAGAAAAAAATATGAAGAGAAACAGCGGAGAAAGATGTAATTATGTTTTACCTCTGCCGATTTATATATAAAGTAGATTCAATAAAATATACAGCCTAGAAATTCATGAAATTGTAATATTTAAACTTAGTTTTCCGACAATATCATTTGCGACCTTATAGGACCGAACACCAATTTACCTAAAATACTTTTATTGGTATCACTGCTGGTAAAAATGGGATAGCTAATTTGTGATTATATTCAAGTATTAATATCACATTGGTTAATTACAAAATGTAGCTTACTTAAGTTTTTGCAGACATACATAAAATTATCAAAGATGTATTGTGAGAATAGAGTACAGCTACTGAATTACCGAAACATAGTTTTTAATGTTTCTATTTGTTAGAGAAAGAAATAATTATTGTCTTGGGTGAATACATAAGAAACTTTTTCGATCGAAATAAAGAACCAATGATGAAATTAATCTTAAATTGTTCGAAATATGAAATCGTAACGCATAACGCACGACCCATTTTTAGATATTTTAGCTCATGTGCGTCTGACACAGACAGTCCGTTCCCCCCGTCTCGCCGCTCGCGTACCTATGGCGCGGTACAGCGGTTGCGGTCAGGCTAAATCAAAAGCTGTATATACTCGATTAATCGTTGTAAATGGAACGATTAAGCCATGTATCTGTGAGCTCACCTTGCGATGTGTCCGGGTATATATTCCCCGTGTTAAAGTCTGTACTGCGCCTGTGTGCTTCTCTTGCCATTCTGGCAATCTCCCGCATGTTCGCTTCAGCCTCTTTCGCTTTACGCTCTGTAAAAAACAAATAAAAATAAAATAATATCCACTAGATGATAGTGTCCTAACATTAAAGGGCCGATTCCCTAATATAATGACGAAGGAAATCATAATTAACGCAATTGTCCCCAATTACTAATGTGGAAAAGAATTAAGTTGGATTCTATTTAAGAATTTTTAACCAATTCTCTTAAAATTAATATTCGTACCAATAAATAATATGTATCCATTACACTGATTATATTTGTATTTTTTAACGAAATTTATATTATCATTATTTTTATAGGCATTATTAAATTACAAACCTCCCATATTTTGTTAACACGCCATCATACAAATTTTAGCATGTGAGGCAGAATATGACAAAGACCATTTAAAATAAAATGAAAATATTAACGATTCGTTTATTACTTTAATAAAATACCATTTTAAATATAGTGCAAATAATATTTCTTTAAGTATGATCCAGAGTACACTTCTAAATATTATAAAAATAGTATTGTAGAGTTTCGCATTTGGTCTATATCAAAACTGAAGAAGGGTGCAAGCAATTCCAATAAAAGCATTTCAAGTGCAGAGTTATTTGAGTATCTACGATATCATCCAATATTTTACAGTTTTCATACTTTTACTTGTTTGGCAAGTTGGCCTGAGGTAGTAGCTCACAATATACCAAGTAATAGACGAAATATATTTCAAAAACTCAACTAGTTCAAGCAACTAGATATTACATCAATAGTTAATATACAGATTTCCATTGCTTTGCTATTAAAAGTACCCTCGGGAAATAATACTATAAATAGAGATGCAATTAGTTAGTCACTATTTGATCTGCATTGAAAATACTAACTTTCAATGTCAATAAAATATAGGTTAGAGTTATGTATCTGAAAACAACCTTGTTCCCTCCAAGCCTCGTCATCATCGTGTGCATGCAGCTGAGCATCTCGAAGTGTCCTCGCACGTCTTGCTCTGATGCCTCGCAGGATGTCTCCCACCCTGGCGGCTGCCACACGTCTCTCCCAAGCAGCCACCCGGTGACTTACACAATCACCATTATTTGGCAAACCAAGATCCTGCAATATTAACCAATTATCTAAACTAATCGTTCCAAAGCAATGGTCAAAATTTGACCATTTTCAACTGACTTCAAAATAACGAGGTGCTGTATTATATTCGTATGTATGTATGTTTGTGCGTCCGCGTTTATTCAGATTGAACGGGAGATTCATTGTTGGATGCTTATTTTTATGTCTCTTTTTTCAATTAAGACATAGTGTTATGGAAAATTGTGCGAATAAAATATCATTTTGAGTTCGTGTTTCTTTGAAGGTGGTTCATTTTTATGTGAACATTTTTGTCAAGTCTGAGTATCATTGGAGTCTTTTGGACAAAATCTGTATATGTTGTAAGGCTTGTGAAGTATGACAAAGCGATGTTAGCTTAGTTGTTAGCATAGTTTTAGCTGTTGTAGATTAGAAGCCTTGCAACTGAGTCGGAGCATTCGGTGAAGGAAAATATCGTAATGAAACCATAGAATAGTGGTAGGGCTTTTTATAACTAAACTTGGGAGCTAAACCCTTCTAGGTTTAGCGTGGTTAGTATCTTGAACCACATCGTTATTTAACATCAGATATAATTATGGTCAAACGCTAAAACCTATAGAGTAGGGATACAAATCAAAAGTGTGTGTGTACGTTAGAAGTTATACTTCTTTGGCGTAACAAGATAAAAATCTTTTCAAATTTTTTATCGTTCGCTTTATTCTGTGCTTGTAGAAAAAACGACACTAACAATAGAAAAAAGGTAATTAATACATTGAAAGTTTTAATACAAAGAAATACAAACAACAAATACAAAGTAACAAAATGTTGACTTTAGCTAACTTCAGGGTGTCGGTTTTTCGCGATGGTGTGCGCGCGCATCATAAAAATTTACTCTCATCATTTTTCCCTAACGCGCCAAAAGAAGAATAACTTCAAAAAGAATATATCACAAATAAAGGTTTCAACTAATCGAAAGTATGAAAGAACGAACTGATTTCAAAATTCTTTTGACATTAAGGCTGTTAAAGCTCTATATACCAAAGAAAAAAATATGAAGAGAAACAGCGGAGAAAGATGTAATTATGTTTTACCTCTGCCGATTTATATATAAAGTAGATTCAATAAAATATACAGCCTAGAAATTCATGAAATTGTAATATTTAAACTTAGTTTTCCGACAATATCATTTGCGACCTTATAGGACCGAACACCAATTTACCTAAAATACTTTTATTGGTATCACTGCTGGTAAAAATGGGATAGCTAATTTGTGATTATATTCAAGTATTAATATCACATTGGTTAATTACAAAATGTAGCTTACTTAAGTTTTTGCAGACATACATAAAATTATCAAAGATGTATTGTGAGAATAGAGTACAGCTACTGAATTACCGAAACATAGTTTTTAATGTTTCTATTTGTTAGAGAAAGAAATAATTATTGTCTTGGGTGAATACATAAGAAACTTTTTCGATCGATTAAGTCAAACTCCGACAGTGTATTTATTTGTTTATAGGAACACACTCTCACCACATTTTAAATTAATCCTAAGCTGGTAATATGCTAAACTTAGAGTTGTTAACTTTCAAATGTCGCTGCCGGAACATCTTTTTTGGTTGACAATAAAATTTGCATATCGAGGGTTGAATATGGCGAGCATTAGAAATAACTCCAACACGATTTTTCCTTCATCAAAAGCCATCATTGCTTCATTTTGTTTCTTTCCGAAATAATGTATTCAAAGAAGGCTATTTAAGGACGAGATATTTACATACACCTAAGTATTCTTTTAACACAAGCAATATATTTGTTTCATTTGTACCTTAGAACTATATACTTAGCAATATTCTTGAACCAAAAAGCTATAATTGAGAAGATCTGGTAAAAGACTCAAGGCAAAGTAAATCAAACTTATATTTCTATCAGGGTAACAATAGATAATTACTAATGGCATAAAAATATATAGAAACAAACGCATATATAGAACACAATTACCTGCAAAACGTCCCTCTTTCCCTCAATAAAATTAAAATGCAGATTGTTTTTGTTCAAGTCTAACTTGATGTTCTCGTTGTCAACCAGATTGTCGTCCCTAATCTCCGACTTGTCAGAGATCTGCACTTCTGGTTCTAACTCCTGGATCCGCTGCCGTAGCTCGTCCACCGTGCAGTATATCTCCAGATCTTCCAGAGGATCTATAGTTTTCGGGGACAAATCGAATTTCTGCAAATGAAGCATGGTTTTATATTAAAATTGACAAGAACAAATAACTAAGAGTTTTGTCACCTTGACTTTTAATCAACGTGGACTATTAGTAAAAATGGATTGGGTATAATTATTAGTTGTATACGGTAATGGCTTCATTAACATTATTAAGATATAGCATATCAACATAGTAATCATATTAAAGATTGAGAGTGTTAAAAAGCTTTTTCTCGATTTGTGTACTACTTTTGGTAGAATTAATAAAGGTTGCGGGGAGCCGTTGGTTACAGGCGGCACAGAGCCGTACGCTGTGGAGAACGTGTGGTGAGGCCTTTGTCCAGCGGTGGACTACTATAGGCCGAGATGATGATGATGATGATGATTTGGTAGAATGAATGACGCTACAGATTGAAAACGGGGGTTGATGGCTTAACGGTCATTGTGTTCGGGCATCAGCCAGAGCTTTCGATGTAGGAAAACATAGTGATGGAACCATAACGTGGTGGTAGGGATTTTTCTAAGCCCTGGCTAGCTACGATACTCAAATTGAAAATGAATCGCCAAGCATCTAAGGTTGTGTTCCGGCAGCCGCACTTGACAGCTAGCCCCGTTTAGGGTTGGGGTGTTTACTATCTTAGACCACATAGGCATTTAATACCAAGTGAAAATGTAGCCAGATACTAAAACCTATAGAGTATAAAAAAGTGCTTTTGGTCGAAATTGCAGTCCTTTTCTCATGATTTTTTTTTTTATATCATAGGCGTCACACAAACAGGTGGGTCACCTGATGTAAGTGATCACCACAGTCCATAGACACTTGCAACAACAGGGTAGCAAGTGCGTTGCCAGCCTGTGTTGGGGGGAACGGCAGGAAGGGAAGGGGAAAGGGGAAGGGGGGAGGTGGGTCTCTGGCGCTCTCACTGACCGAACGAAACGCAACAATGCAAGCACTGTTACTTCACGTCGGTTTTCTGTGTTATTTCCTTATATTTCGACAACTTTAAAGACCTGGATGTACAACAATACAATTACATGATTTATAGCGATTAACTCTTTTATATTTGGTATGATTGGTATGCTAGTCAATCTATATAGAATAAATTATATTTAACATTAATATTTAAGCAGAATACAACGAACCTGTTCCAAGCTATCAAGTGGCTTATAATCGATGAGTTGCGTCAACTCTTTTTCTACGGATTTCCTTAACTGATGAGCCTCTTCTCTTGCTTGAGCAAGAGCACGCTGTCTGGCTTCTTCAGCCAGTATGCTTTCAATCGATTTATCGTCTGGATGTTCTCCCATCACCCACACCTGGAATGAATGGAATGAGCAAAACTTAACCAAATAATTCCAGCAAACAAATAAGTGAAATGAGAATATAACCGTAATCATTGCCGATGATCATATAGCCCAAATTGTTTTGACGTCGCCAGAATATAGAAGAGGTAAAGACTGCCCGCGTTCGAGTTGGTCGTAAAATATAAAGAATACCTCGGGTAAGGCCAATTAACAAAATTGATAACCCAATACAATAAAGTGATCCGACATCAAATAATAGACAAGCGAATGTACAAAGAAGAAAATAAACATGACCTTTGTGTATTATTGCATTTATAATAAGATATTAGATTTTAGCGTATATTTTAGTCTATTTCTGATAATTATGGCCCTGTATATCTGTATAGTATATCTAGATGGTCGTACACTACGATTAGTATCGCAATTAATTCTGTTTATTTACGGTAAAAGTAACAATTTTAATAGTGGTTGGATTATTTGTTGTTTCATATCTTTGTCCTAAAGCTGAAAACCCTGCAAGTACTTACAGGTATGTTCCGGTTACTACACTTTTATGAGCTAGTCCTCGTTTAACTTTTCTTCTTTTTTTTATATATATTATAGGGGGCAAACGAACAGGTGGGTCACCTGATGTAAGTGATCACCGCCGTCCATAGACACTTGCAACACCAGGGGAGTCGCAAGTGCGGTGCCAGCCTTTGTTGGGGGGAAGGGAGGGAAGGGAAAGTGGAAGGGAAGGGGAGGTGGGTCTCCGGTGCTCAACTATAATTTCTTTGCCATTTTAGACCATATACTATACAAGGGTTAACATTTTGAAAATTTTTGTAAAATGAGTAGACTTTAGCTTATAATATTTTGATTTCGTTATGAATATCAATGACAACTGAAATGTTATTGGACTGTTTGATCTATTTACCCAGGGTTCACCGTCTTCTCCTTTTAGAAACTGGACCTGTTTCTTTTCATTCTTCTGTAATTTAGGTCGCGAGTCCTCTTTACCAACTTTCTGGTCCCAGAGTTGCCATCTGCGAACCTGGAAATCAAAATCAATCGAAACTTTCACAAACCATTTATGACATGTGAAGTTTTATAGACGTCTCTAACTGCCAGTTGCGAAAAGGATGTGTTAAAAACCTATACGGGATACAGAGCAATGACATGTCTCTTGCTTTGAATCAAATAAGTACACATTGTGAACTTAGCAACGATTTGATCAATCGACTCTATAGTATGAACAGAATGATGTTCTATTCTTTCTTCTCGTTTGCGTCATTAGTAGGATACGATTTAATAACACAGTATCTAAATCATGGACTAGCAACTATTCTAGATAAGATTCTCCCATCTTTTCCTTGTCTTTGATCAACTTCAAACTAGGTAAAGCCAATTTTATAATCTATACTATTATTATAAATCTGAAAGGTTCGTTTGTTTGCTTGGAAGCGCTAATCTCAGGAATTACTGGTCTGATTTGAATGAAAAAATATTTCAGTGTTAGATAGCTCATTTATCGAGAAAGGCTATATATCAACACTAAGACCAATACGAGCGGTGTAACAATGAAGAATGTTTCAAGATCGGGTTTTTTTTCTTTTGATAGCTCCCGCTGCGTGTTAACGTTACCCCAAAAGTAACTATTCTACGCGGACGAAGTCGCGAGCAGAAGCTAGTAATTAATAGAAATCAACTCAAAACATACATTTTGGTGTCAGTTTTTGAAGTGAAACTTCTTTAGGCGCATGAGGGTAATTTTTTTACAGATGTAACGTCACGCAGGTATGCAACGGAAGTGACGTCATTTGCAGTAAACGCAGATTTTTCATCTATTTTTCAAGTCTCGGAAATCTAAAGTTTTAGATTTATATAAATATAAACAAGACTTATAAATTAGTTCGCTAAAGAAGTTTCACTTCTGGCATGTGTACTTTGTACGCACGCACTTTTTATTTATTCAAATGTTCTACCAAATTTCTTTCGGAACTAACTTTTTCTATTAATCTAGTCGACCAACGAACTACACAAATCTACAAAGTCCACGACTAAACTTAGTTGAATTATTCTAAATTTCAAACATATTTTAGGCCAGTGTTGTTTATTTTTAATCGCGAACGTTCTTTATTGAAGCCAAATGCACAGTATTATGTAGGTTAAACCGGACGTTAAAACCAAAATAGTTCGATACTAATGATTGTCTTTATTAGGAGACGAACAAAAAACGGCCTCGTAGATACTGAAAGTTAATGAACACAGTGTGTTGTTATATCTGTAATACAATCACCAAAATTACAGATGAAAAAATTACTTGAGCAGTGAAGATAATTACAATGTATTTTTGATCTGTATTCACATTTTGAACACCATGTGCTGGATACTTTAAGCCTGTCAAGTAATTACTTTTATTCCACTATTGGAAGCCACTATGTATTCATGTATTAAAGGTTAGCCAAATAGGTGACCAAATTATCAAGACCCGTCACACCAGGGTAAATATGAATTACGTTGTCTCTAAAACCAAAACTTAAGTAGGAATGTAGAAAGTAGAAGCCCCTAGATATACACAGTTCAAATAGATGATCTAATTTTCTATATATGCGTAAATGGAACTTAGCTTTTCAGTGTACACGACGTCGGAATTATTATTATGTGTTTATTTGCTAAGATTTGGAAAAGTTAAAGAAAATATACAATAATGACCCTAGCCAATAAATGATTCACTGTTAGTCTAATAACACCTCTTTTCGAGTAAAAGAAAATATTTAATCAAGAAACTAACATTGGCAATATTAAATTACATGATTACCCACTTATACTGGATCAACAAGAACATCTACCAAAAACTTTATTATAATTTATAATTGATTGGACAAAATTAAAACAACCGTTTTGTGCTTGGCAGGATGACGAAGAAGTTTATTGAATACCACAGACTATGCAATAGGTAGTGACATAATAATAAGTTTACACATGATAATCATAGATGGCATTAGTTGGTTTATTTAATGTTTCTCTAATTAATCTCAACAAACTCATATTTTGTATCGATGTTTTAAGCTGTGTTTTTAGATATTTTTGTAAGCTCCGAAATCGAAAAGATCACAAGTAGGATTAGGTACAATTATTGGTGAAATGCAATTTCATTATTTCTTCAAAAACCGAACTTATCACCTATATACAATAATATCACATATTGTTATATATAATACTAGCGGGCCCGACAGACGTTGTCCCACCCTAATTATAAAAAAATCCTTGACAAATTATATACTAAAAATAATAAAACGACACACACGAATCACTTTACCTACTGGTGAAAACCGCATGAAAATTTGTTCTGTAGTTTTTGAGTTTATAGCGAATAGACAGACAAACGCGGTAGGGGGGAGGGGGGGGGACTTTGTTTTATACTATGTAATGATTATACAATACAACAACTGCATTTCTTTAATTACGAGTTTTGATCTGTTCTTACATAGCGTTACCCGATTGAGAGCTGAAGTTCTAGTATTACATGGATTCACCATACGATATAACTTCCATAGTATTTCAGAGAGAAGAGCCCAGTGCAGTGTTTAACATTTACAACCCAGGACTTTGTTTTATACTATGTAATGATTATACAATACAACAACTGCATTTCTTTAATTATGAGTTTTGATCTGTTCTTACATAGCGTTATGCGATTGAGAGCTGAAGTTCTAGTATTCCATGGATTCACCATACGATATAACTTTCATAGTATTTCAGAGAGAAGAGCCCAGTGCAGTGTTTAACATTTACAACCCAAAGGTAGGTTCAAAAGGTCCATACCGATACACATCAACGCTCAAATTTCCTAGCCAAATTAGTTATGTACGTGAATTTTGAAGAAAATCATTACTCATTGCTTGACTACAAGCAATTATAACCTTCACCTACTTACGTGAAACTTATGCATACGAATGAATGTAGCCATTGATATAAACTTTATTTTGACTGCCAAAATTATGATACATTAAGCCTTGAATTCAACAAAAGCCTTGTCTAATACATTATTATTTATTACTGTATGTAAATAAGGATAGAGAGATGTTTGTCTCCTTTTAAAACTCACTATAGCTTAGCTTAGCTTCGTATTGGCTTATTATCAATTTTACTACAAATAAAATCAACTTAGATCGATCTTAGATCATCAACAACTAACACGCTTCCATATACAGGCGTTAACGGACAACTCTTTATACGTCAACAAGTCTGCAATGAGGCATAATTAAAATTCTCGCAAATTATGACTCACAAAGTTGCTTTTCTTAACTGGGCTTAGATCGAAACGCTAAGAACTATGCTTTTTTATTTGAATTATATTATAGGTGGCAAAGGAACAGGCGGGTCACCTGATGTCAAGTGATCACCGCCGTCGATAGACTCTAGCAACACCAGGGAAGCCGCAAGTTCCATATACAGGCGTTATCGGACAACTCTTTATACGTCAACAAGTCTGCAATGAGGCATAATTAAAATTCTCGCAAATCATGACTCACAAAGTTGCTTTTCTTAACTGGACTTAGGTCGAAACACTAAGAACTATGCTTTTTTTTGTTATATTATAAGTGGCAAATGAACAGGCGGGTCACCTGTTGGTAAGTGATCATCGCCGTCCATAGACACTAGCAACACCAAGCGAGTCGCAAGTGCGTTGCCAGCCTTTGTTTGGGCGATGGGGATGGGGGATCGAAGGGGGAAGTGGGCCTACGGCGCTCTCACTGACCGAACGAAACGCAACAAAGCAAGCACTGTTCCTTCACGTGGGTGTTTCTGTGGGTCGGGTGGTATTACCCCGAGCGAGCCGATCCGTTCATGCTGAAACCAGTTACAGCTTCAGCGTGGCTCTATCACCAATGACGATATTAATATGGGCAATTGCGATAATTTCTATGAGATATACAATATATTTAGTAATGAACGTCACTGTTGCAATAAATATCATTTTAAAAATAAATAAAGATGCGTGTTTGTTAAACTCAAAAATATTAAATACTATATAATGTCAATTTTCCTTCTATTTGTTTTTCTCTTATTTTTTTTATTTAAGGTTTGTTCAATAAGAACACGCCACCCTTCTTATCCATACAACATGTTTTACAAAAGAATATAAAAAATATCCAAAACCGAAACTTGCAATCACTTTCTAGCCTCTGTACTGATGTCCACCAAATTATATATTAATTCGGCTTCGTCCGATGCCGGATGTGCTAACATTTCATTACAAACACTCTGTATTTTCCTTAAAAATTTTCTTTTTACCGACATAACTTCATATATCGCATCAAAAATCTACCCGCCTACAGAATTAGCCGTATTAAATTTTCAGAAACTTGACTACAGACACTGTGTCGTGCTACAATAATTTAAATATTTTTTGTAGGTACAAAACAATTTTTTTGTTGGTGGTAGAGCTACACTAAGCTATTAATGGTTTCAGCATGAATGGGTCGGTTCGACCGGGGTAGTTCCACCCTCTCACATAAAACCGATGTGAAGTAATAGTGCATTGTTGCGTTTCGTTCGGTCAGTGAGAGTGCCGGAGGAATACCCCCCTCACCTTCACCCTTCCCTTACTCCCCCTCTCCCCAAGACAGGTTGTCAACGCACTTGCGACTCTCCTGGTGTTGCAAGTATTTATGGACGGTGGTGATCACTTACCATCAGGTGACCCACCTGTCCATTTGCCTCCTATGATAAAAAAAAAACATAAATTATTCATTTCGCTAAAGCCTTTACTAAGAAACCAACTACACGAAATTTTCAATAATGATTTTATAAATAAAAAACAGCGCCAATGATGTGACGTAAAATCATTCTATACTTTCATAGCAAATCGGTATAAATGCGTCATTACATCTAATTTACACTGTACATTTTTTTGTATACCCGTTTATATAATAGAACAACAAAAAATAAAAACACTTCCTACTATCCAATTCACAACGTATAAATAAATAATTTAACCAAGGTCAATACGAATCTAAATTACTAACGATGTGAATTAATCTATTTTCGAGTGGATAAAGTAAATGTGTAAACTCCATTAAAATGTATAGATATATACTCGTATAGTTTGAATGGTAAATGTGTGCGGTTGGACGAATAAAACTTTGAGATATGTATATCACAGCGGGTGGCCATAGTTCGACCACCTACCGCGTAACAAGATAATTGTGACTCAGTAAAACACAAGAAGTCGTGCGTTATTTTATTTTTAACTAGCCGTGCCCGCGACTTCTTCCGCGTAGAATCTAATGTACAAAACAATGACCAATAAAGTCATTTGAATGCTTTAAATCTAATTACTAGTTTTCTCTCGTCCTATGTCGCGTCGTCATTAAAATTACAATAACTTTTGCTAGACCAAACCGATTTTAATAAACAAAGAATAAATGCTACTCTAGGTGGGAGAGCCACGCTGAAGCTATTACTGGTTTCAGCGTGAATGGGTCGGCTCGCTCGGAGTAGTACCACACTCTCATAAAAAACGAACGTGAAGTAACAGTGCTTGCATTGATGCAAGACCACCTTTTTTTTTTTTTTAACGGGGAGAGAAAATCCATCATGGACTGTCAGGCCCCCGGGGGAGGGCCTGAGCTGAGTCGACCGTCAACTGCGTGCTGGGACGCAGCTGGCGGTGCCTTTCGGCGACTTTAACCGACTAAAACTCCACGGCAAACCGTACGCCGCATTATAGGAGTGTCGCGGGGGAGCGTGAGCAAGCTCCGCGACACCCCCGGCGGGGTGCAAGACCACCTGCCCCAACCCTCCCCCAAACACAGGCGGCAACGCACTTACGACTCCCCTGGTGCTGCTAGTGTCTATGGACGGTGGTGATCACTTAACATCTGGTGACCCACTTGTTCGTTTGGCTCCTATAATATATATAAAAAAACTTTTACCTAAAAAACTGTTACTGGTTTTACTGAGTCTGAAACATGGGACGCCCAGACCAGATGATTATTTTGCCATGATTTTTAAACGACTGAATTTATATGCCGCTTAAATATAGAAATAGTTTATGATAAATCACGGTACTGATAAAGAGACAATTTTTTTAAAACCGGAACTCAAATTTTTTGCCACGAGAAACTTTATAGCCATACAAATGGAGCACGTACCGTTTATACAAACTGAGATCATACGAATGGCTTTGAGACTACATTTTTTGGCTATGTAATAGTTCACGACGCGAAACTAAAAACTTGGAGAGACAATGGCCAATCTTTTCCGTACTTCTATATAGCTCTCCTATATATGCAAGGGGTTACAAAAGCGAATCATTGTACAATTTATTTAATCGTATGGCTAAATAGAGTATCTATCTTTTATTATCATCGATTGATTGATTACTCTATTTATCGCTGCGAGGTTCAATTCATGTGGATCAGTGCAGCGGCCTAAAACATTAATTTTAAACTAGACTGCACCTGTTCCTCGCGCATCTTGCAGAATAACGTCTGCTTCTGTGTCTCATCGAGCTCGGCCAGGATCTCCGGGTCCACCCACATGTCGCGTAAGATTTGCTGCAACATGTTGCCGGCCCTGGGGACAAAACAAAATGCAATTTATATTACATACATTCACCATCATAATCAGCCTGTAAGAGACGCAATGCAGGACCATAGTCCTCTTCCCGAAAGAAGGTATGGGCATAATCACCAAGCCAGACCAAGACATTCTGGGGATTTCAAACTCTGAGAAATCCTTTCTGTGTCTTTCTCCCACATACAGTAGTACTACAAGAACATTTCTCAGATTCAGGTTCCTCACGATTTTTCCTTCCCCATCAGTCGATAGTGTTACCAATATAAATTAGTAAAAGTGCGCGAACTCCGAAAGATACGTTAGTACATGCCCGGGTTCGAACCTGCGGACATCGGAATTATATTCTACCGGTCAAAACACTACACCACCATGAATTTTATTGCATTATATTTATGCATTACGAACATCATCATTTAAAATGTTTCCAAAATTGTTCCGAGATGATAATTGACCACATTTGGATAACGACTTCCACCGTGAATTATTATCATTGTCTTCCCCGGACTAGAACAGAGCTTGTATACACACAAAGTAATTATCAAATATAGATATTCGTATTAAATGGTTATTTACTCGTATTTCCTAAATATGCAAAAGTTCAAGAGCAATAGAGGTGTTAAAAAGATTGCTTGTGTAGGCGTCCCTTGCGTAATTAGTTTTCTTGTCTATGTAATATAATATTATTGATCACCAGTGAGATGAGTAAGACCACGTCAAGTGGGGCTCCTTTTCCCACTTGATCATGGAATTAAAATTAATATATTTAAATATGAAGTAGTCACTATCAATAATGATACCCTAAAACGGTTTATTTTTATTTTCATTCAAATAAATAAATAAATAAAGTAAACTGTTTTTTTAAATAAAGTTTCAAGCGGACGAAGTTGCAGATACATAGTAAAAGATAAAACAATAAATTTATTTCTGAAAATCGCCTGTTGCTTAAAATATCTATTGTATTTATAATGGAACATTACGATTGATTACACAAGACTGAAATGTTATAATTGTTTAATAGATAATAAGTGAGGTCGACTTGTTCTAAACCTCTCACGGAACAAAGTCGCGTCGGTAGAGGCCGTCTGAGTGTATTATCAACCGTCTCATTATGTGGAACGTACCATATGTTCCATTCGCTATTTTTTTAATTATGCAGTGAAACTATTGCTTAAATGTGTTTATTGATAAGACTTCATATTTTAAATTCTGTTCCTGTTTGCAAATCTAAGAAAATGTATAGAACTAGACGTCGTCCGTTGACCAAAATCGAACAAATTATAAATAGAAAGTTTTTCCTTCAAGTGTTATTTATTATATACAATAAACAATATTATTTTATGAATTTCTTTAATTTTTTTTATTTTTTTTTATAGTAGCACGGCAAAATGACTTTACTGTGCCTGATGGTAAGCACAGTACAATCCAAAAACAATGGCGACCACCGAATGACACACTATCCATCGCCGGTCGCCACTGTCATGCCGGCCTGCGAAATGCTGGATATGCACAGACTGATCCCGAAACGCAACCCGCAGAAGCG
>MU158849.1:29526-200376 GCA_015888305.1 Antheraea pernyi
AGCAGGGTGCACCACGTGCAGGTGAGGTTGGCTTGAGTGTCTCAAGTGTTAGATGTTATTCGACACCCCTCACACCCCATTCGACACCCCTTACACCCCATTCGACACCCCTTACACCCCATATATATATATATACATATTTTTTTAATGATATAAATTATAAGCTGTTTTAAGTCTTGTAAATAACTGTAGATTGCAGACATAAGTAGCGTGAAGTATGACCGATATAAACTTATAAATAAGTTTGACTCGTCGATGGTATGAAAAAAAAACTTATTCCAAACTTTTTTTGTTCACACCACTGCAGCTCATCAATAGCCATTAAACAACAGAAAAAAAAAAGAAAATTGGTTACAAACACCGGAATACTGAAATGTTTTTTTTCTCGAACAGACTACGCTATTGACCTAGCAAGGTCTTAACAGCTTCGCCGGACTACAGGTATTGAAATGTATTATCTCTGCCTGTGTATATACTGATTTCAAATACAATATAAACTCCGGTAGTCCGGTGAAGCTGTTAAGATCTTGCCAGGTCAATAGCGTAGTTATTTCGAGAAAAAAAACAATATAAACTCCTTACAACGAAACTTTTGGGAGACATTTTTTTAAAGTGTATTCGTTTAAAGAATTTTTTCAAGCAAACTTTTTCGTGAACACAACGATTTTTTTTTACTGGTCATATTAACAGTTTCAAAATTGGTTCACGACTGATAAGATAGGTAGTTGGTGTGTTTAGTAACTGACCAACATATCCTAGGAGCACTGCAGATCGTTTGTAAGCCATTCATTTTACCATAACTTACTACTAGGTCCCGTCAAGGTGTATTTCATAGTTATTACATGTTCTATTATAATGCGGACGAAGTCGCAAGCTATTACTTGTGTAATCAAAAATACATCGTATCGATTCGATTTATATTCACTTCGAAGAATCGAAAGGTGTCCTCAGCCGTTACCAGCAAAAACACTCACCGACATTCTCCGACACATATCTATACAGTTGCTTGAACTGTAACATAATAATACCGAGAAATCACATCGGGCTGGAACAAGGAGCGGTAGACGCGACTAGAATACCAATGGACTTTATCCACATAAATAATTCATAATTATAGTGGAACGCCTTTGCGCTTGACACGCGTCGCTTCGCCTCAACAAAGGGCTGTGGAAGCGTATAACATATCTCAATTATGAGAAAACATAAGTAGACACCACTATCATTTTATTATTAAAGTGAAAACTTTTTTATGCACGTTGATTGGTATTTTTGGCAGGAGATAAATTTATAATTTCGCGTCATGACATGCTACGTAGGCATGAGCGGCCGTATTGCGCTTCCGCGGCTTGCATCAGACTAGCGACACGTAGGTATAGGGGCCTATGTTCATGTAATATTGATATTTTGCAGCTAATCATACGTTTAATTCATTCATACACTTTATAAAAATGTATATAATTATTGCTCCGAGTGCCAGTTAAGGACACGGGCACGAATCCATTTAAATGTAGCATTTGACACATGGAAGTTAATATTCATGTAAGGATGATATCTGACAATACTACCACAGAGTACGTTATATAAATAGAGGTCGCACTCGTTCTTTCCAATCAGCGCCTCTATAATATGACTTTCGAACTAACATTGTTGGTTATAAATGTACATTTATAGCTATACAGCGGTACTGCGTAAATCGTATACAAGTTTTTGATCATTTTTATCTGTAATGAATATATTCATCGTAAGGTATATCTAAATCCAAGTATGTATATGCAGGAGTCAATGTTATAAGTAGATCCGGACATAGATAAAATTGTTTGGGAGACAAGAAAATTTAAAGGAGCACACTCTCGTAACAAATACGTAAACAAAGAGAATGAAAACAAATAGTTGAAAATTGTCAGTTTGAAATGTCAAAATTAATTGTCATCCACCATTTTTTGTTATCAAACTTGCCAAAAAAAATTATAACAGTGCCACCTAGGGAGTGGATTGATAACCAAAAATAGACGAGCCTTTTACATACAAATCCGATTCTGAGAAGTGAAAATAGTGTGCATACTACAAGTATTACATAACATTTAAGACACAACGAGAGTGAAAGAGATGAAAGTATTAGAATGCCCAAAGCAAAAAATGACTTACAAGAACAGGGCTGCCAACAATGGAGAATACATCAAACACACGTACATATACGGATGTCTGGATTCATAATTATGTAATAAACGAATCATATTTAATTCATATGTAGCATTGTTGCTGTAACAGGCGTCGGATAAGCATAGGCACAATAACGCCTCGCGCTAACAGCAAGTACCATTCAAATCCGGTCCGCGCCGACACTGACAAAGCTCTGTCGTGACGAGCGATTGCGACATTGCCTTCAAATGAAACTATATGTTGCTTACCGAGTTACAAATTATATTATTTATAATAAAACTATTTCATCTCTCCTCGATCTTGTTAGGTTCCTAACTTGTGATAGTTTTAGTTTTGGAATAAAGCAACTAGACAACTACATTTTTGAAGCTCTTAAGAACCTATTTTAAATAGATAATAAACTCTTTCATGGCGGGTAAATAAATTGTGGTCACTTTCTCTATTCACGGATTCAGAATAGCAATGTACGTGTATTTATTATTATAATATGTACATTGTACACGTATACTATAAAAGAGCATAAACAATTAACGACAGAATAATTAATTACAAATAACATCGGTTCATAAATCAGATTCAATAACATAGACGCTGTTTCTTTGAAAATTTTACTAAACATAAGAACACTGACATAATAGATTTAAGACTGTCTGTTTTGTTACTGAAAGTACGCTATTAAATGTTTATCATATAACATCATACAGAAAAAAACATCATTACAAAAACTAATAATGTGATAAATTATTGAAGACATAATTATTCTGCTGTTGATTATTTCGTTATCTGTTATTATAACAACTATAATGGTCGACCGAGTTTATCGCAATATGCGGTCAAACCAATCATTGTGCGACAACTAAAAGTGACGACGATAACAGCATCGAATATTAGCTATTGGCCAAGGTGGAACACCAGGGGTTCCCGGGAGACTCGACGGGGGTCTACGTTAGCGTGACAAAAAATAGGGTTTCGCAATTCGTATGCGGCTTTCCACGAAAGTATATCTGCTTTCGATAGTGAAAAACTAAAATGTTGGCTTGACTTTACTTATCAATGTAGTCAATCAATCAATAAGTCAATAGTCAATCAATATTTTAAGTAGATCAGCAACTGTTACTTGTAAAAACTTGCATATTCCATATTCGGTACAACGTATCTTGATTTACAAAGCGCTTCCTGCCGCTGCTGCTACCGCCACCGCCACGCCGTCCGCGACCCTAGTTTAGACGAGCAAAAGGACGAAATACGCCTTGTGGTGTGTGTGCATGCAATCTTGCATGAACTTATTTGACATTTACTTACATCTGCACATTTTTTGTCGAGTTTTAGGTATATTGTAGAACTGTAGCTGCAGAAGGTCCACCGGAACCAGATAAATTTTGAAAGTCATCTATGAGATAAAAAGTCTGGGAACCGCTGGTTTATAACAACGATTATTGTAAAATAACACAGACATCGTAATTCATTATTGACATATAACCGTTATAATTGTCGTATACGTATGTAGCAAGCCTCTCAAGGTAAAATCTAGGCGTATTGCAATTAACCTAACATTGCGAACGACCGCTACCAGACAACAATACAATTTTATTATAGTTCATAAGTGAAGGTTAATATAAAATGTTGAGCTTGTTGCGTAGGACTTCAAAGCACGTTTTATGAATACACTAGGTATGAAACGCGACTCCACTCGTGTAATAACGTATCTTTTTCCACTAATGAATTATCAAACTTTTTTTTTAACTGACTACGCTATTGCCCCGACAGACTTTCCCAGCTTCACCGGACTACTAAAGCGAAGGCTTAAGACACTTTGCCGGTTGGCAACAAGTTCAAGGGTACCAGAGTGACCCAACCTCGGCTTGAGCTGTTGCCTTGGGTGCAACAACGAATCTGTCTAAGCTAAACTAAAATAGCTATTCATATATATAAGAATTTGTAATATGAATTATGGAATCCGAGTTCTCATGGTAGATCGGATGATAACTACATAATTCTTAAAAATAGTAACTTCAGTTCTCGTAACCATAATGTCAAATTTTGGGGTGTAAGGGGTGTCAAATAACATCTAAGCATTGAGACATCCAAGCCAACCTCACCTGCACGTGGTGCACCCTGCTGAAGAACGAACGAGGCAATGGCGATAGCGGGGTGGTAGGGTTTTACAGCCTGACTGGGTCGCAACCACCATGTATATGGCGAAAAAGCCCGTCATAGTGATTCGCTTTTAAGGGTCGCGTTTCGGGATCAGCCTGTTCGTATCCAGCTTTTCGCAGGCCGGCATGACAGCGGCGACCGGCTATGGACAGTATGTACTCGTTGGTCGCCATTGTTTTTGGATTGTACTATGCTTACCATCAGGCATAGTGCAGTCACTTTGCCGTGCTACTATAAAAAATAAAAAAAAACTATATACTTTTCTCTATGGAATTAGGCGTAGAGAGATTTCAGTGTTATTTATATAGAGGCAGCATTGTTTTAGATCTGTTGTTTGTTTATCGTTGGTTATAACTGATACACGATCTAATTTTATAAATTCTATTGTGAACTGTGAATTATTCGATTCATTCATGTGATTCGATCAAAACTTGGCAAAACTTTGGCTTAGTTTAGCCTAGACAGTTTCGCGGTATTGCATCCAAGGCAACAGCCTAAGCAGAAGTGCCTAAAGCGCTCGCCTTGGTAGTCCGGTGAAGCTGTGAAGGCCTGTCAGGTCAATAGCGGAGTCAATTCGAAATAAAACCTCTAGTCATTTATATATTCTTATTTTAGATCCCTCATAATGTTTATTGAATTCAGGATGATAGTGCTTACCTTGAAACAATCTACCCACTTACGAATCATGAAGTGAGCTTACATCACTTGGGCGGTCTTTGTGCAGTGGAAAAGAAATAAATGCGCCACGATGTGAAGGCGCAGTGGTTAGGGTTACCAAATATTATTTCTATTTAATACCATCTCCTATATTGTTGATTACAATCTATTATAAAATGACATCACTGCCTCTGATGGTAATCACAATATAAGTTCTACGTCAATGGCCACAGTATATAATACGAAAACATAATAGAGAAACTGAGAATCTTCATTTTATTGGGGCAAGTCAAACATCCATTTGTAGTCAACGGGTGAGCTAAAAATATATTAAAAGGAGCTGATGTTACTCGCGTCCCCAGAAATATACCTCTCCTTCCCCTGCTCCCCGGGTGCTGCTCAAAAGTAACAAATTTTTGACAGCTGTACTGCTAAATTAAACATCACAGCAACTAATATAGTAATCAAACAAGCGACGATAATAAGAGCCAGACACTCTATTTAACCATAAGATTAAATAAATTAAAATTACAAACAGAAACTACAGCACTTTAAAGATAACGCAACCCGCAACTAATTTCAACTATACACGGAACAAAGACATTACAAAACCGAAAGTGACAACCCTGAAAGGGAACGCATCGCGCTCGACCCGAGCGAGGTCACGGACAAAGCCAAACGAGTTGTTTACTCAACAAAGAGCGCAACGCGGTGAACTTTATATATCTTTAGAACCATACATTATTCAAAGTTTCAATCGCTCTGTTTGTCTATTCATCTAATAACAATGACTTATATGTAGCTTTTCCTGTCGGTTTGACTCGAATCATTTGCTCTGTCCCTCGAAAATAGTGCAGATTTGATAATTATTGATTTAATAGTTAAAGAGTGAAAGCGTAACAATCAAACTCACTTTAAAATATCAGTAAGGATATAAGGATTAGTAAGGATTATACAGACTATAAAAGACACATAGTCATTAGCTTCGAATAATCTGTGAAATGTATGCGAAGATAATGCTGTTATGTGGTACCACATATCTAGGAAAACCATTTTTATAATAAAAAAATAGTAATAGATAAGTAACTAAACTATATAATATAACTGTTACAATATTCATTGCAAATTAAACTGTGGAATTACTGTTAAAAACAATTTAGTATTTTCTATTTCTCTCACTCCTTAGTAGAAATATGTTGGTGCGAGTAGCGTTACCAATCACTCTACATTACAACGTGTGTGACTCTTGGTACAAATAATTTGGTAAAGTACAAAAGTAAAAAACTAATGAAATCTAATTTTGCGAAAACATATTTCTTGTTTTATTAATCCACTTGTTATTTGCATATTATTGAAAGTAATATTGTAATAATATGTTGTAAATAAATAACTGTTATTAGCAAATAGGAATACCAATGAAAATAACAACCTAAAAATTGAAATAAAAAAAAATAGTAATAATATTCGTCCATTAAGACAGGCGAAGGAATTGATCTGTACTGCCAATTAAATTTTTAAAAGATGCTGTAAATCTATAGCAACGTATTCTAATGCAGATAATAGAAAGTTCGAGAAGAATAAAAAATAATACACTAAATGCTATTAAACGTCACAGATGTTTGATATTCAATTCATAAATTACGAAATAAAGTAAAAAATGCAAAATAATTAAGAAGGAATTTATGAAATATGTTTTAAATTTCTACCAACCTCATATCTAAGTAAATGCGATGAAAAAAGTTGACGGCCGTCAAGGCGCAAACGTAGCCTACTTATACAGAATTTATGTCAATTAACACGCGGCAAGCGGCATTTCTTCGCAGTGGAATGTACGTACGCTCTTTTGTTTGCCTTTTATATTAAATATGCGGAA
The DNA here is from genome assembly GCA_015888305.1 of Antheraea pernyi. Classification (NCBI taxonomy): domain Eukaryota; kingdom Metazoa; phylum Arthropoda; class Insecta; order Lepidoptera; family Saturniidae; genus Antheraea; species Antheraea pernyi. Next base: position 36,374 of record MU158849.1, read on the forward strand.
AATGTACTGTTTTCGTTTCGGTAATGGCTATTTTGTCTTCAATTCGCAAGTCAAGACATTAAGTGAAAAGAGAATTTGTTAGAATTTGATTTTGTTGGAAGAATTAAAACGGTCTGTTCAGTAATTACTGATTTATCATAGCTTTTATTGTTGTTTAAAGTAATCTTATAGAAAATGGACAAAATGTATTAAATACGATAATTATTTGTGGCATGTTAAATGGTTTAGAAACTATAAAACTGTTTTTCTTTTGTTGATCAACCAATGAGAACTTGTTAAACTTCCTGTTCACCTTTAAGTACATATGTTTAACATAACTGTTCTAATACGTTAGTACATCATAATTTAATCTATATGGGTATATTTTATATTGCAAGTATTTTACACGTTTCGTTAATTCACGTACTGCTCATATAATCGGGGGATTATAAAAGTAGACTATAAATACATTTAAATATCTTTATTGAAAAATCTAAATACTTGATCCCATTGTTACACAAATCGCCTCGCACAACGCACCTTGACCGGAATTCGAACAAAAAAAAACATAACCAAATTATTATAAAATATGAAACGGAATATTGAAAACTTTATTTTCAACAGGTTCGAAGGCAAGGAATTACAGCCTTTTTGTCAGCGGCCCGACTATTTCGCAATTTTGAAACAATGAACTGTCACAATGACAAACGTCAGATGACACCTGTGGCGGGAAACAAAAGCGGTGATCGAAAGTAGGTTGCAAGCAAATTAGAGGTTACACAGTGTGTCACGGACTTCGTAACAGATTTCTATCTCGTATCGTTTACAATTACACGTACTTTCACGGAGTGCATGGCACGTTAATCTTTAACGAAAACCGTTTCTAACATTATGTTAATAGTTGTCAAACAAAATAGCTATAAGATTAATAAATAGAACATAGATATATAGTAACGAAGTAAATATAGATATTGCGGAGATGTTACTGATTATTCGATCAAAGACATTTAACTTTTAGAAATACATAAACAGTTGTAAAAAAAAAATTCTCATATGATTCATGTTCATAGAGGTAAACGACCTAATTTTTTTTTTACTTGTAGTTAATTTATCAAAGTATGTATAAATAAATGTTGGTTTTTATAAAACCGATGAACCTTTTGATGACCGATGAAGTTTTATTTTTTTCAAAAAGGTTTTATGCTATTTATATTACTCGCCACTAAGAAACGTTAGGTTACATTTTTTTAAATTTAGTTTTATTATCTAAGCGAACAAAATCGCGTGCGGTTGTTATAAATGTATGAGCATATAGAAACGAAAATATGCGTCACGGGCAACAAAGACTTTGAGGAGTTAGAGCAGATGCTTGGAAATTAATGGTTTTAAACCGATTCGCCTTTCCTTTTTCACACATGTCGTTTTGAATACAGGAAGATAAATTATTGTTTTGTTAAAAATACTATAACTACTAGCTTTAGCTCGCCGTTTCGCTCGTGCTCATGTGTATTTTGATAATAAAATATAGCCCCATGTTAGTCGCCGATAATGCATCTATAGGGGAAAGAATATTTAGATTCCATTAAGCATTTAATTTTATTCATTACAAACAAAAAATCTTTTCTCTTAACATTAGATTTAAAAAATAGTCCAAGATTTAACTTATGTTACTTTATTACAAACTTGTAAGCCATATTAAGTTGGCTTCTGTGATAGTCATGAGACATATCACAGACTCAGCGTTACATTAATTTGAGGTTTCGTTGTAGTTTTTCAAAAATTCAACATTTAAATGTACAAAAGAGGGTGACAATTTTTTTATCGAAATAATATTTTTATAACAAACAAATAATTTCAGTGTTAGATAGCTCATTTATAGGGGAAGGCTTATATATACGTATATAGATATGTATGTATGTATATATATGTATATGCTTTCGCTGTGTTTTAGTGTTAGCCCAAAGTAATTATTACAGGCGGACGAAGACACGGACAGAATCTAGTGGCGTATATTTAAGCAATGCAGGAACGACAAGGAATTTTCAAACACTCTGCTTCAAAAAATTGAAATAATTTATTACCTCCATTTTACAGATGAAAAGCAAATTTATATTTAAGAAACTATTACAACAACAATTATATTTTCGTTAATAGATTTGACATTTAATCGCCATGATTATGAGGTTTTTATTATTCAGATTGAGTTTCTTCATGTAATAATTTATAATATAGTTAGTTATAAGTACTAAGTTTTTGTAGGTGGTAGAGACACGCTGAAGCTACTACTGGTTTCAGCATGAATGGGTCGGCTCGCTCGGGGTAGTACCAACCTCTCACAGAAAACCGACGTGAAGTAGTGTTGCTAGTGTCTATGGACGACGGTGATCACTGTCCCAGCCCAGGTGGAAAACAAGCGCATTCTTTAAAGAGCGGCAGCACGCTGACGGCCAGGTCACTTATCATAATTTTACTTATTTATGTTTCAGGATTTTTTTGTATACATTTATTTATATGTTAATAAATATTTTCCTTGTTTTCTCCATACCGGAGACAGACGAGAATATAAAATAACAAAAATAAAACAATTACACGTAGACATCTGGCGAAATCTTAAAATGTCCTCCCTGACTTGAGTTTAAAATATGTACAGACAGAAAGGCAGGCGTTTGAGAAACATTAGCAGTCGCGACACGTTAAGCGCATAAAATATATAAGCCCGTCGAGTCAACGGTTTTGCTATTTTTAGTATTACCAGTTGGGGATCAACATAGAATTATGTTACTTCGAGTTAACGCTCGTTGGGACTGGCTGACACCACAGAGTACGTTATATAAATAGAGGTCGCACTCGTTGTTACCAATCAGCGCCTCTATAATATGACTTTCGAACTAATATGTGTTAGTTATAAATGTACATTTATAGCTATGTATGTATACATACAGCGGTACTGCGTAAATCGTATACAAGTTTTTGATTATTTTTATTTGTAATGAATATATTCATCGTAAGGCAAATCTTAATCCAAGTATGTAAATGCAGGAGTCAATGTTTATAAGTAGATCCAGAGATAGATAAAATTGTTTGTGGAAGGACAGAAAATTTAAGGGAGCACACTCTCGTAACAGATACGTAAACAAAGTGAATGACAACAAATATTTCAAAGTTGTCAGTTTGAACTGTCAAAGTTAATTGTCGTCCATCATCTTTTGTTATCAAAATTGCCAAAAAAAAATATAACAATGCCATCTAGAGAGTGGATTCATAACTAAAAATAGACAGCCTTTTTCATACAAATCCGATTCTGAGAAGTGAAAATAGCGTGGCTGACACGTGCGTTTTCTAGACCGCTCGACAAAATCGTATAAAATATTTGAGGTTATATTTACTAACTGTGCCCGCGACTCCGTCCGCGTGGACTCTGATGTAAACAGTGACTATAAAGTCATCTGAATGTATTAAATCTAATTACTATCCATTTTTCTCTAGTACTTAAGTCGCGTCGTCATCAAAATTACAATAACTTGATAGACCAAACCGACTTTAATGAAACAACTAAATATTATTCGACGATATGAATTATAATTTTCTTGAAAAGGTTCTAACATGAACGCAGTACAGAGGTACTTGATTTTGATTTTGATCACAGAGGTGATGCACATTCATAGAAACACACGGACTGAGAGACATTTCTAAAAATGTTTGAAATTCATTCCATTATGTAAGTACATATTCCTAGACACCTGCAACATTTTTTTTTTAAATAAAAAACTAAAAACATTGATTTACGTTCTTAATATTTATATATAAATTTCTTTTGTACGTGTGTATGTTCCTGAACTCCTCCTAAACGGCTGGACCGATTTTGATGAAATTTTGTCTGCGTGTTCCTGTGGATCTGAGTAAGGTTTAGATTCACAAACCAGGTAGGTTGCGCTGTGGTTGAACTTTAGATTTTTTTTTTTTTATCAAGGCAGGACGACGTCAGTCTGCCCGCTTGTATATGTAAAGATATAGAAAATAATTGTTGTTGATTTAGAAAAAATAAGAAGAATGTAATAAAATCGCCAGAGCATTCTGTACGTAATGGTTACACTAAATATCTGTAAATATGAATTAAAATACGACAGGCATAATATAACAAGTTATCAAAAACGAGTAAAAACGAAATTAATAACACAAACGCATAACAGACACAAATTACACTCTTATGATGATAATTATTTATGTTAAGCCGGTTGTTTTGTACTAAATTACGTCGAATTAATTACCGAGATTACCGCTATATTTAAATAATATGTGTTTTGCAAATCTTGATCGTTACACTATTTTGTACGATGTACGGTCTAGGTAAAAAAAACGTACCATCAAAAATGTTAATTTATCAAGAGACTGTGTATTTCAACCGTAAGAATTTACTACCTAATAGGTTTAACAATAAATGTAACATAACATCCGTTAAAATAAAGGAAGTTATGAATTCCCTTACAGAGAGGTTAGCCAAATCTAAACATATAAATAAAATTGATGTATTTCTCCGAAATTTTTGTCCGAGTTCATTCCAAACGGTTGAACCGAGTTCGATGGGATTTCACTGGATACTAAAGAACTTTTGGGAGTATATTAATTACGGTAACTAGTGGTATTGTTATCAAGAATAAAGTTACCATATCTAGTGCAAATATGAAAGAAAGGAAGAAAATGAATAAAGTAAAAAATATAATATAATAATAAAATGAACATATAATTAAAAATACATAGTGTATTGAATAGATATAATGAATATATATACAACGTAAATGTACCTACATACAACGTTTACAAAACTTTATAAATTTCAGCTAAAGTGCCCAAACTAAGAAGATTATAGGGTTCGAAGCATCAATATAATAAAATATATATTCACAACTCATGGCGTCAGCTGTTTTGATAAACAAAAAATAAATTATACTGAGAATTTTTAACCATTTCTCTAGTGATAAAACGCGTGAGTAACTTAATATAAAATCGTAACTAAAAACCGTATTTTTTTTTTCGAACTGACTACGCTATCTACCTATCAAGGTCTTAACAGCTTCACCGGACTACTAAGGCGAACGCTTAAGGCACTCAGCCGACTTTATTTTGACAACTAACTCAAGGGTGCGCGGCACACCTCGGCTTGGGTTGTTGTCTGATACATGCAATTCGCGACCTATCTGGGCTAACCTAAGCTAAGCTAGCTATTCATACATATATGAGTTGTTGAAACATATATGTGTACCAGGCATACATACCTCAGCAACTCTTATATATATTTCGTATCGGATAATTTTCTAAACTATTTCAGTTTGATAAGGGAAAAATATAAAACCCTTCCACTTGCATGTGTAAGCGTGTATGCGTGCACATGTGTGGAGGTGATATGTGTAATGTTGTCGCAGTGATGTAAGATTTTGTGTCACTGTATCGCGCGAGCAGCGTACTCAAGGGCTCCACGCCGAGGGAACGGACCTAGGCTTGAGCCCCTACCGAGGGGGGCCTAGTCTGGTGTGCGGGGGCGGAATTTACCCTCAGACCACGGCGGCGTGATCTGTGGTTACGCGGGTGTTGGCGTGAGCACGCTCTGTTTAGAGAGACAGGCTGGTACTGATCGTTCACTGCCGTTATTTCATCGGGAGGGTCGGTAAAAATATGCCGCGGACGTCTTTTACAACGCGAAGCGTTCGGTACGGGTTCATATTTTGTGGCGGATACCACTAACGGACTGGGATGATTCGCGGCTTTTTCAAAATAACTAATCGTAAGTGATTTTACGTACGCCCAGATAGAAGGCATCTATAGGTCCCTATGCAGATCGACTCTCCGGACGTACCACGGGGCACCGGTCACTTTACGTAAAACGCGGTTTTGATGAACCTGCAACTTATGAAAATTATCTTTCGACATATGCGCAAAAACGGGACTGCTATATGGCATCACGGGACGGATACATGTCTTATACAAAGTGAGCTTGTGTCTGAGGGACATCTTACGCCTATAACACACGACCCAAAACCATAGCGGCTTTGTTTCGCACTCTATCTATATGTGACAAAACCGTATTCAAATTACGTATCATCTAACGGAATGTAAAAACCGATAATGACTTACAAATCGTACATCAAATTAAAACAACCCACGCACAGTAGTAGCGACGATAACAACAATACGTCAGCGGCAGCAAACTCTGTTACCGATATTCATATCAATATCGGTTATGTAACCGTTTACTTAAATAACCGATAACGGTAATGTCCAACGCGTTACTATTACATGTCTCGTATCGGCTTAAATATTACCTCCACGTGATCGGTGATATTTCGTCAAAATTGGTTGGGTTTGAACCATACAAAATCACAAAAATAGGGTCGCTTTCGAAAACCGATAAATGTACGGAAATGTGACTGTTTTAATTACATAATATCACTTATAGACAAATTGGCTAAGATAAATCAATTTCTATTTCTCCTGTATTTTTATCGGTTTTTCATGTATTTCTTCTCTTTGCAAGTTTTAATATTCTCATATTTTTTTAATATATGTTTTCTGTTGTTTGTATCATCAATGAGCCAAAGCCTTTATTTATGGCTCTTTTTGTCATTCTTCACTCTCCTGACGTCTACTAATTTACAAAAAACAACGAGACCGAGTTTTTAGAAAATTTTGTGCAGGAGTTGATGAAGAACCGCAACGAGGGGCCGAAATCTGCTGGGGAGTAGCCATGCCAGTTCGGCAGCTCCTGCTCCCGGGCCTATAGGTGATGGAGGTACCATGGGGTTTTAGTCCGGACATACCCCACCCTCAGCTGCCCTACTAGGGTGGGAATCCGTAGGGATTTCCCCATGTTAAAAAAATAGGAGTTGATGAAGAACTTTCAGTAATTCTTTTGACACTCGTAATGAAATGTTTACGTTTATAAGTTTTTGGGAAATGACATAAACGAAAATGAATAATTATAATTTACCATTTATACTTTTAGGAATCATTAAATATCACTATAATAATATATCCAATTTAAAAACATAAAATACACGCATACCCGTGACTTTAACTAGTATATCGTTTAATACTTACAATTATCATGAGATTAAGCATTGATAAACAAAACTTAAGTAACACAGACGTTATAAAAACATTCCTGGCAGTATTTATAACTTAGAAAACAAACTGCTCTCTCTAGAGAGGGTACCACTTTAGAAATGTTATTTTCACTCATCGAACGACTGGATACCGCAATGTTTTCACATTTTCTCGGGAAACCATTTCTCGTCGTACGGGATTCGTTTTTACTATACGTGTAGTATAGAAATTGCTAATAAATAGAATATGCTCTCCCAATACATTCTTGATAACTTAATGTATGTCCGCAAAAATGTTGAAAGCTGGACAGACTGGACGTTCCATATTTCATATTAGTAAGACCAGTAATTTAGGTAATAGTGTTAGGTTTTACAAAGTCCCAAAGCATTTTACCAATTTCCCGGACTGTAAGTTTAAGTGCCATGTGAAGCTGGCTTTGGTGTCAAAGAGCTATCAATATGTGAGCGACAGCGATGTCCGGAATTGACATATATCTCTTAAAATTATAAACCAAATCGAGTTTCTTGCGGGTTCTTCTCGATAACTCGGTTGTTTTCCGAACCGGTGGTAGATTTGACATTCATAAGCATTCTTAAGGCCTAACTGAATAAAGCATTTTTGATTTTGAATATATAAGTTTCGTCTTTGGAGCTTCAATAGACTAACATTTTTTTATAGACTTAAAATCTTTTCGATTATATTTTGTTTTTCGTATTAATTTCTGATCAGAATTTTTAGGATATTATGTTCAGGAGATGTAATAACTTGGCTCGGCGTGATGAAAGCACAGTATATTTGTATCGTGTTCTTTACCTCGCTCAATTCAAAAATTGTCATCAAAATTACCCTTCTAGATAAAAACCACACTTCACAGCATATCATCATATATATTAATACGTGAAGCCCAAACTTTGTATCCCTTTTTGAGAGAAATGAACGGATGAACGTGAAACTTGACATAGTTAAAGTTTATATGGAGGAGAAGTGCAGAAAGCTATTTATTTTATATAAAATGCATTAGAAGTACATTCAATTAATTAAAATATGCATTACTCACACTACTGCTTCAATTTTACACAACATATACACACATGTAAATAAAAAAGACATTTTGACATCTGTCAATAAAGGACTTCAAAAAAGGTTGTGAAGGAGGTTGCTATGCTCGACTGTACGTATTATTTTACACTTACGTTCCAATTACCCTTTTTCATTCTACATTCAACAATGATGTTGTAACATACAACTATTATTATAATATTTATCTCTTTAAAAAATCATTGAACTATGGTCGAATGTCGACCACTAGGCGCCCACTAGTTTAAATATTTTAGAGTATATAACAAATTTAAAATTACGAGCCACCATAGAATTTATTTGTCAGAAATGCTAACTCGAATAGCAAATGTACTTAATCGCTTGAACGTTTATGATATTACACCCATGTGAAGTCGGGGTGAATCCCTAGTATAGAAAGAACCATGTCACATAACTCAACATCCAAAATGCATTTAGAATATCAATAGAAATATTTTTTTCGGGAATTTTTTTAGGACTACTAAGTAGAGCGCTTTTGGCACTTCACCGCTTGGCAACAAGCTCGAGGGTGCCAAAGCGGTCGAACCTCGGCTTGGGTTATGGCCTTGGATACAAAAACGCCAATGTGTCATCTCTCATGAATCTGTTTTCATGATTTATTAATTATATCAATTAATTAATATACTACTGCCATAGGAAGCGAGTAAATAATTTCATGATTGTCATATATAAAAACATTATATGATTAAAAAACCGCTTGCATTGACTCAAATCAGTAAATTACAAAATGGCCGACCATGACGAACGGAACAACTAACACTGGGCGATTACAGAATCATTGATTGCCAAACAGAACAAAGTTAAAACAATAAACTATAGAACTCATTGTGATACGTTTGCGAGATAATTGCACGGTCACGGACATAATGTGGTGTAATGTATACTAAAATAAATAATAGTTTAAAAAAACTAAAAAAACACGCTTTTTAAAAAAATCCAACTAAACAGTGACGCATGCTAATATCAGCACCTCCAAATATCAGTATTTTTATCATTTTTTTGTCACTTTTTACAAAAATATACATGTACATTTCTTTCTAATTTACACTATTCTTAATCCAAATTTATTACATTTTATTTTCTGTTTTTTAGTTGGATTTTTTATGAAAGCGTGTTTTTTTAGTTTTTTAAAACTATTATTTATTTTTAATTTTTTATTTAATTTTTTTTTCGGATTATTGCATTGTCATCGACTTTTGACAGGTGTGCAAACTTTGAATTAAATCTGATCGTTCAAAGTAGGAGAAAATCGAGCTCAAAGGGGTCGGTTACAAACATACATACAGGTGAAGCTAATAAATAAAAGCGTGTTAAAAACAGAGTATGTCGTAAAGACACACGATAGAAGTGAACATTTGAATTTAAAAAATAGAACAAATAGCTAAGCACACGCGGCGTTCCCACATGGTTACCCATCTAAGTACAGACCGCGCTCGACGTTGCTTAACTTCGGTGATCGGACGAGAACCGGCGTTTTCAACACTACACTTCAACGACACAGTGTTTACTTGCGTTTTGTTTTATCACACAAAAAGATTGCCGTTCAAAATTTCAAAGCCCTCCCATACGAAATTTCAGTTCAATAGGTAACACAATATCTTAAATGTCAAAAACATGGCTTAAATATATTTATATCACAAAGTTAAACATTATATCCACCAGTAAGCTAAATTTATATTAAGAACTAAAGCAAAACTCCGCGAAATATTTTGTTATAGATTTCAACTGTTTTTTATTGATTTTTTTATAATTATGAATATAATAAATCTATAGTTATGTAAATAGATGTTTTTTTCCCAATTTCATGACACATATATATTTATTTATTTTTTATTTAATCGTGATCAAATCAAATCAAATCAAAAATACTTTATTCCGTTTAGGCCCTAATAAGGCGCTTATGAACGTCAAAACTACCACCGGTTCGGAAAACAACCCAGTCACCGAGAAGAACCGACAAGAAACTCGATTGGGTACATCTTTTTAACATATATATATATATCATTCAAATACATTATACGTTACAATGCCGTTTTTAGTGGATGCACAGAGAGGAGTCAATTCCAGACGTCACCATCGTTCACGTATTGATCCACTCTATAGTAGCCTTTCGACACTAAAACCCGCTTGACATGGTGCTTAAATTTACAGTCCGGCAAATCGGTAATATGTTTTGGGACTTTATTGTAATTTGTAAACCTAACACTAACACTATTTGTATTGTAAACCTAACACTATTACCTAAGAAACTATTACTGGTTTTGCTAAGTCTGAAACATGGGACGACCAGTTTGTCACAGTTTCTAGTATTTAGATCATGCCGGTCTTTTACAAAATGCAGATTTTCAAAGTTTATACGGACATACATTAAATTATCAATAAATTATCGTTGGACAAAAACAACTTCAACATTTTTTATGAAACCTAGTACATTTGAAGTACATACCATTGATCAACTAACAGGCTGTGAGAATTACCAATAACTAGGTTTTGCTCACGGTTTCACTCGCGTACCTGTAAATCCACAAAGAAACAATACTTTGTTCAATGTCCTATTTTGTTACCCTGACAATTTGTATGAAAATTTTAATGGCGTGAAAACGTAATAAACAAACGGACAAACTCACATTCGCTTTTTTTTCGAACTGACTACGCTATTGACCAAGCAAGGTCTTAACAGCTTCACCGGGCTACTAAGGCGAGCACTTAAGGCACTCAGCCGATTTTATTTTGACAACTAGCTCAAGGGTGCTCGGCACACCTCGGCTTTGGCTGTTGCCTGATACATGCAATTCGCGACCTATCTCAGCTAAGCTAAGCTAACTATTCATACATATATGAGTTGTTGAAACATATATGTGTACCAGCCATACATACCTCAACAACCCTTATATATATTTCGTATCGGATAATTTTCTAAACTATTTCAGTTTGATAAGGGAAAAATATAAAACCCTAACTAAACATATATTCGCATTCGCTTTTTATAAAATTACTAAGGATACGTTTAGAAGTATTACTAGCTATGCCCGTGACTCCGTCCGCGGGGAACATAAAGTAAAAAAACAATGAGAAATAAAATCTTCTGAATGTATTAAGTCCATTTACTTATCAATTTTTCTCTCGTACTTAAGTCACATCGCTATTAAAATTACAATAACTTTAGATAGAGGATATACTTTATGATTTTCTTGGTTAGATTTTATCGTGAATGCAGTACTTTAGCAGTGATGCGTGTTCAAATGTAGGCTGTAAGGGGTGTCGAATAACAACATAAGACTTGAGACATCCAAGCCAACCTCACCTGCACGTGGTGCACCCTGCTGAATAACGAACGAGGCGATGGCGATAGCAGAGTGGTAGGGTTTTACATCCTGTCTGGGTCGCAATCACCATGTACATGGCGAAAAAGCCCGTCATAGTGATCCGCTTCTGCGGATCGCGTTTCGGGATCAGCCTGTGCATATCCAGCTTTTCGCAGTCCGGCATGACAGCGGCGACTAGCGATCGATATTGTGTCACTCGGTGGTCGCCATTGTTTTTGGATTGTACTGTGCTTACCATCAGGAAAAGTGCAGTCACTTTGCCGTGCTAAAATAATAAAAAACAAACAGACAGACATTTCTAAAAATGATTTAAATGTATTTTATTACTTATACCAAGATACCTGCAACATTTTTTTTTCAGAAAATCCTAAAAGTACAGACACATTCGAGTCTACATTCTTATTGTATGTATATATATGCATTTATATATAATTTATATTTAAAAAATATCACCCAAATTTATATGTCAACACATTTCTTACTTTGTTTTTCTATGATAACTCCGATAAAATATACATTCTTTATAAACGTAGATAAAAGACGTGATACATATTTTGTAATATTGGTGGTGTTTTACGTAATATAGTTCGGTTATTGTGCGCGAGTGTAATTGACGGGACATACACACGGAGCACGGATTCTGACTTGCCAGAAATACTCCCTGGAAAGTTCTAACAAGAGGGCCACCACCTTGTTAGAACATTGAAATGATCTCAAGAAACTTGCAATACCATTATCTACTCGACAATGACATTAAAATAATCTATGACAAGGATCGTTGGCAAAAATAAAAATGTAGTAGACAACACATTTATATATAATATAGGGATGTTTTAACTTAATTTGTCTAGGGCATTAAAACACTCTAATATCAAATCTAAATTGTAAACTCATTTTCTAATCATGAATAATACAGTAGCCTACTTCTAACTGTCTGTTTGATACAATTCTATAATATCATGATCACAGTAGACTAGCAAGAAAGTTACAAGTCAAGGTGACAATTATTCCAAACCGGCACCATAGCTAAGTAAAACCAGATAGATCACTGTACACAAGCGATACGGATTGACGGGACATACATTGCACTGTGAAAACTAAGTTCCCTTTTTATTTTTTAACATGGTAAAAACACTGCGTGTAATTCGAGCAGCCAGTTAATCGACATATGTTTTGTTACAACGATTTAAAACGAAACTGTTTTTGCAATATGCCGGCATCGGTGTGAACATTCTGAACGTGTCGGCGTTAATTAACTGACCTGGAAACTGTCCAAAGGTTCTTTAAGCGAGCTGTTCCTACTTTTTTGTGGTAAAGCCGAGCCTTGTTCACTTTGTTTGTGAACTTTCTCTGTTACACGGAGATTTTGTGAAAACACGTGTAGACAGGCACTCGCATTTCACTGCACTCGACTATATGCTTCTAAACAGTATTATATAACGTTATTTTGTCATAATTTAAAAAATAAAACGTACTTCATATTGGCGAGTCATTCATATTAATTTTATTTTGCGAAAGTAACTCTCGGCTTTGACTCGAATGCATTAGTCTTCAAAATATTTGTGGCTTTCATCTCCAAAGTTTATTTCTAGAAACTCGGGTTTCAATATAAATAATGTAATCTATACTAATATTATAAAGCTAGAAGGGTTTGTTGTGTTTGTTGTTTGGTTGAACGCGCTAAGCTCAAGAACAATTTCGATTTTAAAATTTATTTCAATGTTAGATAACTCATTTACCGAGGGTTATAGGCCATATATCATCACGCTAAGTGCAACAGGAGCGGAGCACCAATGAAGAATGTGTCAAAATCGTTTTTTTTTCCTTGAGAGCTTCCACTGCGTGTAAGTTGTCCCAAAGTAACCCTTCTTCGCGGACGAAATCGCGAGCAGGAGCTAGTTACAAGATATTTTCAAATGTTTCAATTACGACCAGTGGTCGACGTAAATTTAAGCGGGCATTATAAAACGTACTAGGGCTATGCTTGTTTCATCATAATATGCCCTTTTAGTGAAATATGAATATAGTAAACTTCGAACTAATCCTGATTGCTATGCAATCCTAGTATAATTCAATACTGAAGCGATAGTTAAGGCCTTGAAATTTCTTGTGAGGTGTACACAAAAACTATACCAATGAGGATTTCTGAATGTCTATCTATATTAATAAATCTGTAATTTCAAATTTGTTGGTATATTATAAAGGACAAGGATTAAAAATATAAAAAAGTATGTATGGACGTTCAATAGATGGCGTAGTGTATGCGGTATAGCATGTGTCTCCTGTAAGTACAGTGTATGTACACTGTCTCGTGTGTTCCTGTGTCGGTAAGCAAATAGCAAACGTCTTTGTCATAAGACCGCGGGCGCGTGGGTACGATTGTGCCATATTTACTAACGTGAGCATTGTCAACCTAGTATGGAACACAAAGGGATGGATTATTTGATTTCTAATGAAATAATGTACATGGAAAGTAATTATCTTTTCGTAATTATAGCCTACGTCTGGATGAAAGATGCCATTATATCATTTTCGACACCCCTACTAGAAAATACCAAAATTGATTTTTTTATTATATACATCATAAGTGGCAAAGGAACAAACGGGTCATCTGATGGTAAGTGATCACCGCCGACCATACACACTAGCAACACCAGGGGAGTCGCAAATGCGTTGCCAGCCTGTTTTTGGGGGATGGGGAAGGGGAGAGCGAAGGCGGAAGAGGGGGAGGGAGGTGGACCTCCGGTGCTCTCACTGACTATCGAAACGCAACAATGCAAGCAGTGTTACTTCACGTCGGTATTTCTGTGGCAGGGTGGTAGTACCCCGGGCGAGACGACCCATTTATGCTGAAACCGGAACAGCTTCAGCGTGGTTCTACCACCTACAAAATACCTATACCTATAGACGAAAATAATTACTGTGTAAAAAACATATACCCGTAAGCACAATTACACAATACATTGAAAACAAAATTAATAAAAAGTCCGTTACAAACACTATTTACTTTACATATACATTATTTATACGCGTAACACCTGTGTCTATTGGCGGAATTAATATTTTTTTACAGACATCACCGATCCGCATCGATCCTTGGTTTAAAATTAAAAGTATTATTTAATACACAACAGAATTTCTTATTTTAATTCTACTAATTAATTTCAAAGAGTTTCATCACCGTATTATTATGAAAAAAAAGTAAAATACTTGATTATCATACTGCCAATTACATACTTTCGTTTTTAACTCATTATAACACGCCTACCGAGCGTAGATGTACGAAATATCATAAATACACGGCGGCAGTTATTATAAGACCTTTTAACGAGACGTAATCACATACAAATCGCGGGTCATACAAAATTTGATAGCCGACCGTAATGCTAACACGCTGCTAATTTCTTCGTTTGTCTTACAAGCATCATTTTATTGTTATTATTATATTACGAAATCGTATAATTGTTTCATACTTGACTTTCACGAGAATGAATGAAACAAAAAAATTACATCACATTTTGAAAGTGAAAAATATATATGGGCCTAACAACAAAGAATCAATAACAACAATGAAAAATAGAAAATTTAGAGATAAATATGCCTACTTATCTACGATAGAACTTTATGCTCTGTATATGTATGTATATTTGCAATATAGTATTGCATATTATCTCTGTGGGACTTATAACCCAGTATCTACCCCCCTTTGTGAATTTTGCCTATGGTGACATGTTGCTATTTTAGATTATTCTACGTTATTACACCAAATATTTGACAATTGAGTTTAAAACGTATATTTGCCACACTTGACATTGGCGGAATTGCCTACATAGGCAGAGGCCATACCGAAGGAAAAAAGGGATCCGTCATTCGTTCCTGTTAATCTAGGCTAAAAACAATGTTACTGTACCCAAACTGATAACGATTGCTTAATTGCGAATCTAGGTCATAGATATTTTTATTCGAGTGCGCAAATTGTATCTAATCATTGTCGAAACACGATGATAAAGTAAACAAAAACATTTTAAGCGATGAGATTGTATAAATTATCTTTTGTTATGGTTAGCATAAAACAAAGGAGCGTCTCTACCACGGTCTTTTCACTTCTTTGAATAATTCCAAAGCAATTTATTAGGAGTTTTATGGTATGACATATATAACAAGATGGCGCTGTTATGTTTTTTTTATGTCATAGGAGGCAAACGAACAGGTGGGTCACGTGATGTTAACTGATCAAGTGATCACCGCCGTCCATAGACACGTGCAACACCAGGGGAGTCGCAACTGCGTCGTCAGCCAGTGTTTGGGGGAGGGGCGGGAATGGAAAGGAGTGGGAAAGGGGAGGGGATTGGGTATCCGGCGCTCTCACTCACCGAACAAAATACAACTAACTATGCGTGCACCGTTACTTCACGACGGTGTTTCTGTGGGTCGGGTGGTAGTACCCCGGGCGAGCCGACCCATTTATGTTGAAACCAGTAATAGCTTCAGCGTGGTTCTACCATCTTCGATTGTAATTTAGGATCCTTTGTTATTTTTTTCGACTAACTATATATATTGTTGTAAA
This sequence comes from Antheraea pernyi, assembly GCA_015888305.1. Lineage (NCBI taxonomy): Eukaryota > Metazoa > Arthropoda > Insecta > Lepidoptera > Saturniidae > Antheraea > Antheraea pernyi. The sequence goes on from MU158849.1 coordinate 52,442, forward strand.
GGTTAGATAGTTTTTTCGTATTGTTTTTATACTCCTCTTTGCTCTTAAAAAAGTTAATTTTAGAACTAAATGGACATACAGTAAACCCCTGGTAATCCGTCCCCTGTTTAATCCGGCACCCCCTGTAATCCGACAAGTCTATTATTACATATTGAATATTTCTTTAATAAGCTTCGCTAATATTGATGTGCTAATGTATGATTGAACAGGTAACTTGATTGATTCATACTATGGTTTTTATTCATAGTTTTTCATTGTTTTAGTGCATATGTACATTTATTTGTACACAATTGTTTCCTAATATAAAGTTACCTTTTAAAAGTTTTATAGCATTGACGTTAATTTTGTACTAAAATGTAAGTTCTCTATTGTGTTATTTAATATACGAAATTCGTAAGGAAGTATTATTTGTACTTCAGAGAATAACATACTATAGAAGTTTACTATTGGATCAGTAATTTGTTGGATTATAAGGTACTCTTTTGTAAAAAGATCCGGACTATAAGAGGTTTTAGGCAGTACTCTATAGTCCGACTAATTCGATAGTTCGGCATTGCCTTGCAAAACGTTTGTCGGACTACCGGGGGTGCACTGTATTTTCATGACAAGCATAAGTGATTATAAGCTTGTTTACCACCTAGGTAATGCCATCCTATACGTATATATATTGATCGCAGGTATTAGTTCTAACCCATATAGCTAGAGACGCTGATTTATTAGGGATATCTCTATTATAAAATTTATTCCATGAGCTATCAAAATCAGATTTGCCAACGAAATCAGAGAAATAGGTAGTAGTTTCTATTTCTATTTCTTGTACTTCTTAAATAATTTGAAATTTGTAGTTTTATATCCAATTCCAATTTGGGGAATCATGTTCTAAATACAATTGAATTATAACGTAATACAATTTAATTATAAACTAAAGATTTTGATAAGTTACCGTTCAGGTTAAATCTTTTAAACGTCTTTAGTCTTTATCATTAGAAAGCAGTTTTGTGTCATTAAATAATTTTCTACTATCGTTAAATACCTAATGTTGTTCATTAAGCCAGTTCCGTTTACTTCATTGCTTTTTCCACTAGTATAAATCAGTTGTGTATATTTTAAACTACAGTGAGCAAGTTGAAGTTACGAACGGTTTTTCGAGTGGAATTGACTCTCAATTCTAAATAACAAAGCACTCCAATAAACTCTTGATAGATAACAATATTAGCCAAGTTAACTATGCAATTGACTGATACCTAAATTATGTTGCTAATATATACAGCATTCCCGACGGCCTCACATTCATACGAGCTCTGCTTTAATCCATTTAAGGTACACTTGCATGGCTTTGTTGTTACTTATATGGTTATGTCACACCGCGTCATTTTATCGTCACGTGCAAACGTTTGTATTTTAAACAAGTAACTGCGAGCAGTATCTGAAACTTCCAAGCATTCAATTCACCCTGGTAACTGAAGTTAACAACACTCTCTAAATTTATTTTGTTTAATTTAGGCCCTGTAAACTTATGATTGTCAAAGCTACCACCGGTTCGGAAAACAACCCAGTCATCGAGAAGAACTGACAAGAAACTCGATGTGATTTATCTTTTCATGAGACATATTTTGGAGTTTTTGGCGGGGTTTTGGTCTGTCGTGTAGTGGATTTTATATTTTATTCATAATCTTGTGTTACTTGACTCTATATTATGTAAAATTGGTGGTGTTTTATGTAATATAGTTTGTTTATTGTGCATACGTGAAGTAAATGAAAAATAATACCACGGACCATGAATTCTGAGATGCCACAAAAACTCCATGGAAAGTTCTAACAAGAGAGCCACCATCTTATTGGAACATTGAATTAACTACTCGACAATGGAAATTAACAAACACTCTGGACAAAGAAGATAGTAGTACGCTACTATTAACAAATAGACTAAGATAAAAATAATATATTATATAAGATTTGGCGTTTCTGCCTTTACACTAATTTAGACATAGAAAAGATTTGGCGCGTATGCCTTTACATTAACTTGGACATAAAACTGACTAAAGAATAAATAAGAACTACCTATATTGACAACTTCAGAAATAAAAGATGATTTTTGAATATGTACGAAATATTATACAGAAGATTTGGCGATTAGGCCTATAAAGAATACATAAGATCTTACCTATATTGACAACTTCAGAATTGGCAGTATGGATTAATTCCTTGGCCTGTCCTATTGGACGAATATTATTACATATTTTTACAAACATAGTTACATTGGTTTTTGGTGGATGCTCTGAAAACTTAAATTATTGTGTTCTTGTCAACTTTATTCAACTATAATGGTATATTTCCTTTCTTTTTCTTTATTAAGTGCTCCTCTTGATTAGTAATTACTTCTATTATTATCTACTATTACCATTTATCCCTGTGTCACGGTTTTAGAGCATAAAATTACAACTACGTATTTGCGACAAGTTCATTCCTAAGGTGTTCGTTCGGTTTTGACAGTGTTATCACAGCCTGTGATATATTTATCTAAAGATTCTGTGCATTCCTTTTGATTTAGAAGTGAATGGTTTAAAATTTGTTTAACATTAAATTTTACTTTTAAATTTTATTGAGTTTTTAATTAATTAAAATATTTTATAGCTTCTATGTTTATGACATTGTTTTTCTTCACTGTAGTCACTTATGGTATAATATGTTACGTAAACTATGATATAACACTATTGAATTATGATAATATTGGTATATTATAATATTAATTTATAAAAGCGCCATCTTTTTTCATGGGAAAGTAGAAATACGTTGACATATTTTAGTTTGTAAGATGTGGCTGCAAAAACCAAATGCAAAGAGGACAATTCTAACTCAATTTGTATAAATAGTGTAAACGTATGAATAACTTACGTAAAAATGACTTTAAAGTCATCAAGGTATAATAAAAGAGGTAATGAATAAACATTTGAACTACACACGGTGGTTATAGCCGATAACATACGATTGTTCTTATGAACTGAAGTAGAAATTAAACGTTTGTGAGGTTACCTACTGCTGCTGATTCAAACTTAAAACATGCAAATCAATACATTATTTAGGGCTTACTATTCTGATTTTCTTTTAATCGTCTTTACTAGGCATTATGTTTTGTGGTACTAATTAATGTGTAAGGCGGTATATCATTTTAGTCGTTTTTACAACTTAGAAGGCCAATTAAAGCTCTTACATCATATACGTAAAATACTCTATCCACATAATATATAATGAAAATACAGTCCCTTTAAGGCCCAATCCCACTAAAACTATTGAAAGTATTGGCAAAGAACTATGACCATTTGTTGCGAAATCTTTCTTAGATGGTTGTAGCTTTTGGATTCGATTGACCATTATCATTTTTGTAAATGTCCCAACGACGCAGGCGGATATCCGCCATTAATTTATAATATAGGACCTCGTTAATCACTAAAGACTGTTACATGAACGATAGTGATATTTGGAAATTATCTCCTCTCTGTACATCCTCTAAAAACGATAATAAAAAATTGCCCGTAAAAAACAATACACGGAAATGATAAACCAAGTCGAGTTTGTTGCTTGATGTTTTCGATAATCGGGTTATTTTTTAAATCTGTGGTAAAATTTAACTTTTCCAAGTGCTTTCTCAGAATCTAAATAAAGTATTATACAAATTCATTTGGAACTCGTATTAACTGTCTCATAACATAAATTATGGCTTAGATCGCTTTTGTTAAACTATTTGCTTCAAGTAGTGAACTGATGCCATGATTACTATAAACTTTTAATAATATAATTTATTAGTTGCCCGGTCCGGGTTTGCTAATCATAATTTACTAATGCCCGGAAGTACCAATGAATAAAATGGCACCAAATCTTCTTATTCCAGTACTAATATGCAATGAAAGAATGGTATGTTGGATGGATGGTGAATGGTAACTGTACGTAAATCTGTCAATGTTTTCGAATCTCCCTATTGTCTTTTGTGTCACTTTCTTTTTATATGAATATTTTTCAACCCAAATCATTCTCTTATACGGCTTTTCAAACATTTTTCTTTCCTACAAACCTAATACTAACAATCGCAAACACAATGAAAAAAATGGTCCTGATAGGTGCAGCCGTTTTGAACTGATATGCGTACATACATTTGCCAATTTATATTTATTTATATAGACAAGTCCTCGTCGAGTGGTTCATAAGGAAAAAGACTTGCTTTTACAGCGTAATATTAACGCGATAACATATTTTTAAAAGAACAACTCTTATTAAATTTGTAAGCTCCGCTACACGACCATAGAAAAAAAGCTTTCCATTTTTTTTATATCATAGGAAGCAAACGAACAGGTGGGTCACCTGATGTTAAGTGATCACCACCATCCATAGACACCAGCAACACCAGTGGAGTCGCAAGTGCGTTGCCAACCTGTGTAAGGGGAAGGGAGAGGGAGGAAGAGGAAGGGGAGAGGAGGAAGGGGAGGGGAGGTGGGCCTCCGGCGCTCTCACTGACCGAACGAAACGCAACAATGCAAGCACTGTTACTTTACGTCGGTTCTCTATGAGAGGGTGGTACTACCACGGACAAGCCGACCCTTTTTTTTTCGAACTGACTACGCTATTGACCAAGCAAGGTCTTAACAGCTTCACCGGACTACTAAAGCGAGCGCTTAAGGCACTCAATACGACGAGCCGACCCATTTATGCTGAAACCAGTAATAGCTTCAGCGTGGCTCTACCACCAACTTATTGTTAACACTAAACTCGTTAATAGGTCAGAACAAAAACGGCTGAGAAACAGAAGAAAGAGATGTTATTAACCATTTCCCGACTACCTATTTATATTATATAGGTAGATTAGCACATCCATTTTATTTATGTAATATGATCAATGTTCTTTATCGAACATGGTTGTTATTTATTTATTAAACAATAACATAATCGTTTCTTAGACAATATTCTTTAATATATTTTTACATAGTGTAGGCTATAACAAGTCGCAATGGCCGAGTGGTTTGAGCTGTGAAATATCAATTCGATGTGTGCAATATCAAACCAACGAATTTTTCGAAATTCGTGTACAATTTATAAATTCTAATCAATCAATCTGAACCTGAGAAATGTTCTCGTAGTATGTACCCCACTATTACCCACTGTATATGGGTAAATTTAGAACTATGGATATGTCGGATTTGAAATCGTCAAAACATTGTCGGTGTGGTAATTATGGGCGATAATTATACCTGACTTCTCTGGCCCTGCAGTGGATATCTTACAGGTTGGCGATAATGTAGTTATAACAAGCAAATTGAGTTGTTACATTATAAAAATGAGGTACAACAAATTTCAGCCGTTTCTTATCCTTTACATTATTTTTCAAGATCTTCAAATTTTGTACAAAAGAAGATACAGCAAATTTTGAACTTCGTCCTCGGTGTATGAAAACCGGAATTCTTAGAAAAATGAAACATGAAGTATATGAACAGTTACAACAGAACAGTTGTGTTCCAGATATTTCCCATAATCTGAATTATAATATCAAAAGTCATTTACCTTTTTAACACGTAGGGCTAACTTGAAACGAGGCTAGACATCAAAACCTGTAATAAAATATACACAATTTAGTAAATCCGTAACCATTTATCTTTATTATGATAATAACATATTTCAAACTTATATTGTCGTAATGGACTCGATAATGTTTGCAAATGTCGCGCTTGCTAAACACTGGCTTGCTACTACAACCACGGGGATTTCATAACCCGGTCAACTGGAATGGCTACACTACAGTCTTACGAGTTGACTGTCTATTGTCTATTCTAAAATACACTACAGTCTTACGAGTTGACTGTCTATTGTCCATTCTAAGCTACACTAGTATCACAAGTTGACTGTCTATTGTCTATTCTAAGCCACACTAGTCTCACGAGTTGACTATCTATGTCTATGGTGTCCCGCAGGGCTCTATTTTAGGGCCGTTTTTGTTCTTAATATACATAAACGATCTACCGCTAATGGTTAATAACTCTGCTGACATGATGCTTTTTGCAGACGATACTTCTCTAATATTTAAAGTGAAAAGGATAGATTCAGAGGTCGGGCATCTGAATAATACTTTAAGTGAAATTTGTCATTCGTTTGCGTTAAATAACCTAAATGCAAATAAAACGAAATGTATAAGATTTACATTACCCAATGTTAGACAGGTTAATAGTAGAATCAAGATCGAAGGGAATTTAGTAGGGTTAGTTGACAATACTGTATTCTTGGGAATTACATTATATTCTAAATTACAATGGGGCCCTCACTTTAAAAAACTGGCGAGCAGATTAAGTTCCGCTGCATTCGCAATACGTAAGATTCGCCAGCTTACAGATATTGCCACTGCTAGGTTAGTTTACTTCGCTTACTTCCATAGCTTAATGTCTTATGGCATTCTGCTATGGGGTACGGCTGCTGAGGTAGACACGATATTTTTATTACAAAAACGGGCAGTTCGGGCAATATATAATATGGGACCTCGCGAATCATTAAAAACGAAATTCCAGGAATTCGGTATCTTAACTCTGCCCTCCCAATACATTCTTGATAATTTAATGTATGTCCGGAAAAACTTTGAGAAACTGAATTTAGTTAAAGACCGGCATAATCTAAATACTAGAAACTGTAATAAACTGGTGGTCCCATGTTTCAGACTTAGCAAAACCAGTAATAGTTTTTTAGGTAATAGTGTTAGGTTCTACAATAAAGTCCCAAAGCATGTTACCGATTTGCCGGACTGTAAATTTAAGCGCCATGTCAAACGGGTTTTAGTTTCAAAAGGATATTATAGAGTGGATCAGTATGTGAATGATAGTGATGTCTGGATTTGACTCCTCTCTGTGCATCCACTAAAAGCATTGTTGTATAATGTATTAGAAATATATGTTAAAAAAAAATGTACCCGATCGAGTTTCTTGCCGGTTCTTCTCGATGACTGGGTTGTTTTCCGAACCGGTAGTAGTCTTTGACGTTCATAAGTGCCTTATTAGGGCCTAAACTGAATAAAGTATTTTTGATTTGTATTTACTCTTCCAACGGTCGCTGGCTGGTCTATATCTATAGATTGATCAATAAATTATACAACACTCATTTCAAACAAAACTCGTCATATAGATGACTAGCCTCTGCCCGCGACTTCGTCCGCGTGGAATAGTTACTTTTGGCTAACGCTAACGCAGCAGAAGCTTTCAAGAGGGAAAAAACCCCGATTTCGAAACATGCTTTATTGGTGGTGGCTTCTGTTGGTATTAGTGTGATAATATATAACACTGAAAGAATTTTTCAAATCTGATCAGTAGCTTCTGAGATTACCCCTACAACGTCACAAACTCACAAACTTTACCTCTTTATAATATACTAGCTGACCCGGCGAACTCTGTTCCGCCTTAAAGGCAATAAATAATCTAATTTTGGAATTTATTAAGTTAAATGGTTTATTAGAAAATACAAATAAAAAAAATTAAGTACATTAATCATTCATTATTGTTCCTGTATTTTGGTGCATAGGTTGCACTCTTCAGTTAAGTACCTTGTGATACACGACATTTTATTTTATTATCAGGCGCAAAAACAAACAACGCAGATGGTCTCACAAACTTTCAAGGATTGGACTTGTGATTTGTTGATGGTCATGACGAATGCAAGACAGATCGGAAATTCGGAAGGCTTTTAATTTTGTTCATCAATTTTCTAACCACCAAACGCGTACCGTTGCACAGTTTTGGTTGGTTTATATTTCAAAGCGTGATTACTACGAAGCCAACCTTCAGGCGTAAATTGTGCGGTGGTAAGCCAGGCACATCCAAGGAGTTTAAAAAAGGATAGTTGGTGGCTTCATCTTCATTTGTGACGCAGTCAATAGATTTGAATGAATGCATTGTTCCAATGATCTTATTCTGAATTATGTAGTTTAATTAACGTTTTACGTTTAATTAACGTTTTTAATTACGTTTGTATTACAACGGCCATTGGCCCAATGCAAACGCTAGGATGCAAGCTGTAATCATTGCTGCAATCGTATTGAATCGCTGCTCCATTCAAATCAGCACTTGATAAATCTCTTGTTCTGCGTCGAAAATTATCTATTTGTTGACTTCTGTTGTTCGCTCGACGATTTTGCATTGACAACCGAGCCGTTTCACGGGCTGCCTCACTTTGCTCTTGTGATTGAGAAGCACAAAGTCGAGCCATACTAACGCGGCGCTCTTCACGTGCAATTTCTTGTTCTTCTTCAGTCCTTTCATTTGCAAAGTTTCGTATCCTTCTTTCATTACGGCTTTGTCGGGAAAGATTCGATGGTCTTGGTCGCGGCATTGTTAATTATACTTCACTTCACTTTTTATTTAAATGACTCCATCATTACATTATGATTGTTAATGATAATTTAATGAGATTATTGATATCTTATTATTTATTTAAATATTAATTTGTTACAAAAATATAATTATCAACCATATATCCCTAGACAAAATTACTTGGCTGCCATTTGCGTTTTGTTATTCCAAGTCAGATGCGTTTTTCTTCTACCACGTTTTATAGTGACTGACTTTTTATATCAAGTCACATGGAACGCTGTCGAACGGGATAAACAATATCCTATGTCCGTCTCCAGGCTCGAAGCTACCTCCTCACCAATTTTCAGCCAAATCGGTACAGCCGTTCTTGAGTTATAAATAGTGTAACTAACACGACTTTCTTTTATATATATAGATAGATATAGATGAAACGTATAATCCGAAGGAAAAGGTTCAAGTTCTTATATCTTCAAATTATTACTTATTATATAATAATTATTACTTCAAATTCTGTAAATTAAATTATTTAGAAGACAAATGTAAAATTGTTTTTGTTATTCCATTCATATTGTGTGATCTGCAGATTATCTTTATGTCAAGTACTTTAAATGTAGGAAATCTCGTTTTATATTTGTTTTTTGTTTATTTACAAGACATGTATAAATGTTTATTGCGTTTATTTTTTGATGTGGGGAATCTACAGATTATTCTTATATCCCGTACTTTAAATTCTTTAAATAAAAATCGTTGTGTGTGTTTTATTGTCCACAAGAAATCGCTTGCAAGAGATTCCACAGATAATCCTTGATCTTTAATCAGAGTTATAAAAATGAAGTTTTTTTACTTGTTTTATTTCCAAAAGTGGTGCGGAACTGTCTTTCTGATTTACAAAGCATATAATGAATTAAAATAAAAACATCGCCTCCAATCACAGATTAAATTACGGAATTTACATATTATGTAATAATTGTACCTAAAGTGATTTAAGAAAATTTCACTTTAGCTTAAAAAGCAGAGCTCCGCCATTAGAGGCCGTAAGCAAATTTCAGGTAAAGTCAGCAAAATTAAGCAATACTCCTACCCCCCTCCATATTGCTTATTTAACATTTATATCAGTATTTTGTCACTAACTTATATCTCACTTTCAACTTTCGTTCGCCTCGCCCGGTCACACTTTTCGTAACGCTCTCGTCGCGCATTCACCAGATTACTCCCCAAGTCAAGTGTGCGTAAAGAAGTTTTACTTCATTAAGCAAATGAAAAACCCTTTAATTCGCACCTATTACTTGAGTGCCTCCTTATTGGTTGGTTCTAAACAATGCGTATCGATCAATTTTAATAATGTATTTACAGCTGGCAATTGATGTACTCAACTCCGTCATTTTCATATAATGTTTGTACTGTAAGTGTTTAATTGATTTATACATAGTTGATACGTTTGTTTACCTTATAGTTATGTTATCATAAGTGTTATGAGAATGAAAAACAAGATTGGCCAACGATTGTATAATAAATAAAGTTCAAGTATTGTTGTATTCCTAGAAAACATCTATATTGCGAAATATTTCTATTAAATAGTCTGATTCATATTAAATTTTTTAAGTTTTTTTTTTAACTACGAAGACCTAGCAAACCTAAAGAAGATTAAGGGTTTGATTTCTTTATTTCTGTAGGAATGTGAACGCAACCACATCAAATTGTATGTTGCTCTCTCTGGCAACACTACGTTTATTTTATTTGTCAAATGTAACTTTCCTTTTTCAATATATGTCATTCCGTGCGCACACCGTGTTTTACTGTTTCCTGGCTAGCTAATCGCATCCAAAACATTAATCAACAGTTTCCTAACACTTTCAACTTGCTGTGCCTCCGGTTTTGCTTGAATTTGTTATTATTTGGTATAAAATGTAACTGACCTATAGCGACATCAATATTTTGTAAGATCTGATCATATATTTAAATACACATTTTTAAATCCACGTGTTGTAGCCCCATCTAGTCATAAAAGTGTAAATGTGAATAGACTAAAGAAGGACGGAATGTCCTTTATTAAATTCCTGAAATCACCAAAACCATAACAGTTGAAACTTCATACAATAGTATGTAGACCTGATGATAGTCAATGTTGAGTTTGACCGAATAGGCGAATAGTAAAAGGATTGGTACAATTGTAAAATAATTAAACTCTTCTTCTTCTTCTTACCCTTATCCCACATAAGTAGGGTCGGTACAACATGTTTGTCATGTTGTGGTATATGATTTGGCTTAATTTTTACGATCGGCCGCCTGCCAGACATCAACCCTCCTTGGGATTATTTTGTTGTACCACTGTATGTATGATTAAACAAAATGTAAAATATAGAAAATATGTAAAATAATTAAACATCGCAATAAAATAATTAGACATCGCAGTTAAATAATTAGAAGATTAAGAGTAATAAAAAGATTAACCGCAATAAATAATTATGAGGCTTTTTATTATAGGGCACACAGATGTGCTTTTATTAACAAACGCAGGTAGGGTATGTCTAAGGGATGCCATAAATGATCTAACTATGCGGCATCATCTTAAATACCAGAAAAATCGGTTTGTTTTGGCCAGTGTGTAATGAGCATCGAAACTACGCAGTTCGATGTCTCAATAGTGTAATCACATCTTTTCTTTTCTTATATTAAAATATAGAGTTTAAAAGTTTTTCTGTTATTCTTCTTTTCACCAGTAGTGTTGAAGAAACTCCTTTCTTTTTCCCAAGTCACAAAAATAATTGAAGTATTTTAACAGTCAATAAACAATTGGCAGCAAAAGTTTTAAATCATAATGTATTTTTTTATAAAATTTAAAACCTTGTACAATAACAAATGATGTAATATAATTTTTTTTTTAATGCCGATATTTGAAAACCTCATGCCCCCTTTGAAGACCTATGACTTAAAAAATCTGTTGAGGGGTTATGTTAGCCTAGGTTCGAACCCTCAATGTGGAACCTATCGAGCACGATGCTAGAGCGACAAGAGTGACACTGCATTCACTACTTTTCATACAGACACTACACTCACTACTTTTCATACACACACTGCACTTTACATACATATAGAGAAAGGGTTTTTCTTTTCTTCCTTATTATTTTGACCTTGGTTTGTCAGTTTTATCCAAATTGCAAGATTCGAAATACACGTATGTGTTAATTAGAAACACGTGTTGGCACACATACGTGTCTCACTAACGCATACATATATGACTACTTAGGTGGCTTAGTATACAGTAAATTCAATTTATTGAAATAAATGTAGCTTTTTTTGGCGATAAGTAACGTAAGTAATATAAGTAAGTTGTTCGCGGCTTCGCACGCGTTAATGTAGTTTTGACATGTCCCTAGGGCATGGTACATTTTGTTGGATAAAATGTACCGTATGTCCTTTTCTATAGCCATAACAACTGGTACGTTCAATTTTATGATGATCGGTTTAATAGTAAACTCTCTTTCCCATTTATTAGTAAGTAATTATTAATTAAGATTTCTACTCAGAGTAACTGTGTGACCACAGACAAATATGTGTTTGAATATACGCATGAACGTAAACAATTAATGTTTATTTGTTTTTATAAAGTTATCTTACACATATTATGTAAAATTTTGGTATTTCTGCACTCCTTCTCCATGTGAACTAACTATGCCAAAACTGACAGACCTCTGCGCACACAATGTGCTTAAAAATGGTACAAATTTGTTAAAGTATAGATAAAAAATACGTTATAGACGGTTACATAACGCTTCACAAAGGCCAAACAAACGTACATCATTTAGAAGGCATGCGGGCGTTTATATTTGTATTTTTTATTTTATACTTTTCGCCCTAACAATTCGCTTTTAACTTGACGGCCTACAGCTTCATCGGACTAACAAGGCGAATGCTTACGGCACTCACCCGATTACCAGCTAGCACTAGGTCCTATGTGCAACCTCGGCTTGAGCTGTTGACTTGATTGCAAACACGCATCGAGCTAAAATAACCCAGCTAGCTAAACTAAGCATACATGTATGCATTTGTGAGATACCCACGTGTTCATGTGTGTCTTACCTTTATGGCACTAAGCTGAATGCCAGCTAGCACAAGGGCCTATGGACAGCCACGCCTTGAGCTGTTGTCTTGAATGCAATAAACAAGCATCGAACTAAACTAAAAATACAGGTATGCGTTTGTGGGACATGCATCTGTACATGTGTGTCTCACCAACGCTTTATTCATTAGGTGTGTAACTGATAGATTCTTGAGATGATCATTTCGAACTGTCCATCAAACGTCGACGGCATCAGAGCATAAAAGCAATTGATAGCGGTGATTGACGGTTCATTGACTCACCGTTATATCGTGAGGTTGTGTTGACCGAAGGCATAAGTTCTATAGAAAATCGATTCACAGACGAATTTGAAGAAGAGATTTGAATATCGGCATATACAAGACATTTCACTCGTAAAGTATCGCTAATAATTATAAACATCAAAACAATTAAAACAATTGAAAAATATTTTTATAGTAGCGCGACAAAGATAAATACTACACGTTTTATAAAGTCTTAAAATGAAGTGTTTCAACTAAACTGCACGAAATTAACATTTTTAACAAATAAAAACCAAAAAAAAAACAAATGTGAAAACATTGAATATTTTTTTAGTTATGTTTAATCAAAGCATTCCCGCCAAAACGCTCACGCCTGTTATGGCATTGTGTGACATCACAACGTTTATATTAACCCTTTTGGTTTCCGGTATAGATATGTTGTGAAAGCTGTGACGCCTCAAACTATATTTATTTTATTTCAATCATGGAAAAGTTTTAAATACAAATCATTTAACGTGCAGCCTTTATACATGATTATCTAATAGTGTATCCGGATCCATCAAAAATAAGAAAAGGCAAAACGGTTTACTTTTTGTCTTCTGTTTGTCCAACGACTTTCTTTTCACTATTTTTTTAAGTGAAAATTCTTATGGCAAGATCGGAAAAGATTTGCGTCACGCGTGTTAGGTATGTATCAGTGTGAATGTAAGTATGTATAAGCGTCTGTCTGGGTCTAATGGTATATCATATATCATATCGGTGGTAGAGCCACGCTGAAACTATTATTGGTTTCAGCATGAATGGGTCGGCTCGTCCAGGGTAGTACCAACCTCTTATAGAAAACCGACGTGAAGTAACAGTGCTTGCATCGTTGCGTTTCGTTCGGTCAGTGAGAGTGCTGGAGGCCCACCTTCCCTCCCGTTTCCTCTCTCCTCTCTCTCTCCCTCCCCCAACCCTTCCTCCCAAAGGGAGGCAACGCACTTGTGACTCCTCTGGTAAAAAAAAAACAAAATGAGTAAATACGAGTATATCGTTAAGTATTTATACTACGGAACTTCGTATAGTATATAAGTTCATGATGATTCTCATATGTGTATATATATATAATTTAATACATATAAACCAAAGAAATTTCACTTCCTCTGCGTATACACACAGATATAAGCACTTGTTTTTTATATTTAGTGTAATCAATTTAAAAAAAAATGAAAATAGTTCTGTTGGCGGACGCGACGAGTCAATGCCTTTATTTATAAATTTATATTCGCCATATTTCACGTTCCTTATGGTAGTCCGGTGAAGTTGTTAAGACCTTGCTAGGTCAATAGCGTAGTCAGTTCAAAATAAAAAAAGAAAAGACCCGAAAAAAAGCGTTCCTTATGTCTATAAACTACAGTATTTCTACAATGATTAATAACTTATTACAGCCGAATATGACCATAGCTTATAAACACATATGCACGAATAAACTATATCGGGTTATGTATCAAATCTGCGAGATTGAGCGAGCTGAATTTGTAACACGCCTAACGCTTTTTGAAATGTGCAATTGTTTGAAATCGTGCTTTTAGTGCCCACGGAATACTCTTGCACCATTCGACATCGTGCACTCGAATTTAACACCTACGCAAATAGCATACAGTTGATAATAGCGGTGGAGAGTTTTAAATAAAAATTTTGCAAACCTAATGAAATATGACTTTACGTTGTTGTTATTAATATTTTTTACCGTTTGAAAACCCTATTCAGAAAAGGAATTGAGTTTCGAAAACTCATGAAAATATCTTCGCGTAAGAAATATTTCTTTAACTATCAATAATTTAAGTATGCTTAGAAATATAAATTTATAGTGATAAGGTGAAATATAAGTACCATATAATTAGTCAAATATACCTATTATTAAATCTATCTATAGTTAGACAAAGGCAAAATGGTTAAATACACTTTCCTCCTCAATTTCTCAGCTGATTTTATTTATTTGTGTTTAATAAACATTCAGGAACTTTAATGTTACCAGTAAAAGAAAATTGGAAAAGTGTATTTCTTTGCTTGATAATAAAACTTGAAAAATTAACGAATTAAGGTTGATTTTAAACAGCTTCATCTACTTTGGCGTATTTTTTTTGTAGATATACGGTCACCTTTTTTTTATGTCATAAGTGGCAAACGAACAGGTGGGTCTCCTGGTGTTAAGTGATCACCACCGTCCATGGACACTAACAACACCAGAGGAGTCGCAAGTGCGTTGCCACCCTTTGGGGGAAAGGATTAGGGGAAGGAGAGGGAGAGGAGAAGAGGGGAGGGGAGGTGGGACTCCGGCGCTCTCACTGACCGAACGAAACGCAACAATGCAAGCACTGTTACTTCACGTCGGTTTTCTATGAGAGGGTGGTACTACCCCGGGCGAGCCGACCCATTCATGCTGAAACCAGTAATAGTTTCAGCGTGGCTCTACCACCATTAATGATGAACCTGAATGATTCTTACTTGACCCGCTAGATGGCGCTGTCGTCGAGTCCCAGAATTATTATTTTTAATTTCGGCTAAATTTTCTTTTTGGTTTTGGGATCATACCTAAAAAATAAACCTCACACCATGTGGCAGGACAATATTTGCTTATCGAGTTCATTTGTATAACATATATAAGAAATTGATTAAGTAATTTATATTTTGTTTTGTTTAGACCTAAAAATATAATCCGATATATTTTTTTCGGAACATATAATCATCGATGCAATGGTGGCAAAATAAGACAAATGGCCTGACCCTTATATACCATATAAGTATAATATTCCATCTTATATTAAAACGCCAAATAGTCAAACAAAAAGTATAACCTAATCAATAGCATAATATACTAAAAAGTAAACAGACCTAACCATAAATAATGGGATAGTTAAACCAACCAAAAACTTAATTATTTCGAACAAAATATTATTATCACCATCAATGCATTAATCTATCTGACATTTATTATTTCGTATCTAATAGAAACTACATATTATAGTTTATAAATATGTATAATATATGTGAATATTATGCAAAAATATTAATAATGTTATAGTTTTTACAATTCGATATTCTTACCAAATAGATTCTCGATAAAACACAAAAAATATTACGTTAAAAAACTATATTACACTAACAAGGGAATATTAAATCATATTTAAATAGTAACTAGATCTCGCGACTTTGTTTTAGTAAAAAAAGCAAAGTTTCATAGAATACTGCTGTATTATTTTGATTAATTGTCCGCTAGGTTTTTTAATTGTAATTGTATTATTACTGCTTTTTTTTATTGTAGTACGGCAAAATGATTGCACTATGCCTGATGGTAAGCACAGTACAGTTCAAAAACAATGGCGACCACCGAGTGACACACTATCCATCGCCAGTCGCCGCTGCCATGCCGGCTTGTGAAAAGCTGAATATGCACAGGTTGATCCCGAAACACGACCCGTAGAAGCCCATCACTATGACCTGCTTTTTCGCCATATACATGGTGGTTGCGACCCAGTCTGGCTGTAAAACCCTACCACCCCGCTATTACCATTATCTCGTTCGTTATTCAGCAGGGTGCACCACGTGCAGGTGAGGTTGGCTTGGGTATCTCAAGTCTTATGATGTTATTCGACACTCCTTACACCCCAAAATCTCTTATGAAAAAGCGTAATAACATATAGCTTTGATAATACCGACATAAGTCTTCTATCTACCAGTGAAAGTCTCGTGCAAAACATTGCATACATTTTAGAGATTACTCCAAACAAGCATCAGTCTATTTTATATATGCGTATAAATAAACACAATATAACCCGCCAACGTTTCCATTAGTCTAATTTACACACATTTCTGTTACAATACATTTAATTTCACTACACAAAACCACAACGCAGACCGTCTACTTTTTTACATAAATGCAATACACGCTACACACGACCGAATGACGTAACTCAAGAAATATTAAATTCTCGAAGCAACGGCACCATTATTATTCATCACAGGCATTTCCCGTTCGTAAAACGACCCGAACTGTTGCCCGTTTGTTTTCGATTACATAAAATGGATATATGAGAAAGCCAAA
Organism: Antheraea pernyi; assembly: GCA_015888305.1. Taxonomy (NCBI): domain Eukaryota; kingdom Metazoa; phylum Arthropoda; class Insecta; order Lepidoptera; family Saturniidae; genus Antheraea; species Antheraea pernyi. The sequence goes on from MU158849.1 coordinate 69,200, forward strand.
CACGCTTCGGAGAACATAACAAACCTGGAAATCTGCTGTTAAGTTACGCAAAGCCGTCGAGGACATGCTTTGATTGTGTTCAATTGTTTACTAATGTAACGGAGACGCGCGTAGGTGTTAAGTAACCAAAGGACAAAGCATTGTTAGTACTGTTTAAAATTTGAAACACTATTTATGTCTGTAACAAACTTTCCAAACGAGATTTTCTAAATTATTTCAACTCAACTGAACACGGCTTCCAATGTTGGTGCAATGTGAGTGCATGTCGCGGTTGATTATTATGAGTTTTCCAGTTTTCACTTAGAAATTATAAGAGACAATTCAATTGCATTTTTAAAATTTTCGCCAGAAAGTAAATTGACGTTGCGAGAAGAATACATCCAATTCAATATTTCACTACGATCAAAACTACGAAAATAGATGTCTTGTTCTCTTTATGATTTAAACGTGTGAAAAACTCAGTTTCCGAAGATCGTTAATAAAGTGAAGTGAATTGAAACAAGTCTATGTTTTAATAAAAAGTAATTATTTTCTTTACTTAATTTTTTTAAGAGATACACTCAATCAGTTTTATGTCATTTTATTGAAAAAAATGTATGTAGTTTTTTCCGGTGACATTAGACTTAATTCCTTTCTATGTTAATTATTGTAGTGTACTATATTGTCACTCCGTCAATATTGACATTATTTTTTAATATATTAAAAAAAAAAAAAATTAACCCGAATGTTACTTAAACGTCTTTATGTTACAAATGGTGATATTTTGTACAATGACCTAATAGCAATATAATTACACTTATCCATACATTTAGAATTAACTTAAAGCGCTTCATTTATTTGTAAGATAAATTTAAGACGAATGCGTAAACCTGGTCAAATTTTAAATGCATTTCCCATAAAATTGATTTTTTGAGTTACTCTATTTTTGATTAAAGGTACGATTATTTGTACATCTATCCTTTAGTGTGTGCTTATAATTAAAAAACTACTGAACCGATTTACACTATGTGGTATTGAGTAGGAAACAAAAACTGTTTCACACGTTTGTATACTGATTTACTATAATAAAATATTAAATACTTTTTATATAATCTCAAACAAGTCTTAACCGCTATCCTATCTTTCTCACAATTCTCCGCTGTACACCTCATGCTTCATACCGCTTCCTTTTTTATCTCTTTCATTCCCACTCGTGGCCCGTTCATAACATTATCTCTTTCACAGCGTCATAAGTATACCAACAACATAAAACAAAACGTAAATATTTTACTTATTTTAGGCAAAGGTCATCCTTTCATACGTCCTATATTTTTATTTTATTTTGTATTGTGTCTTGTTATGTCTAGTCTTATCTCGGTATATAATTTCTTAAATTAAAGCGAATAGAATAGTTTATGATGTTAACAATAAACTAAGTCGACACAAAAACATTTGTTTAGAATACAAAATTACTGTAACAAATATGCAGTACGTCATATCTCATTCGTGTATAGAATCGCAGTAGCCGTTTTTAAGTGACATAGCAAAATAAAAATTTGTTAATCGTGTTTTATCATCATAATTAAATATATCTATATCAGTCCTTAACGACATAACGACTAATTAAATAATAAATATTCTGTCCTAGTAGCGCCTGTAGATAAGTATCTAGATTTGTACATAACGCGAGCGAAGCCACTAGAACAGCTAGTTTTATTATACATATGAGGTCACTGTATTGTATTAATGTAATAGTCTAGGAGCCCAACTTGTTTTCGTATGGTTGATAATAATATCTATGGAATAGTCTGTTATTTTCTAAGATATTTTCGAGGGGAGTTTTTAGCGAGGTCTTGGGATTTTAATGGTTTCTATATTTTATTCATAATCATGGCTCCATATTTTGTAATATTGGTGGTGTTTTACATAATATAATTTGGTTATTCTGCACAAGTGAATTTAGTGGCAAATAATACCACGGAGCATGGATTCTGGCTTGCCACAAAAACTCCCTGGAAAGTTCTAACAAAACAGCCACCATCTTATTAGTTCATTGAAATGATCACTAAGCGTTTGTAATATTATTACTTAATATAATTACAAACTAAACAATGGCAGTAATAATCCATACTAATATTATAAAGAGGCAAAGTTTGTGAATTTTTAGGGGGTTAATATCTGGAACTACTGGTCCGATTTGAAAAACCTTTCAGTATTAGAGAGCTCATTTATCAAGGAAGGATATAGGCTATATATCATCAGGTTAAGGCTCAATAGGAGCGGAGCAGCAATGAAGAATGTTTCAAAATCGGTATTATTTTTCTTTTTGAGAGCTTGCGCTGCGTGTTTGTGTTAACTCAAAGTAACAAATCCACCCGGACGAACTCGCAAGCAGAAGATAACCTATACTAATATTATAAAGAGGTAAAGTTTGTGACGTTGTAGGGGGTAATCTCAGGAACTACAAACCCGATTTTAATAATTCTTTTACCAATAGAAAGCCACGTTATTTGTGAGTGTCATAGGCCATGTATAATCACGCTAAGGATAATAGGAACGAAGCAACAATGAAAAATGTTTTAAAATCGGGGCTTTTTTTCCTTTTGAGAGCTTGGGCTGCGTCTTAGCCCAATATAACTCTGTCACGCGTACGAAGTCGCGGGCAGAAGCTATTAATTAATTATCTATACTAATATTATAAAGAGGTAAAGTTTGTGAGGTTGTATGGATTAATATCTGAGGAGTCGGATAAAAAATGGTCGAACGAAACCGTTTCTTACGAACGCTGCCTTAACTATGAGAGATATATGATTGAGTTCTAGAGAAAAGTTGTAGCTTGATAATGCCTATTACCGCCCAACGAAGTGGGCACGGGTCGGCTAGTAATATTATAAAGCTGAAGAGTTTGTTTGCTTGAACGCGCTAATGTCAGGAACTACTGGTTCGATGCATTTAAAAAATACTTTCAATGTTAGATAGCTCATTTATCGAGGAAGCCTATAGGCTATATATCGTCACGCTAAGAGCAATAGAAGCGGACCAATGTAGAGTGTTTCAAAATCGGGTTTTTTTAGCGTTCGCCCAAAGTATATATTCCACGCGGACGAAGTTAGAAGCTAGATTACTATAAGGTTGGTTGCTAAAAAAAATATTTTCAAGGAACATTTATATATCTTGTTCATCTTAATCATTTAAAAAAATATCGAACATTCTTCAATAGACATATGTATCGGGGTCAATATCACTCTTAATTAAATCTAGTAATTTATTGTTATATTATTTAATTATTTCGTTTATTTATTTATTTTTAATTTAATAATAAACTAACAGCCATCGTATTGTAGAATAAATGATTGCTTTTATGATAACTGTGTAAATTATTAATACAATCAAAATAATCAAAATAATGCTAATTCCACGGTCGAATCGTCATCTTTTTAATTCGTTGAATCATCAATTTGTTTTATCGGTTCAATGAATTGATTATAGCTATTAATAAAATGAACAACAGTGTTATGTTTGTTATTTGGTATAACTACATTGTATGTTTTGATATCACAATGGCAAAGTTGTATGTAGCAGCTTTGGACACCATTTCAATCGATCTAAGTCCGTATCCTACAATGAACATTATTTTTAGCTGCCGCGTAATATGAATTTTAATTCTAAGTAAAAAAAAACGATTTTGAAACATTATTCATTGGTCTTAGCGTGATGATATATAGGCCTCGATATATGAGCTATCTAACACTGAAAGAATTTTCCAAATGGAACTAGTAGTTCCTGAGATTAGCGCGTTCAACCACGTGTGTTAGATTTTATAACAAAGTCCCAAAAGACTTTACCGATTTGCCGGATAGTAAGTTCAAGTGATATATCAAGCGGGTCTTAATACATAAAGGTTATTACAGGGAGGATCAGTATGTGAACGATAGCGACGTCTGGAAGTGACGCGTCTCTCTGTGCAACCACTAAAAACGAATGTAGCTTTATGTGTCTATTATGTTGTAATAATTAAAGAAAATGTTAGTTATTATGAACAGATAAACCAGATCGAGTTTCTTGCCGGTTCTTCTCAATGACTGGGTTGGTTTCTGTACCGGTGGTAGTTTTGACGTTCATAAGTGCCTTCTCAGGGCCTAAATTGAATAAAGAGTATTAGTACTTATAGATTTTAAAAGTAAATAGTAAAGTGTCGCTGAAAAAAGAACGTTTAAAGCTTAAGTATCTAAAAAAAAAGTCGAGTCTAAATAAGAACTGCCGACAGAAGTGAAAACTCAAAATGAAATAACTGTGTTGATTTTTTAAATTAATTATTGACTTTTTTTATTTATATATTAAAATTATTAACATTAGTCCGAATAAATGTATACAATTAGCATTTTTATACAGTTTACTAATTAATCAAACGTATGATGGGTTGCACAATCCCAATAGTAAGTATATCTATCATATTTATTATTGTTATTGTATGTAAATAAATAAATAAATCTCAACACAATACATCAATATTAGTACACAGGCCGCTATATTACGCGTCTCTAGTCTGATGCAAGCCGCACAAGCGCAATACTCTCGGTCACGCTTTACTGTCATGTCATGACGTGAAATCATAATTTGGTCCCATGGCAAAAATACCGTTCAACATGAGTATAGAAATTTTCACTTAAAAAATACATAATGTCATGTACAAATTTTAGCGTCTTTTACAATATATTATATATTTTGTAGGTGGTAGAGCCACGCTGAAGCTATTACTGGTATCAGCATGAATGGGTCGGCTCGTCCGGGGTACTACCACCCTCTCATAGAAAACCGACGTGAAGTAACAGTGCTTGCATTGTTGCGTTTCGTTCGGTCAGTGAGAGCGCCGGAGGCCCACCTCCCCTCCCCATACCCTTTCCCTTACTCCTCCTCTCCCCCAAGACAGGTTGGCAACGCACTCGCGACTCCCCTGGTGTTGCAAGTGTCTATGGACGGTGGTGATCACTTTACATCAGGTGACCCACCTGTACGTTTACCTCCTATAATAAAAAAAAAAATTGGGTCTTACTAGGTTAAAACGAGCGAAGCCAAGGACAAAATCTAGTTTAAATAAAATGAAAACCTTTAGAATCCCCCATGAATTATCAACGGCTTTATTACAGCATGAAACAAGATATACAATTACATATAAAGTCAGAGACGGTTATTAATCGAATGAAACATATAACCTTGACGTCATTTGAAAGGATACGTACAGATCTACTAAAAGAGATACGGGCAATTTTGAATCTTATCTAAAAGCGCTAAACAATTTAGTCCAAATGTACCGTTGGTCACGAAAGTTCGAGAAGACCTAAACCAACGAAACGTGGCCAATATTAATTGACGTAGGAAAATAGAAATCATCACCAGACTATAAGAGACCCACTGCAAGACTATAGACTTCTTCCCGAAACTTCTTTCTGAGGGTCCACCTATATCACTTTGGGAGCTAGGGCCTTAGAGTAATGACCTTGAACCTCAAACAATAATATCACTGGTACGAGATAGTAATACAAATTTAAGAGGCAATGTATCTAAGAGATAACGCGTGTCGATCAGACCAAAATCTAAAAAACCCAAGTATATCGATAATTTACAGATAGGAGATAATATCGATCATATGACTCAGTTGTAACTACTGTCATATTTACATGAAAACGTTCGAATTTAGTATTCAAACCAATGTAAAAAGTATTTAATGAAACTTCACTCAGAGACACTGGCCAAAGTTTGTGCGGTGCGAAAATAGTAAAAAGGAAAATATTTAGAATTTAGAAGAATAGCTAGGAACCATACAAATAACCTAATAAACACATAAAAAATAATCAGCAAAATTAGTCAAATCTATTACGTACATTTGATTACAATAATTATTAACTTAAATTTAGATATATCGATATTAAATATCTTTACATATATTCATGAATTTGAATTTATAAAAGAGGTGTGGCAGATTTCGGCATATTTTAGAAACATGTTTTAAATGAAATTAATCAGTTTTTCATTTATTTATACACTAATTTTCGCTTAAAGTTGTAGTTGCGAATAAATATAGCAGGTCTTTAACACTTACTTTCGTGTATTTCTTAGGGTTCGTCCATTAATTACATGAGGGATCATTCAAGTCGCATCTCACTAAATCTACTACTGAATACACTAAAGTAAGTATTAAAGACCTGTTATACTTATTCGCAACTACAATACACATGGCTGAAAACGCACCGAATGCGATTCGTCTCGTACATTATAAGAATATTTTGTATGATAGTTTATTTGAATAACGATAAAATATAATAACAAAACGTATGAAATCATACAATCAGATGCGCCAAATGGAAAAATTCGCAACGCTAATTTACTGTGAAGGTTTCTAATGTTTACAAATAGCTTATTTGAGCAGAGCAAGGGCATTATCTTGTCATATCTTATCAATGATAATGTAAATTCACAAAGGACGATAAGTCGTCGGGGCAGGATTGGAACATCATTGTTATCTTATGGCTTTTTTTACATCTAGTTACATTTTTAAGAATTTCTCATACAATCTCTTGTATTTAATTACTTATGTATAATTATTAATCATAAATAAAACGTCTTTAAAGCTAGAAGTAAAACCATACAATAATCTATTATTATAATTTAAAAAAATCTCATAAAAGAAAATGAAGACATCGATTATTGAATATTTGATACCCTACTCTAGACCTCGATATTTTCATGAATCTACTCTATTATTTACGATCGAATCGATTTAAAAATCGATTTTATTTAAAATAAAGTAACAAACTTTAAAAAACTGCAGAGTTGAGAACCTCCTTTTCGACGGCGGTTAGAAATAAAAAAACATCAAATAGAGTATTTTTACTTCTAATAGTGTTTTTATATAGTAAAAAGTATAATTGCTAGAAATACCGTATAATACTTAAATATAGACCTCGGCTGTGAAATACAAATTGTTCGACTCGGTAATTTTATTTACAGCTAACTTTTTCACACAACTTCGTCTGCGTGTTTTTCGGTAAAATATATGAGGGGTGACAAGAAGCCAATATCTTCCTACAGAACCTGGGTTACATCTATGTCTAACTTTGGTTCAGAGGTAACACACAGACAAACAAACAAAGTTATTTTTACATCTATTGATTTAGTGTGGATTAAACAAATTTTCATTGAAAACAAGATCTTTAATAAAAATCTGGACCTAGATTATAATCGACGAGATGATAAAGAAATGGCGCCACCACACCAATAATTACAAAAAACAAATTACTATATCTGTATTTATATGTAATATTATGATAAAGAAGTATTACCGATAGCATGTTCGGAGAAAACTTATATCTTATATAAACAACAATATTAGCATATACGCAAAACGAGATAATATTAAATAATTTGTTTTTAATCATTGCCACGTCTTTGTGTTTCGTTCAAAAATTACTTTGTCCACTTTGAAGCCACGCTGAAGCTATTACTAGTTTCAGCATGAATGAGTCGGCTCGTCCGGGGTACTACCACCCGACCCACAGACACACCTACGTGAAGTAACAGTGCTTGCATTGTTGCATTTTGTTCGGTCAGTAAAAGCGTCGGAGGCCCACATCCCCTCCCCATCCTTCTCCTCTCCCACTCCCGCTCTTTCCCCCAAACACAGGCTGGCAACGCACTTTCAACTCCCCTGGTGTTGTTAATGTCTATGGACGGTGATCACTTAACATCACGTGACCCACCTGTTCGTTTGCCTGCTATGACATAAAAAAAAATGTCCTAGTATAAGAACATTGCAGCAAGTTCAATAAGCACTACTTTAATTGTGATATGTTATAAAACCGCTTGTAGTTTGATATACAGTTATATATCTTGATTGATATTAATGCAAAATATTAGGACTGAAACCCTTCTGTATTTTGGATTGAAAATATATTTATCCACTCATTGTTTACAATTCAATTCAAAATTCAATTTTCATAAAGCAACGTTTAAGTCCCCCCCCCCCCTTTTGTCATAAAGTAGCCTACCCTGTACATATAGTATCTCCCCTGGTATCTTATAAAACACGATAAAACCAATAAATTGACTAGCCACCATTGAAGATATGTATAAGTTAGCTGTTTCAATACAAATATTATATAAATAAATTAAAACTATAACATTTATGCCTTGCCGCATCTCTGGACAAGCGAGTAACTTAGAATGAACCCTCTGTTAAATACGAATAACATTTATAAAATCTTTAAAAATTCCCTGTACATGATATTCTATATCGACATTTATCACCGCATAAAATCGATAATAGACCTCCGCCGCATGTCCGCGCCTCAAATGCCAAGCCTTGAAAACCTTGAGGCAGACCGTTATTGGGATGAGTCAGAAAAACGAAAAATTTATTTAGTTTGATTTCGTTTACTTACTATAAAAACCTGATATGAAACTATACAAATTTTAGGTAATCGTAATATCGTTAAAGATTTAGAGATTTCAAGTTTTAATTTCTGTTACACAAAGAGGTTAATGTACATAAAGAAATCTATACATAATATAATGAATGTAAATCTAACGTGTCTGTACTGCTAGTGTCTTGAAATAAGTAAAAAATACGTTTCAATCCTTTTTAGAAATGTCTGTCTGTCTGTTTATGTATTTGTTTAAACACGTATCACTGCTGAAGTATTGCGTTCACGATAAAAATCATAAAGCATATATCATCGAGTAACATTTTTTTTTTATTGTTGGCAACGAATCTTTTAGATTATTACTGCCATTGTCGAGTAGTTAATAGTATTAGAAGTTCTTCTTCCATTCCATATTTGTCAACTAGTCTTCTAATAGACTATTACTGCCATTGTCAAGTGAGTATCGATATTACAAGTTTCTTGATAAAATTTCAATGAACTAACAAGATGGCGGCCAACTTGTTAGAACTTTCCTGGGAGTTTTTGTGACTTTGAGAATTCATGCTCCGTGGTATTATTTTCCATTCACTTCACTTACGCACAATAAACAAACTATATTACATAAAACACCACCAATTTTACACAATATAGAGTCAAGTAACACAAGATTATGAATAAAAAATAAAATCCACTACATGACAGACCAAGATCCCGCCAAAAAAAAAAGCGAGTAACATTTAATCTTGGTTTCATTAAAATCCGTTCACTCTATCAAAAGTTATTGTAGTTTTAATGACGACGCGACTTAAAGTGGGAGATACAAGTAGATAAGTAAATGGACTTAATACATACAAATGATTTTATTATTCACTATTTTTTCATTAGGTTCCATGCGGTTAGAGTCGCGGGCACAGCTAGTTACCAATAATATTATCTACATGTCCTCGTATCTAAAATATGTCCAATTCCAATCTGCCTGTTATTAACATTTATCTCAAAACTGAATCAATATAACACAGAAAAATCTAACTTCGCTTTCAGTTAAATTGGACACGATTTAGAATATTATAATAAGCTGCCAGTTATAACCGGTCCAGTAACAGTTATAAATATTCTCGTTATACAGTAGTGAATACCAATTTATTCTTCATTCCAAAACGATTATTTTTGTAAGGCCTTGAATCTAATCTTACCAAATTTTCTACGGATATAACACGTTTGTTTACTTAAAGGGTCGATGATCAATGTTTATTTAAGCACCGCGCCGAGAGATATAATAAACTTTTTTATTCTCCTTCTGATTTTACAAGTGGTGAGGCAAGAGTATTATTGATAATCAGACTAGTCTGGCACCAGTATTATGTAATATACAATTATCACACTTACAAGTCAAGTTTTTATTAAATTATTTTAATTTAGATTTTTTTGTTTAACAGGTACGCGTTTGGCCACAGTCTCACCTGATCGTAAGTGACGATGAGGCCGACGATATATTACGCGCTTACCCACTAGATGCCTTTCACTCTACTCTTGAAGACTCCCAAGTTATAAGATGACGGGAACACAGACGCCGGGAGTGAATTCCACTCCTTAGCCGTACGTATAATGAATGTGGAAGCAAACCTCTTCGTACGAATTACGGGAATATCAAGCACGTAAGGGTGGAAACCCTCACGGCGTCTAGTCGTCTTCTGATGGAATGGGGACGGTGGAATTATATTATGCAAGTCCTGTGCACACTCTCCAAAGTGTAACCTATAAAACACTGAGAGACAAGCCACTTTGAAATTTTGATTGAATATTAATTGAAGAAATTAATTCAATGTAAATACTCACAAAATTAAACATACGTAAGTAAGTAACAATAATAATCATAGTAAAGTGTGATATACAATTTTAACACTTAACCGAAATAGTTAACCCATACGACGCAGAAGAGCATTTGATACAGCAAATTTCCAAAACACTGATTTTAATATCAATATTCCCGCATAGAATGATTTAATTATTTTTTCCAAAGCCGAGGCATTTAAAATAAATATATGTATATCTACCTAGAACAAAATAAAACCGATTATAGACAAAATATTGCAGACATCACGTTCAGTGGTACATTGTAAAAACGAAAACAAATCAACCTCTGTATTAGCATCTTCACTATATCATCTCAAATCATAGACCTAACTTATTTATCTTGATGACCGAACAAAAAAATATATAGGAACAGGTTATTAATTTTATGGCATTAACACAGTCTGCTTACTGTTTTAATAACATAACCCTTTGTTCTTTACAACACCTCTAATACGGAACCGTACGACATTTAACAATGTCTATAATATTATAATGTCTAACTACTGTTGAGCAATGTCACAGACCAAATTATAAAATATATATAATAATTATATCAATACCGGATGCAACTTTGTTTGCATTAAATTGCAATATATATTAATAGCAACAAAATAAAACATTACGCCATATAGTAGTGAGTTTATTGTAAAAAGAAAAGTATAAAATATCTGTTATAAATCACTTTATATATGTCAACTCTCGTGGAGATGATTCAAACAATATCGCAATTTTACAATCTCAATTATACTATAATTATACTATAAAAGTAACGAAATAATTAAAAAAAACTATTATTGAAACATGAATAAATAGAAGTACCTAATTGCGTAGTGTCTTCATACCAAAAGTCACTTATTTCATAAAATAAATTATAAAATAAAATAACAGTAAATCTTGCTAAAAAATTTAAGAAATTTAAAATGCAAACTTTTTGTTTGTAATCGTCTTACAATCTCGTAACCACGCTCTTTCCAATAAGTCCCCTACGCTACAAAATGCATAAAATGTAATATAAGACATTACACGGAATTTTGTTGTAAAAAAATATAAGTTAATTAATGTGTACTGAGAAATTAAATCAAACCACAATATAATAGTAAACGCCACAAATAATTGCGTTTATCTTTTTGAAAAACTTATATTTACAATTTGAATATGCTAACGGAATAACAGTAAGAAACATTACGAAAAGAAACTTACAATAATCGTAACTAAATTAATTCCTTTTCTTTGTATATTTTAATCACTGCACAAAAATATTCACAGAAAAGAGAAAATGTAAATAAACTTTTTAATTCCCGCAATAGTATTATTTGTGAGATATAAAATGCGCGCGCAACGCAACGTAGACACCTAACGCGCGCTCTCGAGCAACTGAAGCGCGCTGCTCCAAGAGAGAATGCTCGTGTTTTATTTAAATTTAAACCGCAAAAAAATCCATTCGCTCTGCTGTCACAATAACATTAAACATTATCGTGCCTACACGGTGATTGTAAAATATCGATTAATAAACTCTTATTGCGTCTATCACAATAAACCCGTATTGGGTGTTGTAATACAAAGGGTTTTTGACCTTTAACGCGGCCTAACGAATAATCTAAATCACGCGATTAAAGCGGGTCTCGATGAGATTTCATCTTTACAATCAAATGATACGTAATATTCGAAATTCAAAATAGTCTGCAAATAGTTTTTTTTTCTAAAACCTGCATTGGCATTGCTGTTATTTGGTCTGTAGTAATTTGAATAAATATGATTAATAAATAAACTGCAATAGGTGTTGCTGGTAACACCCATAACAGCTAAGTACATTATACATATTCATAGGAATTTTTGGTGGTTCTTGACCTGTCATGTGATAGTTTTTTATGATATGTTTTTAGTTATTAAATATTGACGCTATATAGATATAATCTTGTGTTATACAGGTAAACATTTTCACAAGTGAACGTTTATAGATCATAAATAAAAAGTAGGTACATGAATTTTAAATTTTATAAAAATCTATCTAGATATTTCTGACAATGAAATCACAATCTTGTTAAAGAGATGTTGGAAGGTTAAAGAGTGCAATGTTACATTTAAAGGACGCGTATTCTGTGAGATAAACGATACAAAAGCAAATACAACTATGGAGTTCTTGGTGGTATCTTATAGTTTATCATGTAGTAGAAAGTAGAAAAAAAAACTATCCATAAACCACAGATAATAAATAGTACGTCAGACGACGTAAACTAAAAATACATATAGTTACTTATATAACAACACAAGTACAATACTTTCACCGTCAAATCTGCGATCGGTCTGTCAATACCGATAGTTCAAGGCTTTGGCGAGTACTGAGAGACGATACTTAGAAAGTACGGCCATGAAATTGCATTATATCAACGAATGTTATTACGAAATTAGGTAGGTGTTGCTTAGTTCTGTAAGTTTACCAAAATGTGAATTCCAGTTGTATTAAGTTTGTACGGTAACATTTAAAATAAAAAATGTACTTTTTAGTTCCTTGGATTTTAATTTGTATTTTATTGAGATTGTTTTAAAAAGAAAAATTTAAATATCCATGTTAATATATAGACGAGAGACTATAGACTGACTTTTGAGGCATGTTTTAAAAAAAACTGATATAATAAATATTTACAATTTAAATATGTTTTGTAAGGCAGGCGTGTAAATAGCCGTGCCCACTGAGCGGTTTGAGAAATTATTATATGTCTATACCACGTGAAAGTATGTGATTATGTGAACGATAGGGGGGTGAATATAACACTTCTTCGCTTACCTAGTCCCCCTTCTGGACGCGGCTGCCAATCCCCGCACGTTCATAAGTATCACTCGAGTTTTTGGCGGGATTTTGGTCTATCATGCTGTGGGTTTTATTTTTTATTCATAATCCTGTGTTCCTTGACTGTATATTGTGTAAAATTGGTGGTGTTTTATGTAATATAGTTTATTTATTGTGCATAAGTGAAGTTAATGGAAAATAATACTACGGACCATGAATTCTGAGATGCCACAAAATCTCCATGGGAAGTTCTAACAAGATGGCCACCATCTTGTTAGTTCATTGAAATTATATCAAGAAACTTGTAATATCTATACTCACTTGACAATGGCAGTAATAGTCTACTGGAAGACTGGTTGCCAATAACGGAATGGAAGAAGAACTTGTAATGCTATTAACTACTCGATAATGGCAGTAATAACCTAAAAGATTGCTTGCAAAAATAAAGTTAAAAAAAAGTATCACACGGTGCTGATGACCACCAGTAACACATACGTAACACATACAACGTAGTGTTTATTGTAAGGCGAAATATGCGGAGATAGTTCCTTATTACACTTAAAACTAAAAGCGGTTTAAACACAAGGTGTAGCAGTAATTGTGCGTGAGTAAGGCGCACGCGACGGCAAGCGGATCGGGTATTTATCGCGAAGAGTGCACTATGTCAAAAAACAAAAAAAGCCCCCGTATCGACATAACTTCTCCTCATTCGATAATACCTAAACTAGATGGCGGGACATCCGCCTCACCAATGAGTTTGATTTAAATTACCAGAATATCCTACAAATATAATAGGTCTTTACCTATGTAATTGACGTTCTGCAGTACTGGCCATTTCAAATCAAAATAATTTATGTTTGGCTAAGAATTCTAATTTTAAATTTATTTTATTTTAAAAACATGGAATTCTTTTTCCAAAAGTCGTCATGTGTTTATTGATTAGTGTTACATTTTCATCGCATTTCAATATTTTTTGTCATCATGGATACGTTAAAAATTCGAGCAATTATGGAATATATGAGTACCGTCGTGGCAGCAACGCGGCACAAGCAGCACGCAACATCAACGACGTTTACGGAGCTAACACTACAAACCAACGCACCACCTGTTATTGGTTTGCTCGCTTTCGTTCTGGGAATTTCGACCTGAAAAATGAACCTCGCGGTCGTCCGAAGACTTTGGCCGACAATGACTATTTAAAGGCGATTGTGGAAGCTGATGATACACATCTACGGCTGAATTAGCAGCACCTTTCGACGTTAGCGTCAAAACAATATTGGTCCATTTGCGTGAAATTGCAAAGGGAAAAAAAGCTTGACAAATGGGTGCCCCACGCGCGACCTCATACTGCATAGCAGACGGTCTCCAGGTTGCAAGAACTGGGTTTGGAAGTTCTCCGTCATCCGCCCTACTCACCAGACCTTGCGCCTACAGACTACTACTTTTTACAGAATTTGGATAACTCCTTGGCGGGAAAAAAATTCAATACCCGAGAGGCAGTACAAAATGCCTTTGAAGAATTTGTTGCCTCCCGTCCAGCTGATTTGTTTAAGAAGGGCATCAATAAACTGCCACTGCGTTTGCAAAGATGCATTGATTGCATGAGTGATTACTTCGATTAATACAAATAAAAAATACATGAAACAAAATCGTTTAAATTTTTTCATACAAAATGGCAATTTCATAGGTAAAGAGCTAATATATGGTTTTTATATTAAAAAAATATATTTATAAAATCCAATTTTAAAAAAACTATGCATATATATGTAGGATTTTCTGGCAATTCAAATCAAACGGGTGTAAAAACTGTAAATTTTCATTGCATCAACATGCCTCTTTTAAAAATCACTCATTAATCTCTCTTCTATTTTTTTTAACATTTACATCTCCTTTTTTTTAAACTAATAATTAAGTAATGCAGTAAAACACAAATTAAAATCCAATTTCCTTTGAAACGTTCCCAATTAAGTTATTATACATATTTTCAAAACCCTATTAATATTATTATAGAGAAAACTTATGAAGACAAATAGTTGTTTGTTACTTTTTCACGCAAAAATTACTTAACGTATTTTAAGAACATTTTCCGGTAATACTGCAAAAATATTGTTAGAATTGCATAAAATACAACGTTAATTGTCATGATTTTTTTTTATTAAAAAAAATATTACCACCTGGATACAATTTTGGTGTGCTGTTACGAGTTATACGATACGAATGTATACTGACATCATCATCATATACAACTATTATTATAATATTTATCTCTTTAAAAAATCAATAAACTATGGTCGAATGTTGACCACTGGGCACCCACTAGTATATACTAATACGTGAAGCCCAAACTTTGTATCCCTTTTTGAGAGAATGAAACTTGGTATAGTTAAAGTTTATATGGAGGAGAAGTGCAGAAAGCTATTTTTTTTAATATAAAATGCATTACAAGTATATTAAATTAATTAAAATATGTATTACTCACACTACTGCTTCAATTTTACACAACATATACACACATGTAAATAAAAAAGACATTTTGACATCTGTCAATAAAGGACTTAAAAAAAAGGTTGTGAAGGAGGTTGCTATGCTCGACTGTATGTATTATATTACTCTTACGTTCCAATTACCCTTTTTCATTCTACATTCTACAATGATATTATAACATAATACCCTTTGACAAAGGAACCCTAATAAAATTCAAACTTAAAATCAATGAACTATGGTCGAATGTCGACCTCTGGGCGCCCACTAGTCTTTTATAAAGACACAAATGCAAACGAAGTCGCAGATGCTAGTAATTCATATATTTACTTGTAAAACAGAAGTTTGATTTTTAATAAAACAAAGAAACAACTGCAAAAACACGGATTTTTTAATTATCGTAATACGAGTTGAGCATTGATAAAACAATATTTCTATAAATTTTAGGAATATATTTAAATATTATACAGCTATTACCATTAAAAATCAAGACATGTCAACGACACTTTTTTGTTGTATTTTTGGGAACCAGCCTTCGTTGGCCTCTTATAAATTTAAAAAATAAATATAAATAAAAATTAAATAGCTCCCCTCCAGATAAGATAAGGGCCTATTCCCACCATCCCCTTCAAATCTTCTAGTAGATTATTACTGCCATTATCGAGTATATAATAATATTACAAGTTTATTGAGATCATTTTAATGAACTAACAAGACTATGTTTTTGTGGCAAGTCAGAAAACCATACTTCACTACACACTACATTACTCGCACATAACTTGTGCACCATAACCAAACTATATCACACACACGCAAAACACCACCAATTTTTTTTAATTGTAGTTCGGCAAAACTTCTGTACTGTGCCTGATGTTAAGCACAGTACAATCCAAAAACAATGGCGACCACCGAGTCACCGGTCGCTGCTGTCATGCCGGCCTGCGTAAGTATCTGTTCACGTTGTGCTTGAAGGACCCCATGTCATAAAAAGGAGGAAACACACTGGCCGGGAGATTGTTCCACAGCTTCACGGTACGACAAGGATAAGACGTTGCGAACTTTTTAGTTCGTGAAATGGTATATTACAGAATATAGAGCCAAATAACACAAGACTATGAATAAAATTCACTACGTGAACACCTTAAATCCAAAAATAATAGTTTAAAAAAACTAAAAAAACACGCTTTCATAAAAAATCCAAGTAAAAAACAGAAAATAAAATTTAATAAATTTGGATATCCGTATTTTTATCATTTTTATGTCACTTTTTACAAAAATATACATTTATTTCTAATTTACACTATTCTTATTCCAAATTTATTAAATTTTATTTTCTGTTTTTTAGTTGGATTTTTTATGAAAGCGTGTTTTTTAACTATTATTTATTTTTAATTTTTTAGTTAAATTTTTTAACTTTTTTTTCGGATTATTGTATTGTCATCAACCTTTGACAGGTGTGCAAAGTTTGAATTAAATCTGATCGTTCAAAGTAGGACAAAATCGAGCTCAAAGGGGTCGATTACAAACATACATACAGGTGAAGCTAATAAAAGCGTGATAAAAAGCGACATATGCCAAAGATCGCGCCAAAATATATATATACACATATGGAAAAAAAGGAAAATCTAAATTATAACAATCCAGTTTCATGACGAACCACGATGAACTGCGAAACTACTCGAGCGATCTTCGTGACAGTTGGCATTTACGTATTATTTGGTTCAACTTGAGAGTTCGATTCAATATTTTTAATTACAAATTAAATTGATTGTTGTTATTTTAAGTTTTATCAGTCTCGAGCAGATGGCGTTGTAAATTAGTTTGTTGAAAGAATACTTTAGGACCGACTGTTATAAATATCTCAAAGATGGCGGCACGTTTTAATTTTGAATTTATTTTTCAATAACTGAGCCATAGAAACGCGTGGCCGGGTCAGCTAGTGAAATATAAAAACGCACACTCGTTAAATATTTCCCGCTTTTACGCATTGGAATAAAAATAATTTCATCCACACAAATTTTGCACAATTTACCTCGCAGCACAATCTCTGTTTAACATGGCCCTACTACACGATGACCTCGGACGTCACTAAACACTTACGTAGTAGATGCAGTTAATTGTATGTAATCAATACAATTCTACTAATGGAATAGTCGAAAGCACTTAATTGCTTTTAAGATACATACCACAAAGATATTGACCTAATTCATAAATTAATATTATAGCAATCAAGATGTTTAAACACATAATAATATCAGTCAGACAGACAATGACGTTGTGGCGAGTTCAATTATTATAAGCCTGGTGAATTAGATACCTACAGCCAATGATATTATAATTATAGATACGTCAGAGGCGCTTTGACAGTGCCTTGTTAAAACTTGGCTAGCTAGCTTCTTTTTAACAGTTCCGTTTATCGTCATGGAGCCCGATAGTTCGTAACACATAACGATAATGTCTTCCCACATCGGCACCGTAAATAAAACTTCTTTTTTTTTTTCTCGAACTGACTACGCTGTTAACCTAGCAAGGTCTTAACAGCTTCACCGGACTACTCCATAAAACTTCGTGCCGATACACAAGTATGGAAGTAACCTAATAGCAGGTTCGAACCTGGTAACAAATGCTTAAAGATACGGGTCTATCTACAAAATGATATGACGAACCGAAATATTTTTGACGTGATAACGTCTTATACATCGATAAACGTTGGCTGCGCGTATGAAAGAGCATAATTCATTGTCACGTTCCGCCTGAACTGAGCGTTGCAAGCGAGAGCGAGAACAAGCGAAAGAGAGCCGTGATCGGCCTAGTTATGACGTTATCCTTTAAAATGATCATCCGTAGACCGACTTTAAAAACAATCTTTTTTTCCGAACTGAATAATGCTATTGGCTGGAAGGCCTTTGATAGCTTTACTGGCCTTTGTGGCGAACACGGAACGGAAGGCACTCCTTTAAGATGCCAATTAACGCAAGAGTGTCAAAATGACCATACCTCCACTGTCGCCTTGCTTGCAATTCCGCGAATTAAATCTAACTGAATTCGAAATAACTTATTAACGTGATCTATACTAATATTATAAAGAGGTAAATTTGTGAGTTTGTGACGTTGTAGGTGGTAATCTCAGGAACTACTTGTCCGATTTGAAAAATTATTTGCTTTTATATAGCTTATTTATCAAGATAGGTTATAGGTTAAGGCTAGGCTATATCATCACGCTAAGGTCAATACGAGCGGAGCACCAAAGAAGAATATTTCAAAATCGGGATTTTTTTTCTCTTGAGAGCTTCCGCTGCGTGTTAGCGTTAGCCCAAAGTGTCTATTCCACTCGAAAGAAGTCGCGGGCAGAGGCTAGTATCAAAATAACAGGGTTTAATAAATGGATATGAGTGTATATGCGGTAATTATAACATAAAACCAATTTTAAAATTTTTCTCAATCTGTCTGTTAGTCTTGGCTGATCACAAAAAACTTGGATTGATTTTGACTGGAGTTTCACTGGTATGTTATAAGGAGTAACTTAGAACAATTCTATTGACATTTATTTAATTTAAAATATAGACGCATATATAATTAATTAAAAAAGCTATATCCGGTACTGATAAACCTTGTGTTATCACATATACACGCATAATCTTACACATACCATCTTTTCTTCTAATTTTCACACGTAACGTTTAGTTTATACAAGTAAACGTAACAGCTAAATATATTTGCATGGTGGTAGGTCGTTTTGTATGTCCGCCTGGCTAGCTACCACCTTAGAGTTGAAAATCTGTCACCAAGCAGCTGTTAGTGTATTACGGCTGCTGGACTTAAGAGCCAGTTCCTCTAGGCTTAACGTGTTTACCATTTAAGCTCATATCATCGTTTAATATCAAATGGAATTGTGCTCAAACGCTAAAACCTATAGTGTATTAAAAAAATGAGTGCGTATAACCGTCACACGCGATTGAAGTAATAGTCTAGTCAACAAGTTCAAAAACGTGATAAATAGAGATAAAGGTCCTAAAAATATGAGCGATAGCTCATTCGATTCGGAATCACCTCTAGAAAAATGTTTTTGAAGGATTTTGGGGCAGATAAAAAATTGCAATTGTTATTAACAAAATAAGATTTAAAAAAATGATATTTAGTTTTTCGTTAATAACTAAAAAATATTAATATTTAAGCAATTTTGAGAAAAGGTTTGTTAAAGAGGAGGAAATTTCCGATAAAAAAGTCTCGACTCCCGAAACTCTATCTCCATTATTTATAATTTTAATTTGACGTTGAAAATAGGGATCCGCGCTGCTGTTATGGCATGCGCGCGCTGCCGCTAAAGAGAGTTTATCAAAAGGAATAATTTTTTTATAACATAAAATGTCATTATAAAAATTTGAAAAAATTCTAGTAGCTTCTGAACACTTGAATGAACCGAGCCCCGTAGAAAAAAAAGTTTTATCCCCATTTTTCAAAATGTTATTCAATTGTTAATTAACAATTTTTTTCCCAATCTCCGTTGGCATAAATAATGGGATAAAAGGTATAAATAATTGGCCTATAAATTTTAAACTTCGTGGAGCCCTTGCGGTATGTATACTTCATAAGATCCTGCGTTAAAAGTTCATAAAAATTTATTAATTTGTTAATTATGATTTTTTATAACTATTGCAAAATGACATATCTAAAAATAGATGATAATAAAAAAATTTCAATTAATATTTTGCTATGTCTGTTTTCACATTAAACAATGGCAGTGATTAACATAGGTGATGATTTTTTTACGTAATTTGTTTATAAAATTGTTATAAACAAATAGAGAAATTCAATATTTCAGATATCAACAATTTTTAGATATTTCATTTTGCAATAGTTATAAAAAATCATAATTAACAAATTAATAAATTTTTATGAACTTTTATCGCAGGATCTTATGAAGTATATATACCGCAAGGGCTCCACGAAGTTTAAAATTTATAGGCCAATTATTTATACCTTTTATCCCATTATTTATGCCAACGGAGATTGGGAAAAAATTTGTTAATTAACAAGTGAATAACTTTTTGAAAAATGGGGATAAAATTTTTTTTCTACGGGGCTCGATTCATTCAAGTGTTCAGAAGCTACTAGAATTTTTTCAAATTTTTAAAATGACATTTTAAATGATAAAAAAATTATTTCTTTTGATAAACTCTCTTTAGCGGCAGCGCGCGCATGCCGTAACAGCAGCGCGGAGCCCTATTTTCAACGTCAAATTAAAATTATAAATAATGGAGATAGAGTTTCGGGAGTCGAGACTTTTTTATCGGAAATTTCCTCCTCTTTAACGAACTTTTTTCAAAATTGCTTAAATGTTAATATTTTTTGAGTTATTAACGAAAAACTAAATATCATTTTTTTTTCATCTTATTTTGTTAATAACAATTGCAATTTTTTACCTGCCCCAAAATCCTTCAAAAACATTTTTCTAGAGGTGATTCCGAATCGAATGAGCTATCGCTCATATTTTTAGGACCTTTATCTCTATTTATCACGTTTTTGAACTTGTTGACTAGACTATAAAACTTTTTAAATATTTTTGATTATGTCAATAGTTTTAATTTTTTATTCTAATAATATATATGAAATTTAATAATATTAAAAATGATAAAATAGAATTAATTATGTACATAAAGGCGGGGGACCGTGCTGCCATCTGGTTTCAATATAAGTAACAAACTAAATCAAAGCTTTATTATCTGTACTGCCATCTATCAGCTAATTCTGAACTTAAATAACACAGGAAATATTATTAGCAACTCTTTGTTATAAAGTAAATAAAATATAGAAAAGTACGAATAGATTACTATGATAAGTAACGAATTAAATTAATTATGATTTGATAGAAGTTTTGGTTATGTTTATTATCTAACCGGATTGTAAAGAAACGTGCCGCCATATTGCCGTAACGGACTTCCGTTGCATTGTCGTCCAGTTACCAACGAGTCAAGCCTAAAGAAGTTTTACTTCAAAAACATAATTATTCAGGCATTTTTTTGCAAAATATAACTAATAAATAAAAACACGCTCCCTCATAAAACCTATGTGTCTATTATGTGGGTGTGCAGTGCAATGTCGTGTTTGTTGTTCCATAGCGAATGATAGCAGCACTGTATAGTGCAACCAGTGGTTTAGAAGGCTCCTTTAACCGAATTAATTTATTATACAGCTTTTTATTGCGCATACAATAGCCGTACGAATTTTATATTTTAATACTTTATAATATTCACTATAATGGTGATAGAGCCACGTTGAAATTATTACTGGTGTCAGCATGAATGGGTCGGCTCGTCTGGGGTAGTACCACCCTCTCATAGAAAACCGATGTGAAGTAATAGTGCTTGCGTTGCGTTTCGTTCGGTCAGTGAGAGCGCCCACCCACCTCTCCTCCCCTCTCTCCTCTCCCTCCCCTAATCCTTCCCCCAAAGGGTGGCAACGCACTTGCTACTCGTCTGGTGTTGTTAGTGTCCATGGATGGTGATGATCACGTAACATCGGATGACCCAACTGTTCGTTTGCCTCCTATGATATAAAAATGCAACTATCGGAACACAGTTATAGTGACGCGTGTTCAAACAGTTAAACAATACAAAAAATGTATTAAATGTATTTTACAACTTACTAGCGGTCACGGGGGGCTTTGTCCTGCTCTGATAATAAAAAAGAAATCTTGACAAGTTATATACCTAAACCTTTCTCATTAATCACTTTATCTACTGGTGAAAACCCAAAAAAAAATCCGTTCAGTAGTTTATCACGAACAGACAGACAGACACGGCAGAGGACTTTGTTTTATAATATGTAAAAAAACACCTGCAACAATTTTAGATTTACATTCTTATTATATAGAAGATAATTACTCTAAAATTTCACTATTATGAGCTGACTCGGGAGGAATATAGCAATTACAGGCAAAGTAACAGAGCGCGACAGCATCCATCGCTATCTGGGTCATCGCGTGACACTTCATGTGACACATCCGCCGGCGGTGTGGCCACAAACAATGCGTTTGATCGATGATACCCGAGCCGAGGCCAATGCACTACATATTATAACAATTTTCCGCAACACGTCTCCCCGTCTCATTCAAACAACACACGTAATTATCTATCTATTTATACATACATCGACGTTAAATTACTCTGCATTTTTTTTTCATTGAATAATATATAGGTACTGGAATCAGAAATCGAAAAGAAACCTGTGCGCCAGATAAAGATGACTCGTTTCGTTCCTTTAAGACGTTTCGCCACGTGATAAAATGGGACAGAAAACGTTAGCATCGTTTACAATATATGAAATAATAATTTTAAGGTATTGTATTTTTTTTTTCTATTTTATCTTTCGCAACCATTCTTCTATATATACTCTATTTCATTTGATGAACGTAATATGTTACTCTGCAATTTATATCCTTTTTTTTAACTTGTACAAATTGTTTTTTTGGTTCCAATTATTTGTTATTATTTAAGTTTTGTAAATGTTTGTTAAACTATTGAATTTTGATTTTTTTACTTAACTATCAGCTACTTTAGGATGAATTTATAAAGAGGTTATCGTGTTTATGCCGATTACATTTTGGTCCTTTAAGGCCATCTTACTACTGATACTACTGATACATAATACTGAAAATCTATTATCTATAGTTTCATAAGATCCTTGTTGATAAATTTACTGTTTCTAGCAAAAGTAATAAGAATACAGCTCCATTCTAGAGAACGAGAGTCTGCAGATCTGTAGTTCAGGTCTTTGAACCTTTTTCAGACTCCAGACCTCACATTAATTTGCACTATAAGTTTACTGTTCTGTAAAATGTGTACTATTTCTTTTTTTTTGTTCACAAACAATATTGTATAGCTGTAAGAATCTAATTGTGAGGTCAAATAAATAAATTTATTATTATTATCTTTAAGTTGTAATCCACAGAATCCTGCGCCGGTGTGTCCACAGACTGATGGATGTACCTATTACTTACTAAATGTCTTGTGATCCTTTCAATGTTCTAATAACAAGATGGTGGCTACCTTGTTAGAATTATCTAGGGAGTTTTTGCGTGCTATTACTTCCCATCTATTTAATTTGTGCACAGCATCCGAACTATATTATTCAAAACACCACGAATATTACAAAATATAGAGTAGAATAACACAAGATTATGAATAAAATATAAAATAACGAAAAACTAAGATCCCGCCAAAATTGGTGATCAATAAAACGTATATTTAACGCTATAATAACCGTAAAATCAAACGTCAATAGTTACTTAACCCGATAACTATTAACCGCAATAAAATCTAAGGAAACAATAATACGGAGAGGATCAGATATTATTTATTAGAGGAAGCTCATAACCCTTGCAAATTATACACAACAATGTATCTCTGTCCGTGTGTTTATAACTTGAAAACAAACATAACAACACGACCCTTTTTTAAATCTTATGTCTATTCTCTGGTCAGGTTTTAATGTTTTAATATATTCGGACGAGGGGGGGCAGCCGGTGTGTACCCGGTCTGTCCCTCTATAGGTGGGAGTCCGGCGGCCACCTTCCGTCGGGCGAACCGTGGAGTCGGCTCTACAAGGTTGATTAGATTGAACGATCCCTTGCCGCCCCCACAAAACGGTCTGTCGGTACACCGTGGGGTTTTAATCTGTGCGAGTCGGACATAACCCACCCTCTCCCCGGGAGGGTGGCGTATCCATAAGGGATTTCCCCAAGTTAAAAAAAAAGGAAATATATAGAACAAGTCATGAAGTTAAAAATAGATTATGTACTACTACTTTGACATTTTTAGGTTAGATTTATCTTTTATGTGCCCTATACTTTTCAAATGTAGCGCTGTTATATAAATAAAATACAAATTTGAAAATCAAAAACAAGTCGAGGCAGTCATAAGGACTGCCGACAGCAGTGAAAACTCAAAAACAATAAAATAACTGTGGCCTCTTTTGAATTTTTAAATTAACTATGGTATGAATTATTTAAATTTCACAATTTTCAAATAAATATTATTGTCACTAGCCTGGTTTTCACATCTATTGGCAATCGGAGCAATAATTATATACATTCTTATACAGTTTATTGATTAATCAAACATATGATGAGCTCCACAATCTCAATAGAAAATATAAATATTAGACGTACATAAGCTTCTATACTACGACGTCGCTAGTCTGACTCAAGCCGCGTAAATTCAATACGGTCGGTTACATTTACTAGCATGTCATGACGCGAAATCATTATTTCCAGCCAAAAAAATACCGCGTAACGCGCCTAAAGAAGTTTTCACTTCAATAACTCAAGTCAAATCAAATTAAAATATTCTTTATTCAATTTAGGCCCTGAGAAGGCGCTTATGAACGTCAAAGCTACCACCGGCTCGGAAAACAACCCACTCATCGAGAAAAACCGGCAAGAAACTCGATCTGGTTTATATTATATATTTTTACAAAACACAAACAGTTACATTTGTTTTTATTGGATGCACAGAGAGGGACGTAATTTCCAGACGTCATAATCGTTCATTTGATCCACCCTATAATAGCCTTGAGATATTAAAACCAGCTTGACATGGTTCTTTAACTTACTATCCGGCAAATCGGTAATGTGTTTTGGAACTTTGTTATAAAACCTAAAACTATTACCTAAAAAATTGTTTTTGGACTTAGCGAGCCTGAAGCATGGAATGACTAATTTGTTGCTGTTTCTAGAATTTAAATTATGTTGGTATTTTACTAGATCCAGTATATCTATGTTTTTAAAATATATAAAATTATCAAGAATATATTGGGAAGGCAGAGTTAAGATACCAAATTCCTGAAACTTAGTCTTTAATGATTCGCGAGGCCCATATAAATTGCTCGAACTGCCTGTTTTTGTAATGGGAATATGAACTACCTAAACTCATTGAATCACCATCAACTGCGACATGGACTCTGACTTTCCATCCTCTTTGTGCATGTTTCCATATGTATAAAACATTGGCAATTATTCCGTAATAATATCTATTATAATAATATTTACGTAATACCTGAATTATATCGCATGTAAGCTTAATAAATCACAGCTGATGCAAACAATTTTAATTAATAAAAGTTTTGTTAATTTGTACACGCATAATATTATGTTTTTTTTTTCGTTACAATAAAAGCGTAACACGAACGGTCTCAGCTGTAAATTAGCGTAATTAATGCTGAGCCAACTTTGCTCGAAATTTACGTAACCACTTTCCCTTGCGAACGGTTCGCAATACATGTTACCAGTTCCGCTGCACTTTATACGTTTGTCCATAAATGCACTTTTGCGTTCTCTTTATTAATTTTTATTATCAGAAAAAAAAATAAACCTTGCCCACAGCATAGTAACTACTCCTTAACTACCAATCGCACTTCCGGAGGCGTCCTACACGAAGGTCGTCAGGCACAAGTCTAATGCCTCAACTTGATAAAAGTCTCAAAATACCAAGCCCATCATTTACTCTTAAAATTGCGATACTGATAACTGAACTGATATCTTTTATTTTAATGAAAATTGCAGTTTTATTTGCAATATTTAAAAACAATTGGTACCTAACATAATAGTAATTCCAGATATATTCTAGCATTGAAGTAAACATACATAGATTTTAATAAATCCAAAAAATATAAACAAATATATACGACTATCATCAACCCATGACTTTGTCGGTGTTTGTATCTTTATAAAGGATTATATTTGCGCAGAACCTTTTTTCTAAAATAAAATTAGCCTAAACTACTCCTTATATAACATTAGCTATCTGTTAGTGAAAGTCCTGTCATAATCAGTCCAACTGTTTCGGAGGCTAGAAATAACAAACAGACAGACAGTTTTATTGTTATAAACACTGAATAAAGACTTCTTGTCCATTTAGTAAAAATGTGTTATTTTGCCGGTAAAACACACACTTCAATGCGACAATTTTTAATATTCCACTATCCATAATTCGTGAAATTTATCTTGCTTTTATCAAACGTTGTGTCGTTTCGCCACTGAATGCTATCAAAAACTTACAACTGAAAGTATACTATCTAATCGGAAAATTACTAGAATTACAACTACAAACATTGGATTAAAAATATATAGTATTTCAACAATTTATTAAGCCTTACAGTGTAATACAGTTAGGTGATAACATTTTTTTTTTGTGAAATATTCTTTATAAAATATGTATTATTATTATTTTGATCTTCTTCCATATAGCCACGCCGTGTTCTGGGTTCACTAATCACTACATATTATAAAATAAATCCCTCTGTCTGTTCGCGATAATCTCAAAAACTGCTGAACGGATTTTTATGCATATTTCACCAGCAGATAAAATGATTCATGAGGAAGGTTTAGGTATATAATGCATCAAGGTTTTTTTTATTATCTAGGCGGGACAGCGCTCGCCGCGCCCGGTAGTTATATATATGACGACATTACCTAGTCTTGCCATAAATACTGAAACAAAAAAAAAAAATTCTATTGCAAATAACATTTATTACTTTTACAGTGTGTTAGTTTAATACATAAATATAAAACAATTTAAAACATAAAAAGCTTATTCGAAGTGGTCTCCATTGGCTGCAATACAGTCCTTTAAACGTTGAGGCCAGTTAACAATAGAAGCACGCACTCTATCCATGGGAAAATTCTTCACTGCCAATTGTACGGATTGTTTTAGGGCTCCAACTTATTATGGCGTTTAGAGCAAGCTATACTCTCTAAAACTGGCCATAAATCATAATCCAGTGGATTAATGTCGGGACTAGACGACGGCCAGTGGCCAGCTCTGATGAAGTCCGAAGCGTTCGTTTCCAACCAAGACTGCGTAGAACAGTTGGATATTGAACATGGTGCTGTTAAGGAGCTTCACTACCTTCTCAAGAATGGTATTTTGATACACTTGTGCCGATGTTTTGATACCTTTCTCAGAAAAGTATGGCTCAGTCACTCCTTCATAGCTTCATAGCCCCACCAACTCATCACTGAAGTCGGATAGTGTCCACATTGCAGTCTGTCGACTAATTGCGAGGATTTCTTAGAGCTTTGAGCATAAATAGAGTCATTTTGTTTGTTAAAATGTTGCACAATTGTAAAAATTATCTCATCCGTAAACAATTTTTTTCTGTGAACTCCCTTTGCCTACCGCTTCAGTAGTTGTTTCTATTTTACCACCCTATTTTTTATTAAATTATAACTTACGAAATGACCAGTACGTCTCTTATAGGTTGCGAGTCCTAAGTCATCTTTTAAAATATAATACGCGACATGAATAATCATATAAAAATGACAGATTCCAAATTCAAATGTAATATGTTGTTTATTTTTAATTGTAACAGTATTTATGGCCAGACTAAGTGTATGCGAACTATATAAAAACTTTAGAAAAGACGAATATCTTTAACTGTAGAATTCCAATATAAATCATTTCCCGTAGTATTTATAAGTAAATGCACGGGTTAAAATTTAAGTTATTGCTCAAACACTTTCCAGCCACAGCATCATGACCTCTGCCTTCTCGTCCACTTTCCCCTAAGTATAAAATCCATTAGTCACAAATCTTATGCAGGTAAATGAACTCTCACTTACCTACTACCAAGTGCAAGATTATAAAATTAAAAATAAACTTTCCACTAGAATGCATATTAACAGATTACATAACATCAAACCGTAGACATTATCTGTTTCAAGTATTTATTTTATTTAGTTTTGTGCCAAGTCAGATGCCATGGTTCTTGGTATTATTTCCCATCCAATTCACTTACGCACAATAGCGGAACTATATTACGTAAAACACCTCCAATATTACAAAATATATAGCCAAATAACTCAAGACCATAAATAAAAATCACTACACATAACATTCCAAGATACCGTCAGAAACTCCGTATGATATCTACATCAGAATTTTTGGCGGCGTTTTAATCTGTTATTTTTGAAGTGAAACTTCTTTAGGAAAGAAAGAAAGAAAGAAATATTTTATTGATAATGCATTATTTACAAAATATACAAGAGTGGATAAAATATGCACGTCGCAGCATTACAAAATGGAATCCAGCTCAGCATATGCTAAAGTGTTAAGATCGCATATCTTTAGGCGCATGAGGGTAAAATTTTTACAGATGTAACGTCACGCAGGTATGCAACGGGAGTGACGTCATTTGCAGTAAACGCAGATTAAATAAATGAAAAAACTTTTTATTATTTTTTCTTGTTTCTATAAATATAAACAATACTTATAAATTAGTTTGCCAAAAAAGTTTCACTTCTGACATGTGTACTTTGTACGCACGCACTTTTTTTTTTTAATTCCAATATGTTGTTATATCGGAGGAATCTTACTTAATATAATTTGGTTATTCAATGTGAAATAATACCACAGAACTTGAACTCTGTTATGTCACATAAACTTTCCAGAAAGTTCTAACTATGGTACCAACAAGGGGTACCAAAGTTGATAGATTGATATAATTACACACTTTGTTACAACGTTACCCATTTGATTATGACAGTAATAATTTACATAAAGAGGATTAGTTAAAGCGTAAGATAAGGATAAAAAGAAAACTGTATCGGAGTATTTTGCGGAATCTTAGGGTAAAATTTATAAAGCGTACTCTGCCTTATCTTATCCTTAGCTAAACTTAAGCTTGGCTAAGCAGTTACTGAACGCAAATCTTAGTCCTCGAATTTATCGCCTAAGCTTATCTTAGTTTCAATACCGCATCGAGTCTGTAAAATATATTTAATTGTAAAAATTTAATTGAATCAGCATCTAAAAAGAATATTAAAAAAAACGAAAGAAAATAGTCAACCAAGAATGAAACAAACACAGTAAACCTAGACCTTAGTTTCAATACCGCATCGAATTTGTAAAATATACTTAATTGTAAAAAGTTAAATGAATCAGCATCTAAAAATAATATTAAAAAAAAACGAAAGAAAAAAGTCTACCAAGAATGAAACAAACACGCTAGAGGGGAATGGTTCTCGAATGCAGCTGAGGAACACACCACGACATATTTTCACCTGGAAGGTGGTAGCTAGACAGGCGGACTTAGTAAGAGCTCTACTGCAATGCTAATTATGGTTTTATCACAATATTATCCTTCATCGAAAGCTCCGACCCAATCGTACGGCAAAGGTTCACCTACGTGTACGAACATGCTAGCAACTGAGCCATCATCTGATTGTCTATTATATTTTATGACTATATCTTTGAATGTATCGTTATAAAATCTAGTATAGAAGTAGTAGAGGAGATGGAGTACAATATAGACTACTTTAATGGTAAATTATACTGAAAAATACAGAGTAATTCGCGTAAAAAGGTTATTATAAAATAACTAGCGGGCCTTGCGGACGTTGCCCTACCTTGATAATAAAAACAACTAAAATTCAACTGCAGCGCCACCTACCGGTTCCAATTGTTAATCAAAACCATTATTTAATCTACCTGAACACACAATTTTTTTTACCAAATCTGTCCAACCCTTTAGGAGGAGTTCAGTCACACACGCACGGACAGAAGAATTATATATATAAAGATTACCCCGACATTAATCCAATGGTCCAATCCAATCCAACGGTGGAATGTGAAACTACACATGGAAGATGTGAAACAAGCAGAGTTAAAGCGGCTAGTGCTATGTATAGAAACATGACATTTCGATAGGATCACCATGTTTACCTGCAGAAATTATTTGATTTTGTATAATTTCTTACCATCAAGTGACCCCCGCATGTTCGTTTGACCCCAATTGCATTAAAAAAAAAGTGTGTGTGTACTTATGTACACGCGTTAGAAGTTAACTTCGGCGGAACAAGATAAAAATCTTTTCAAAAAATTTATCTTTCGCCTTACTCCACATTTGTAGAAAAAACGACACTATAGAAAAAAAGGTATTTAATACATTGAAAGTTTTAATACAAATAAATACAAAGAAACAAAATGTTGACTATAGCTAACTTCTTGGTATCGGTTTTTCGTGACGGTGTGTGCGCGCATCGTAAAAATCTACTCTCATCATTTTTCCCTAACGCGCCAAAAGAAGTACAACTACAAAAGGTAAGGCAGTCACAAGGACTGCCGACAGAACTGTTCTCTTTTGAATTTTTTAAGCAATCGTAATCTGAATTATTTCAATTTCATAATTTTTTGTCGGGAAAATATTACCACTCGCCTATATAGATGTTTTCCTTCACTGGAACTCTAACTCAATTGCATAGATTCGAATCTACGTGCATCGACGCTGTGTCCGAACATGCTATCATCTAAACCATCCTCGCTTCAACCACAATCACGTGCGTCTTCTGTAAAAGCGATATACTTTTCAGGACAGTGAGTTCGCTTACATTAAGCAGTATATAATAAACTACTTGTCCCGGCGTTGTCTCACCCTGATTACTAAAAAAAACTTGACAAATTATATACCTAATCCTTCCCCATGAATCACTTTATGTACTGATGAAAGCGCATGAAAATCCGTTCAGTAACTTTTGAGTTTATCGCGAACAGATAGACAGACACACGTGGCAGAGCTCTGCCTTTGTTGTAATCTATACATATAATAAGTATGTAAATGTAAAGCGTTTGTACTTTTTCGATTTCTGTGAAAAAAAGTTATTGCAGATGTCTAGGAAAAAGTAATAAAATACATTTCAATCATTTTTAGAAATGTGTCTGTCTGTCTGTTTGTATGAACGCGCATCACTGCTAAAGTACTGGGTCACAATATAACCTCAAAAAATCATAAAGCATATCCTCGAGAGTAACTTAGTCTTAGCTTCAATAAAATCGGTCCACACTATCAAAAGTTATTGTAATTTGAATGACGGGCTAGAGTTAAGTACGAGAGAAGAGTAGTAATCTATACGAATATTACAAACCTGGAGGGTTTGTTTGTTTATTTAATCTCAGGAACTACTGGTCCATACTGTTAGATAGCTCATTTATCGAGGAAGGGTATAAGCTATACCTCATCACGCTAAGACAAATTGGAGCGGAGCTGTTAGCGTTAGCCCAAAGCAACTATTCCACGCGGACAAAGTCGCGGGCAGAATCTAGTATATAATGTATAATGAAGTGTAGAATATGGGCACCCTAGGCCGCACCGTCGCGTCGACGCGAGTCAGCGCCGGGTATTCGATTTCATAGCATACGACTGACTGGTCACGGTTCATTCATCCGCTGACAGATTGCTTTAATGCTCCATTAATTTTGTCTGCCATATCTTAAGAACGTACAAACGTTTTACAAGACTGCAATAGAAAGACAAGTAATTATTTTAGCTCGCGTTCGATAGTACACTGTTTGGTGGAACTTTGATTTATTTATATTCATAAATATTACCTTACATTGTTATAATCACTAATTAATACTAGGCCATCTGAGCGGTTTTAAATTAGTTCTTTAAAACGGGTTATAAAAGTAAAATCTGACTTGGCATATTCTATAGTCAGCCTAGCAAGGTCCATACCTGCAAGACTATATTTTATTTCCTTTTAAACACTAAATTAAGCTAACAGATTGAAAACTTTAAATGAAGATATCTTTTCTATAAGTCGATTTTGATGAAATAGACCTTATATGTTGTGTCAAGTTAAGCTCTAGTTATATGTGAAAGTTCCATGAAGATTCGTTTAATCTTTATATTTTTTTTTTCTGTACGTGTGTAAGTCACTGAACTCCTCCTAAACGGCTGGACCGATTTTGATGAAATTTTTTGTACGTGTTCCAGTGGATCTGAGAATGGTTTTGATTCACAATTGCACCAAGTAGGTGACGCTGCGATTGATGTTTAGGATTTTTTCAATTTTCAATCCAGGACAACGTCCGTAGGGACCGCTAGTAATTTTAATTTAACGATTTTAAAGATTAGGCAAATATTTTCAATATACTCATTGGTTCTCCAGATACATTTCTAATTCATTTTGTTGAAATAAATATGTCGTTTTTGACATTGATGGCGACAGTTAATAAAGTATGACGTCACCAATAGATGACGTTCTTTTATTATTATTATTCTTATTATAGAAACGGGGCTATGCAGGCCCTAGTCCTGTATCACTGTGACCTTACTGATCTATTGTCATCGCCCCATATTACTAAAACTCTCTGCCTAATCCTATAGCATTCAGAACTGCACGAATTTTGGTTGAGAGCACCTATACCTCATCTGGGAGCAATATATGCTATCCCAGATTCTGGTTACGTGTAAGCTTCAGTGGATCATATTCACACAAGAGGTGTTTAGGAGTTTCATCCACACTATCACAAAATCTACAATCTCTTGTGCTCTGGACACCGATGTTGTACAAATGCTTTTTAAGACAACAGTGTCCAGTCAGTGCTCTCACTAAAACCCGTAATTAATTTCTACCGAGTAACAGGGTCTCTCCAGCATATCGCTAGTTGAATGCCCTGGTGAGTTCTTTGGAATGTTTTTGTCCTGGCAAGTTATACCAGAACATTTTGGCTTCTTGCTTGTAATGGTTTCTTAGAAAAGGTCAAAAAGCTTTTGGGTATTCCACAGAACAGTTCAGGACCAATGTGTATCTCCGCAGCAACTGCTCTTGCAAGCTCATTGACGTTCTCTTTGTTATTCAATCGATCAATCACTCTAGACCAATCAATCAATTAAAAGAGTTAAACTCGATCAGCAAATACAGTAATCCACTACTGTATATAATTACGTATTAATATTATACTCAGAGATGTGAAAGGTCCAGTGATCCGTGCTAATCTGATCCCCACTCTCTCGGTGCTTTCGTCTCGCATGCTGCGAAGCCCTTGACAAAGGGCGTGTCTGCTTGGTGCATCCTGCATCTTCTGGCTATCAGCGGCGCGACTCGCTCTTCCCGCTCTAAGGAGCGGCAGAGTAGTCGCGCCTGCGCAGGGTGTGGTGATGCTGGCCGGGCCACCTAGGTGACCAGGATGCTGCGTAGCTGTCCTAGGAGAAAATCCTCTCTAGGAAGGCTACGCACGCCTTCTCGACTTTGGATCCAGGCTGCTCTCATTTTTGTTCGACTGCTTGTTTTATCATGGCGATCGCTAGCTTTCGTTTGGTAGCGATTTCCGACGTCATATCTTCATTCACTACTTGTGAGGGCTTCTTGCTCCTCGTAGAGCTGCTTCATTTGTGGCGGCCATGAGGCTGCCCACAGCCAACTCCTCGACCATCTATGGTGCTGAGTTCGGGTCCGCTGTGCGCCTGCCATCACCTGACCGGGCGACGGTCCCTGCTCGGCGGGATCCCCACTCCTCTTTCGCTATGCCTTTTATAGGAGCTTGCTTCGTATCAGAGG
Source organism: Antheraea pernyi (assembly GCA_015888305.1). Taxonomy (NCBI): domain Eukaryota; kingdom Metazoa; phylum Arthropoda; class Insecta; order Lepidoptera; family Saturniidae; genus Antheraea; species Antheraea pernyi. The sequence continues at coordinate 103,059 of MU158849.1, forward strand.
GTATGGCGTAATATTTATATCAATACAAATACTTTTTGACAGTTGAGCGGGCATTTGTGCCTACATATATTTATTGTAGAATATGTGTATATGATTACTAGTTGATTCCTGCTCACTTCTTTGGGCCTTAATGATTGCATACGGTCAATCGAATCCAAACCAAATAGTCTACAGTTATCTACGTAAAATTCCGCATCGAATAGTAACAAATAGACTACTAGCTCTGCGCCGATATGTTCAGTAGTTTTGAAATGGTTGATGAGCTTCAAAGGTACTTTCATCACAGATACACGTAACACATATTTAATACGGATGTCGTCGCGAGCAGTTATTCGTAGTAAACACACAACTATTATCTTATCAAAATAAAATATTATAAAATCATAATATTCTTTACGTGTCTATAATATAGTCGATTAAAGTAGTACGGTTTGTTCATACGCTCGTTCGCATCACATGATGGCCACATGTGACCAATTAGCTCATAGGTCAATAATCAGTTGTCTCGTCAATTTGCGTTGTCACGAGTTTCGTTGTAGTTATCAACGTGTATCACCATGGCTTCTTCTTCGTGGTATAATTGGAACTTATAGTGTCTCACTTTTATTTTTATACTTTTATTTTCGAAATATTGAAGCTTTAAAAAAATGGAAAGGGTAATTGACATTACTTTAGAAGGACAAGAATCCTGCCCAAATGTTATTCACTAATAGATTTTGTTTGTGTCCTTGCCCAAATTTAATATCAATTTGATCTATCCCTCTATACGTTGTTCAGGGTGACAAATACCCTACATATTTTCCTGTACTACTGACTACATTGTATGTAAAATTTCATGGTGGTCGGCTAAGTAGTTAAGACATGGGAACGTGAAAAACAAACTCACATTCGCTTTTGGAATATTGCATGTTACAATAAACATTGTGGAATAGACGACATAATGGAGCAGTAATAACCTCCTTAACAAAATTTTGTATTAAATCCTTTAAGGACATCATGAAGACAACAATCGACAATTCCCAGTTTCTAATTATCTCTGTAGAAATAGACAAAGAGAATTCTCCTATGGTCCTGAGCAGATTTTCTTTTTTTTGAGTCGTTGCTATTGACGAGCTTTTGCATCATCAATAAAAAAAAAATTAAGTAGTTTTCTTTTCATAACATTCACGAATGAAGGTTTTTATTTGTCTCTATTTATAACTCACGCGTTTTACGTCTACAATCTACAACATATGTACAATAATCAACACAATTTTTAACAGGCTAATAAGGATTCAAAGAGAAATACAGATAATAATATCTATATATAATATGAAACTATAACATATAAAAACTACTTTGTACCATTTATTATGGTCGAATTTTGACAACTGAGTTTTTAAATTGATTGCTAACTAATCTACCAAGTAGCTAATGATTCTAAATTTCTAATTAACACAAAGAAGATGGAGTATTCGAATACCGTTAAGCTTAATTCCATTTCAATTGACTTGTTATTTCTCAAACTATTCACGTGGCGATACATAATATAATCCAATTTTAAAATAACGGCGATTGAGAAAATTTAATAGACTACAACGCGATTTACGGTCTTTCTCGACTTTACAAGATAATTATACGAGAAAAACAAAAAAAAAACAACAATAAATAGAAAGGCTTATAGAATCGTCGTTAGAAATTTGATTATATTTTAATACTTTTTGAACTTGATTATTATATGATGATATAACAATATCGACTGGGTGATAAAAACCCTTATCAAATAGGCACAGAAACCCGCTTGAGAATGGGATATTATTTTTGTTTTTTTTTAATTTCTCGAACTGATTACGTTATTGACCTGGCAAGGTCTTAAAAGCTTCACCGGACTACAGTGGGATATTAAAACCTAAAAAAGAACGCTGGAGGACCACCTCCCTTCCCCTCCTCTCCCCTCCCCTCACTCCCTTTCCCCAAACACAGGCTGGTAACGCACTTTCGACTCCTTCGGTGTTGTTAGTGTCCATGGACGGTGGTGATCACTTCATATCAGATGACCCACAAGTTAGTTTGCCAGTTATAAAAAAATAAATTATTATAAAAAAAAATACCTGCATTTGTAAACAAGCACTGGTAAAGTTATATTAATGACATCGCGATGCAGTTGCGCAAAGATATTGTACAGCGCCATCTATTGACCGAAAGCGATTTAACAACGCCATTATCTACGAGGTATGTCAACACGGCGCGGTTGTAATTAGACTTCTGGTAACATTTGGTCTCCTCTGATTTTATTATCCGATACGAAATATATATAAGAGTTGTTGAGGTATGTATGCTTGGTGCACATATATTTTTCAACAACTCATATATGTATGAATAGTTAGCTTAATGTATGTAAGCTCAGATAGGTCGCGAATTGCATGTATCAGGCAACAGCCCAAGCCGAGGTGTGCCGTGCACCTTTGAGCTAGTTGTCAAATAAAATCGGCTGAGTGCCTTAAGCGTTCGCACAAGGAGTCCGGTGAAGCTGTTAAGACCTTGCTAGGTCAATAGTGTAGTCAGTTCGAAAAAAAAAGGAAGGTCTCCTCTGGTCACTGAATCATGAGTGACTACGAACTGCGATTGAACAGTATGCCTTATAAAGTACTTATTTCTATCAGTAGAATATATTTCCTAGGATATAGGAGTATACACAACGAATAGATAATAGCAAAGTGAGTGCGGAGTAATTCACAATATTCCACTTACTGACGCACTAAATTATCTATTTCCTACAAACTAATCGACGTTTCGTCTCGATTCGTTCCCCTTGTTTATACAAGTTTGTTTCAAAACTGCCTCTATAAATCACTCGCTGATAAGTGAAACGACACTGGAGATATTATTTCAGATAAAACATGAATTAATTATCAGACAATTAGACAATTCGTAGTCATCGGCGTAGAATTCATTTCCTGGCGCGTTATTGTATGCAGATATCACACATTATCGTCGACAGAATGTCATTAAAGCTGATTAAATAACATGTCAAATTATACTCTAACGTGTACCAATTAAGACTAATTTTGAAAAACAAAAAGTATTCTGGTATAGAGATAAGAAATGTCAGTGACATTGTCAAAGGAAATGATGGCACTTAATAGTGTTGCTTATCGTCTCGCACTTATGAGTTAAGTGTAGATCTATTTTCTATATACCTATACAATGAATACAGTTTATTTTAGGCACAATCACTTTTAAAACTACTGAATGTATCGGCATAAAATTATTTATTGTCTTTAATTGACCCTTTGTCATTTTTAAAATCAGCTAGTGTGACAATCAATAGGACAATAAGGATTATTTATTTTTGATAACCAATCTTCTAGTAGATTTTTACTGCCATTGTAGATAATGATATTACAAGTTTCTTGCGATCATTTGAATAAACTAACAAGATGGTGGCCATCTTGTCAGAACTTTCCAGCGAGTTTTTATGGCAACTCAGAATTCATGTTCCGTGATATTATTTCTCATCCGCTTCACTTGTGCACAATAACCAATCCATATTTCTCAAAGCACCACCAATATTACAAAATATAGAACCAAATAACACAAGATTATGAATAAAAGGACGTAACATTCCAAGATCACGCCAAAAACTGCAATTAGGAGGTTATGATGACAGAAAAGTTTCATCGTCTTTTGTTTGTAAGATACCTAAAAAAAAAGCTGACGTTTTTGTCGGGTACTTGTTATGTAGTAGCTTTTGTTTCTTACTAGTAAACCGTCCCGGCTTCACATGGATACAGTTTACAAATTTGGATATTAGCGTAGAAAAGACGTAGCAATCAATCAATCAATCAGTATCAAATAGTATCAAAAGTAATCAATTTTTAACCTCTTTCATATTTACTCTTCATCAAGGTCATAGAAGCTTTGTAAGAATATGGACACAAACAACTGTTTTGTTGCGTGTAATCTTAAATCTGACATATCTTCAAAGATATTGGAATAATATGTTGTAAAGAGCTGTTTTAATCTTTATTGAATGCTCAACATTACTAAAGTATTTAACTTTGTGAGGATTAATGCCACATTTGTCAAAATAGCGTCAAAAATAGCCGACTATTTTTTAATAATATGTAGATTATATAAATGTTTACTGTGAGTTATCCGTTAGAAATAGAGATACGTCATCAAAGACTTTTCTGTAGACATTTGTATAATAAACAATGTACTATACATTGTTTTTATGAATCTTACAAGATTTAGTTACTGTTACCAATGAATGTCCTTGAAACTTCTTACAATTTCATTAAATTACATCGACTTTTCTACATTATATATAAATATAATAGGCATCTATTATATAGATAAATCTTTCGACAGAAATCCTGTAAACAATAGTGAAAATGGTATAACAAACCTTTACGTAATTTAGAAGAAGTAAGGGATACAGACAAACGCTAAAAGCGATTTAAAATATAATAGTGGAGGTTACTTTGCACTTCCGCCTGCAATTGATCAGATCAGAAGATACTCCGCGATGGAACGAAACACGTGTAATAAATTGTCGTCCTAGCATGTTAACCTGCAACAAATTTTATACGGGTGTGCGAATATTTCAACTAACGAATTATTCGATAGCAAATCGAACCGAATAATTCGATTCGAATTTCGCATCAAACATTTGAACTATTTGAATAATTCGAAGTAATTTAATGATCTTAACTAATTAGATATTTATCAAATACTAAATAATTATTAATATACAAAATTAGTCCAATAGATGCGTCTGTTAGTCAAAGGAATTTTCAGTAAACTAGTTTGAAAATTTATAATAAACTAGCGGGTCCGGAAGACGTTGTCCCGCCCCGATTATAAAAAAAAATCCTTGATTTATACCAAATTATACACCAAAATCTTCCTCTTGAATCACTTTATCCACTGGTGAACGCCGCATAAAAAACCGCATAAACCGGTCCAGTAGTTTTTGAGTTTACCGCGAACAGACAGACAGACAGACGCGGTAGAGGACTTTGTTTTATACTAATTGCTATGTAATAATCATAAGAAAGTTCACCGTTTATCTTATAAAATTATTTAAGTACTAGCTGTACCCGCAGCTCCGCACGCGTTTTTAAAAATCGTATTAAAGAATTATAGAATTGTGAGACTATGTACAATTACAGAAACGCTCTTTAAAGACAATTCAATTGTAAGTACGACGCGCACGCCACTAAAAGTAACATGTAATGTGTACATTAGATATATAAATACAAAGAGCGTGCCAAATGAGGTTTGTCATCAGCATAATATTTGGAACCATAACCAACCATATAACTACCTCAGTGCTCACTTACACTGTATAAGGAACTATTGAAACAATAACTAAAAATATTATTATAAAGATTTATATTTACATTACATTTAATATACATTGCCCTTATTATAATTAAGATTTAGTGACTATACAAAAAATAAACGCTTGTCTGTTCCGCAACAAATTGTATTATGGAACTCTTTACGTAATACTCTTATTAGGAAGACCTCTATATCATTAATGTTATTAATAATTATAATGTCGAATTGTAAACAATAAGCCGATAATTATTTCTGTCATTAAAAATAAAGAATAAGTTGAAATCTTGCTAAATTTCATGCAGACAAAGTCGCGGGTAACAGCTAGCCTAAAATAGAATAACCACAATTACTTTTTATTAGGTTCGTTATCTACCATTGAAAGTCCCGTGAAAATCGATGTAACCGTTTTGGTGATAGCACAGCGGGCGAAGCCACGGTTAACAGCTAGTATAAACTAAAATTGCTTAAATTACTTTTTATAAGATCAGCTATCTGCCAGTGAAAGTGATCTGAAGATCGATCGAATCGTTTTGAAGATAGCATGGCAGACGAAGCCGCGGTTAACAGATAGTCTAATTTAAAGTAGCCTAAGTAACGCGCTGTAATTTTCTCTATCTGCCAGTGAAATTCCCGACAAAATCGGTTCAGCCGTTTCGAAGATTACCCGGATCAAACAGACAGACAGACAGACCGACAAAAATTTTAAAAATTGCATTTTTGTTATCAGAAGCGTGTATACTTTCATACCCAATCAGTGAAAAAATTTATTTTGATATTACATACACACACTTCATTTTTATTATATGTATGTATATAGAAGAAGATAGATAGAATAGATGAACTATGCAAACAGTCAGTGTTATCGAATGCAACTGTTACGCCATGCGCCTCCGGAATACGTGCGTTTGCTGCGAATAATTGAATGCTGTAAGCAGCGGCGCGTTTTTTTTTTCTTGAACTGACTATGCTATTGACCTGTTAAGGTCTTTACAGCTTCACCGGACTACGAAGCAGCGGCGCGGCTCTCGGCGCGCTTTATATACCTGCGCAGACGTGTACAACCTACATCACCAGCCTAAGCTGAACCCAATTTCATATGATTGATCATATAGATCTGAGGTCAACTGACATTGGTTATTTTAATTTTCCGAAACTGATCATTTTTACCTTATATTTATTATTATTATGTAATCATAATTTTATATAGACCATTATTATTATAATGAAATTTAGTAAAGTTGCAGTCAATGCTACTGAAAAGAGAAAGAACAGTAGATAGATAGTTTAACAAATGTTCGACGTGATTCTTTAAATTGGCATAACTTTTTTATTTACGAACCGATTGACATGAAACAAACACTAAATGTTAAGTGAACCTTACCACGATATATCAGTGAAAACCACATCTAAATCGGATAAGGCGTTTCTGAGATTAGCGTGCACAAACGCACAGACAAACAGACAAACAGACAAACAGATAAACAGACAAAAATTCTAAAAATCATTGTTTTGGGTTCTATTGCATTTATAAAGACCCCTAATAATAGTTTTTCTCATATATACTTAATGTACAGACAGCGGTCAGTTACATTTTTATTATATTTATATATAGATTTATTCAAAAAATATTCCTTTTCCTATAAGTATTCGTTTAATAATTCTTCCTTATTTTGAATATATTCGAATAGTTCCAATAATGGGAATAGTTCGAATAGCTCTAATTTTCATTTCGAAATTCTAATCGAACATAATTATTTGATTCGAGCACTTTTTGGCACACTTTTAATATTTTAATTTTTATATCTAATAGCTTCATACCAACGACAAGATGAACTATCCGCCGACATCCGGTTCAACAGCCAACCGAGGACACCTTTAATTATTTTTTGTTGTTTCAGGTACAAATGTTTCACTCTTTCTAGTACTAATTTCAGATTTATCTTTTTCGGGTACACCTCGTGTAAATAAAATTAAACGTTTTAGCTGCAATAATACGTGGAAGCGGTCAATAAATTCCAGGCGGAAGGACAAAGTAACTTCGATTATAATATTGTATTATTCATTTCCGCAAAGTAACGCCTTAATCAATTGAAAAGATGCATTTTTTTATAATAATTATAGATCGATATACCTAGATGTAAAAACTCACGCTGTATGACTCATTTTGTGTAGTATTTGATAGCATTTTATTTAATACCAGCTGTGCCTGCGACTTTGTCCGCGTGGAATTTAACGCAAAAAGCGTTCGTTTACTTTGGCTTAGATATTATTTATAGATTATATAATATCCTTTTTTTTGTAATATATTGAATTGCATTTACTTACCTACTCTTTTCTCGTACTTTCTCGAGCCGTCATTCAAATTAAAATTGATAGAGTGGACCGATTTAAATGTAACATTTTACTCGAAGTTAATAAATGTTACTCGAGGCTATGCTTTATGATTATCTTAAATAATAATAAAGTGATACGTTTCCAAACAAACAGACAGACAGTCATTTCTAAAAATGATTGAAATGTAATTTTATGGCCTATTCCTAGACACCTACTTTACAACAACAACTTTACAAAAAGGTAAAAGTCAAGTCAGGTTTTATTTACATTTTTATTATATGCATAGAATTCTGGTTGTTGTGCATAAGAGAAATACTTTTAACAACAATTACGAACATATACATACTGCAATTTTATATATATATATATATATATAATACGAATACGGAATTAGAGTGGATGCACACTTACACTGCGCAATCGCATGGTGCAGTCATACTTCAGGGTTGTCCTACATCTGAAGCAACAGAATATTGTCATAATAAAATCTTTATTTTATACTAGCTCCTGCCCGCGACTTCGTCCGAGTGGAATAGTTACTTATGGCTAACGCTAACAGGCAGCGGAAGCTCTCAAAAGGTAAAAAAAGCGATTGTGAAACATTTTTCATTGGTGCTCCGCTTCTTAACGTCTTAGCGTGATGATATATTTTTTGTTGATAAATAAGCTATTTAACACTGAAATAATTTTTCTAATCGGACCAGTAGTTTTTGAGATTAACGCGTTCAACCAAACAAATAAGCTTTATAATATTAGTATACTATTATATAGACAGTATATAGATTACTACTTGGCTCTCGTACATAGCCGTCATTCAAATTACAATAAATTATGATAAAGTGGAGCGATTTTAATGAAACAAAGACTAAGTTACACCCGATATGCTTTACGATTTTATTGTAAACCCATTTTAGCAGTGATGTGTGTTCATACAAATAGACAGACATTTCTAAAAATGTTTGAAGTGTATTCTATTACTTATTTCTAGACATCTGCAACATTTTTTTTCATAAAGATCGAAAAAGTACAGACACTTTATATTTACATTCTTATATGTATAGAAGACTATTGATTCAGTCGAGGTATACGTAACAAATATTGTTAATTTAAAATTAGTAAGTTATAACCTCTGAATATACATTTTTTACAATAAACATATTTCTTTTGTCGACGCGACGTCAGAGGACAGTATTTTCCCTAGTACGTTTGTATGTGATATCATAAGAAACTACATGACCGATTTTTTTAATTCTTCCATTCAAGTAATCTATACTATTGTAGGAACGTTTCAATCTATAACATATTAAGAAACAATTAATTTTAATAGATAAAAAGCACACATCTGTATTCAGCCAGTAATTTTTATACCAAAATTGAACATGCCTATAAACTGTTGCCAACCCTAACACAGGAATGAAACAGATAAACACGAAAAAGTTACATCACGATTTCGTTCCGAAACGTAATAGGTATTAATTTAAATCACCACGTAATTATTTGATTACATCTCTGGTCCGCCATTTTGGCAGCACATAAAATTCGTAATTAGTCCAGTCCGTTTATTATTATTTCAAGATTCATCCTCCTTTATACATTTTTATTTATTTTCTCAGTTATAAATCAAGTATTAATCGAGTCATCGTGTCATGGGAATAAAATAACAAATTACAAGACGAAATTATACACAAAGTTGTTAAAATAAAATAAAAATGTTACTATGAAATGAATATTAAAGGGTTTTCACTCGATTTAGTTTCTAAAAATGATTCCAAAAGTCTAAGCAGTCTATTAGCGCTAAATTAAATAAAAATAGTTTCGTTTTCAAATTCAATTGAAATGTATATAAATAATATTTTGATTAACTCTTGTTTATCTTAATAGAAGTCAATTCCAGCACTAGGGTGTCGTATCGTATCTTCCCAAAACTGGGAGATCGAAGTCCTCGATAAAACAATTTAATGTGTAAAAGCGGATGGTAGAAATAATCAAAACGCTAGAGGTCGCGTTTGGAGCGGACGTGAGGTCACTGAGACCTTGATAGAGACCTTCTCTTTATGGAAACACGCGTCGGTGCACACAGACAAAATGTTTGCACTGTATGTTTCCAATATAACTGGATTTCCAAAAAGAAAAATAATTTTGTAACATACTACATTATAGTAAACTGTATATATAATTATGTATGTATAATTCGTATATGTACGATTGGCTTAGCTAGTTTAGCTTAGTAATATTCGCGATGTTGCTTTCAAGGCCACAGCCCAAGCCTATGTTCGGCTACTTTATCACCTTGTTGCTAAGCGGCTAAGCACAATAAGCGCTCGCCCCATTAGGTCAGTAAAGCTGTAAAGGCCCAACAGGCCATTAGCGTGTGGTCAGAAAAACAAAAAAAAATGAAACGAATACAGCGTAGATTTACAAGTTTTTATTTTTCGAACTGACTACGCTATTTCTCTGACGCGGCTATTAATGCGAGTGCTTACGACACTTCGCCGCGCGCTTGGCAACAAGCTCAAGAGTGTCAAAGTAACCGAACCTTGGCTTGGTTTGTTGCCTTGGATGCAGCACCCCGAATCTGTCTAAGCTAAACTAAGCTAGTTATTGATACATATAAGAATTCGTATGAATGCGTTCCACACGAATTTAAACATGTATGTCGTATCTAACAACTACGGTGATTTATAAGCAAACGATCGCGACTGGAATCCATTTCTTTCGACGTTTTTCATCTTATATAACATTTAAAAACGTTTTGTCGGGACTTGTTGTTCTAATATTCATGCCTAATGGTACAGAATAAGAGGGATGAATTTGAAGTTCGACATTTTCGATACATTTTTGAGTATTTAACAATGACAACAGAATTTAATAAATCGAAAGTCAAAACATTGTTCTTATTATCTTTGTATGGCTACAATGGGTGAAAACTAACATTATGACGTCACACGTGTTCGGGTTCGTTCGGGATTTGTCGGCGGGTCTTCGGTACAAGATTCAAAAATTATTTTTTATTTTAATATAACTTTTTAATTATTGCGAAAAAAAATAGTTTTGTTAAGTATAGTAAGTAAGCAAGTATGTAAAATAGTATATAAAACTTACATGTGATCTTTCATTTATCATTACAAAAAATCTCAAATACCTAATTATGATAAAAATTAAATTATAATACAATATAACACAGCGCCATCTACATATCAGTTACAGCAGAATACACATCATTTAAATATTATTTTAAACTTTCATTATGATCTGTTAAGTGTTGTTACAGTTTTTTTTATTATAACTTTTGACTTTTGACTCTAGTAACATGAACCCCATCATCCTAACCAAATTATACTAACGTTAAAGCCTTTCGTACATGTTCTTTTATAAAATCATCTTTCACTCATTTCACATAGCATTTTAGCAACCTCACTCGAAGGTTTTTCTAAAATGCTATAGAAAATTCAGTCAGTTAGAACATTCAGTTTATTTAAATTACACTCGCTAAATAAACTAAAAAGGCTGCCGGAACATAATTATAGTTATGCCAGTTAGTTAGCTATTATAGTTAACTAGTTGCATACCGACAGTATTTCATTTTAAAAGGAATAGCTATCTAAGCGAGTGTTATAATAATTCCCAAGCTCTATGATATAGTTTCACAAAACCTTTGTTTTTGTATATAAATGTTTTCACAACGATGTTTCTTTTTACCGAAGGTTCGAACTTATATCAGTATTCGCCGTCCAATTGTATGTTGGAGTTGTAATCGATTAAGAAGTGAAAACTTTTTTAACTTTGTAATTTGAAACTTGATGAAACCAAAATGCTTTTCTAATGTCGCTCTATTGAAAAGCGTTAACCCAAATTAACTATTCCACGCGGACGAAATCGTGGGCAGAAGCTAGTATATTATATAGTCTGTTACTAACTAATCTAAATTTTTACCATAACTCGAAATGAATTTTAGACGCGACGGCGCGGCGCTCTAAATTCCGACCAGGCGAACATGTCCAACATAGAGAGACTTACAACACGGAATTCCTTCCATGTTGTGTATGTCGCATAATCCTATTTACGGTGATTATGTTCTCAGATAGCGTACCTGGGTGCGGCAAACCGCTGCGGCACCGTTAAAATGTCGATAAACACGCGGCCGAGCGAAACGGAACGTATAATTGTTACGTGGGAATGGTACACTTGTGGAAAAGATCTGTCTGCTGTATTTGCATTCGGAGCACGTGATATATCCGAACTCATTTCATAAGATTGCAATGAAACCTATTTGAATATAATACTTCACAGATATACGGTATATTATTGGAATCAAACTTCTTTTGGAACGGAGTGAATTAGATTTCATAAAACGAAAATTTGTAATGAAAAAAAATAGTTATAAATGTATATAATAAATACCTATAGGTTTTAGGCTGTGAGAGAATGAAATAGTATATTCGTTATGTATTGTACTGTCTTTATGTACGAAAGAACCTTATCTCCGTTTCTAAAACCCTCACAACGTGTAAGCAGAATTTCATGATCAGTTGAGCAGTTAAGGCATGACAGTATAGCAAACAGATTCGAATTTGCATTTATAATATTACTAGCTGTTACCCACGGTTTAGCTCGCGGAATTATAGACGACATATCTCTCGCGAGCAGTACTCTTTTTCTGGATAAAAGGTTGAGTACTTCCGAGGTACAAAACATAACAAACAAAATTATTTTCGCAGTTATGTTAGTTAGGTTAGGTTATTGATGGTTGTTGCTTTTATATTAATAAACTATTAAGGTATGTGGTAGGACAACGTCTACCAACCGGGTTCGGTGACATAAGATGTTTACCTCATCCTCTTTGTTCTGAGAGCTCTGCGATCGCTGCGAGATGGTGCCGGGCTGTATTTTATTGTTGTTAAGTTTTACAATGTATTTAAAAACGACTTGACTACGATTGCCTTCACGTTACGAGCTGTTTTTTGCATTACAAAAATCATATATTCTATTCATTTCCGTAAATAAAATTTGGCATCTATTAAAGAGTTTGTTATAGTAATAAACACTCTATGCTTATTATTGACGTAAAAATACATTAACTTCCAACCGAAAAACTTAACAATCTAATACAAGAGTGACCGATATAATTCAGCTTTAAAAACGCCAAATACGTTACGACAACGACACGAAAGTATCAAAATTTATTGTAAACATTATCAACAAATCATTTATGTGATAAGTAGGACAGACACCTCTTCGACTTTCTTATTATATAAAAATAACAGTCAAAACATAAAACGGGAAATAATATTCATAAATCTATATTAGGCGTACGTATAATTATGTATTTTCGCATCTTTTAAACACATATATATAGGATATATAAAAACAGTGATGTAACCCAAGCCAGCCGGTTCAGAAAATACAAAACAACTTTCCTTGTAAATACACGCAGCGTCACAACCCGAACGGAAACCAGTTTTACTTCTTATACTGGAGTAATATGCAAATCGTTTTAAGATGTAGTAGCGTTTACAATAAAAGAAATTATAATCAATATGTTACCTGTGGCCCGATGTAGCCAATATAATCTATATATAAATAGGCAGTGGGGTAACGTTTATGAACATCTTCCTCCTGCTTTTCTTTCTTCATTCTTTTTTAGCTAATGGCGAGCTTTAAAATAACGAAAGATTTTTTATTTGTTCGACTACTGGTCTTACACTCGTAATAATAAATAATACGGAGCTTTGAGGTATAAAACCAAAAATATCCTAAATATATCTTGCACAACTTTAAATTCTTAATAATAATGAACTCGTGGTGAATTAAGAAAGTCACTCATCTCAAAAAAACAATATAACGCAACAGTACGCACCTTTCTCGCTTCTCAATCCTCAAGAATTTTTGATATCAGGCCATTTTAAGATTGTGTGCCACTGTATATGTTACTAATAAATGCGGCATTTTACTACTTATATTTTGAATATAAGGCAAACTGTTTAAAAATATGTTACTAAGTCATGACTTCAAATTATACTTTCATCTTCATATCATGTTGAAGATAGATCGGTTAGATCAAAGTAGAAGAAAGAAAGAAAGAAATCTTTATTCATAATGCATTCTACGATACAAAACTGGATAACACACTGCACATCGCAGCTTTATGAAAGAGTGTTCAGCTCAACATATACTAGTGTCATAAGAAACACTCAACACTTATTTTCGACTGGAACCCAGTGCAAATCACGGTACGTAATACAAAAAATATGAATTAAAATCTGTTAAATATTAATATACAGGGAAAACCAGCAATGTAATAACAATAGATTATATATCTAGTATACCTTCGGCTTCATTTGCTTTTTTGCCCCTCATCAAATATTCATAATCGGCCGCGACGCGGCACCGTGTTTAATGTCTTGCCTGTAATTTTACTCTGTTCTCGTTTACCGTACTTTTCGACCAATACTTTGTAAGATAATAGCTAGGCTCCTTAAAGCCAAAAAACCTCGAAATTATAATTTACTAGCGGGCGCGGCAGACGTTTTCCCGCCCTGATTATAAAAAAATCCTTGACAAATTATATACCAAAACGTTCCTCATGAGGCACTTTATCCAGTGGTGAACCGCATGAGAATCCATTCAGTAGTTTTTGAGTTTATCGCGAACAGACAGACAGACGCGGTAGGGGACTTTGTTTTATACTATCTAATGATAAGCATGCAAAAGTAAATGTCCTAATGTCATTGGTAGTTCCAGAAATTTTCAACTTCAAACCATAGCCCAACATTTTCGCAATGATCAACTGTATTTGCATTTATTTCTGATAGCTTTCAATTACCAGAAATATATGAGTCGTTATATTTCAAAATGAGTTAAATGCAATTTAACCGTATTATTTTTTTTTTTATAGATCGTCATACATATTTTACACATATAAGATTTTAATATCATAAAATGAAACTAAAAAACTTGTGAACGGCAAAATTTGGACTTCGTTCACGGTGAATAAAGACTGAAAATCTTTGAAAAATTAAAGCGATTAAAATTGGATGTGGCTGATTTTGAACTGTAATAACTGATATAGGTATATTGTTAACTTATATATTTTCAATTATAAGTTTTACGCGTCCCATAATGAATAGATAGCAAAAGTTGTTATCTAAAATAAGCTTTTAACTTTCATGTCCAATGATAAGTAATAGATACAAATTCCAGGCTTAAACTTAAACGCAGCCGTTTGCATAAATAATGGGTTATCAACTCAATCGAACGCTTTGTCCGAGTCTACTCGACACACCCACATATTTGTTTTAGACTTGTTAGGTGGGTTAAAAGGAATGCTTTGTCGGACTATGCAGCTAAACACTACCGTCAAGTCGTTATTGCGATAACGATGTGTGGCAATAGGAATTTACACATGAATAACTTACTGGTGTCTCCAAACAGGATACCTTAAATGACTTCGTAAGGAAATGTTACAAAATAAATCCAGAGCAAGTTTTAATTGATACCCGTTTCGTAAGTTATGTGGGTATGATCTTGTAGCTTGTCGACGACTTAACGTGTTGTATAAAAACATGATAATAATCTATAGTAGCCGCTACACGCGACTTTGCGGGGAATTTCACAAAAAAAAATTGATCAGAGTATACGTACGCGTGGAGCGCGCTTTATACTAGGCACTGCTTCTTTTTTTCCTACAATAAAAGTAGCCTAAGTTATAATAACATCAGCTATCTGCCAATGAAAGTCCCGCTATAATCAATCCAAATGTTTCAGAGACTAAATTGAACAAAAAGACTGACAATAATTGTTTTTGACGTAGCCGCTGTATTTTATATCCATTTAGTAAAAACCTTTTATTTTCATATTACAAACAGACACGCCAAATTCACTTATTTCTATAGATATAGTTAATAATGGTCCTAATTTATAGCACCGTGATAAGGACGTAATTGTTTTTCTTTCTGGTTGTTTGTTTGCTGTTCTATTTTCCTGCAATAGTTAAACAATGTAATGCGTACGTTGTTTTCTGTCTACGTAAAATATATTGTAAAGATAATAGACGATGCAGACGAAGCCACGAGTGTCAGCTGGTTTATATATCAAACTTATTCTTGCCACTAAGTAGCAGTGTGTACAGGTTTGTTCTGAATCTATGAATGTTATAGGTACTACGCACCGACACGCGAGGTATTCCGTCGCCGTTTTTGGTAGGTAAATGTGTTCAAAATGAGCTTAAACCAATTTTAATCGTCCATATAACATGTTTAATCTTTTAAGATTTCCAGTTTTTATACACCGAGAACAAAATTCAAATTTTGCTGTCTATTTTAGTGTTTTTTTTTTCCTTCATATTGAACATGTACAAATATTAAAGATCTTGAAAAATAACGTAGAATATTAGGAACGGCCAAAATTAGATTTATCTCGTTTGGAAATGTAACGACGCAAGTATTTACTGGCATTAAAACGTTTTTCACGTGCATTAAAATCGCAGCCTTTTTATTGTTAGTTATAACTATAAATTGAAGTGATCACTTAAAATCAAATGAACTGCACAACGATCAGCTACCTAACAGTAGAAAAGTGAAAGTAAATGTATTAATATCGCATAAGGAACTGTTTGGATTAATAAAAGTTTTATTATGTTTTTAATAAAGAACGTAAACTTCCATTGCTATGGCCACGGCCATTTGCGTTGCAATCTCATTAAAGATTCTTCGTGTTGCGTTCGCTTATTTTACATTCACGGAATCGTTTATTTTTTTCATACGCAAAATACAAACTCATTTCCTATCTCATTATAATGATTCGATAACACCAAAAAATGTTTAACAAAGCGAATTGTTATGTTAATCTTTTATCATAAACTCTTCAGGTTTATTACTAGGTTAATTGATATATTAATCATGTGTTATCATATTATTGTATAACAGTATCGATTTATTTTTAATATACTAGAAATAATGCGCGACTTTTTCTGAGTTTGAATCTTTATAAATTATCTAGCGGGCCCGGCAGACGTTGTCCCGCTATGGTTATAAAAAATCCTTGACAAATTATATACCAAAACCTTCCTCATAACTGCAAGAAAATCCGTTCAGTAGTTTTAGAGTTTATCGCGAACAGACAGACAGGCAGACGCGGTAGGGGACTTTTGAGTTTAACGCGAACAGACAGACGCGATAGGGGACTTTGTTTTATACTATGTAATGATATTAAAAAATAAATAAAAACAAGGTTTTATTCAAAGACACGAAAAAAGTTAATCGAATTTTATTTTCGATATGGATGGCGGCCATTTTGAAATTTTTCAATCGTATTTATTTATTTATCTTTGGCAACTTATACTCTAGCAGATTATTACTGCCCTAGTCGAGTAGGTGATATTACAAGTTTCTTCCGATTATTTCAAGAAATTAACAAGATAGTGGCTGTCTTAGAACTTTCTAGGGAGTTTTTGTACCAAGTCAGAATTCATACTCCGTGGTAGTATTTCCTATCCACTTCAGTTACACACAATGACAAAACCATATGTCACAAAACACCACCAACACTACAAAATATAAAGCCAAATAACAGAATTATTAATAAAATATAAAATGCACAACATGACTTACAAGATCCCGCCAAAAACTCGATTTTATTTTTATTTCATCAAGACTGAACAAACGAGCAAAATTGCGAAATCATAAGTCGAGAGTTGCTGGTTCTAATTCAGCTTACAAGATTTTACCTAAAAAAAAACAATTCAAGCTAATTAAAAGCTTATAATAACAATGATAAATATTTTGGAGTTTTTAGCGGGATTTTAGGCTGTCATGTAGTGGATTTTATTATTTATTCATAATCTTGTGTTACTTGACTCTATATTGTGTAAAATTTGTGGTGTTTTATGTAATACAGTTTGTTTATTGTGCATAAGTGAAGTGAATGCAAAATAATATCACGGAGCATGAATTCTGAGATTTCACAAAAATTCCCTGGAAAGTTGTAACAAGAAAGCCACCATCTTGTTGGAACATTAACATTGGCATTGAAATGATTGCACGACACTAACTTGTAATAACGTTAACTTCTCAACAATGGCAGAAATAATCTAAAAACTTGGTTGCCAAAAACAAAATAAAAAAAAGATAAATATTGATTTTCTTCATGTAACTCTAACGGTTTATACCTCGAACGCCATGATAGCTATAAGATGGCAGGATTTTTTCAAACTTACTTGAAATTAACGTTGCATTTTGATCAATATGTATAAACAAATAAGCAGAGACAAAACGGGCACGTCTTTCTCGTATGTCTCTTAACCGATTTTTTTATTTACTAAATATTTATATGCTTTAGTTTTATCACTAAAATATGGAAATAGTTTGTTTTTTGACGGTGAGCCAACCAGCTTTCTATATCATTGGTGCATTGTGGAGGAAGTTTTTTTTTAAGTTTTAACCATATTATGATTTTAGCTTGCCATGAAACTGCCGCCCTGGACAGGGTCCCGAATTGCCACCCTCTATAGATCCAGGGCACTACCTTAGAGCATATTCACACATCGTAAAAGATATACATATATACTATACATACATTATTAATACTTTACCCAATAGGTTTTCATAAATATATAAAAAATAATGCAACATATATTTTCTCCAGTATTAAGAACTATGGTGGCATCACGAGAGTCTGTATTTTTTTTTAAATAAACCCATTCTGAATATGGTATAGAAGTAATTGTACTACATATATATTTATGGGCATAATAATTGTGCTTCTTCATCGGTCAATGCTTTCGAATTTTTCATAATAATGGAAGATTATAGTACCTATATATATAGCTTGTATTGATTGTAGGTGGTAGAGCCACGCTATGGCTATTACTGGTTTCAGTTACCACCTGACCCACAGAAACACTTACGTAAAGTAACACTGCTTGCAACAACAAGCCTTTCGTTCAGTCAGTGAGAGCGCCGGATACCCACCTCCCCTCCCCCAAACACAGGCTGGCAAGGCACTTACGTGTCTCCTGGTGTTTTTGCAAGTGTCTATAGACGGTGATGATCATTTAAAATCAGGGGACCCTTTATCCTTATCCTATGATATAAAAAAAATCATAATGGAAAACGTGACTTTAATGACGGTAGAACTCATTATATGAACAACAGTGATTATTTTACGTCGGTTATATAATATACTAGCTGGCCCGGCGGACGTTATCCCGCCCTGATAGTAATAAGAACCTTGACAAATTATATACCCAAAACCTTTCTCATGAATCACTTCATCTACTGGTGAAAACCGCATGAAAATCCCTTCAATAGTTTTTGAGTTTAGGGCGAACAAAAATACTCACAGACAGGCAGATGTGGCAGAGTTCTTTGTCTTATAATATATAGTGATTAGATGTTGTATATTCGCGACTAAACAAATAAAACCTCTTCGTGAGTCCCCAGACGATTAGGCTTAGTTAGATAATATGTTCTTGAGTTTACGTTCAATTATGCCCCATTTTTTTATTTACGTGGGGGAAAGCCTTTATGGATACGCCACCCTCTTGGGAGAGAGAGCGGGTTATATCCGACTCGCACGGACTAAAACCCCACGGTGTACCGTCCGCCGCATGGTAGGGGCGGCCAGGGATCGAACCTGCTGTCTACCTGAGAAACCGCCCCTGCGGCAGCCTGGCGAGTGAACGCCAGGCTTCGTCCTACTATAGAGAGACTACTGGGCACACAACCAGTCGTCTCCCCTCGTCAGCCTCACCTGTGCTATGAGGAGATGGGTCCCCCGACCCATCTCCTCAGGTTCGGCTCGGCAATTATGCCCCCTACCATTTCCGTACAACCCAAAACAGTAACGAATTAAAAGTGAAAATTGCAGTCGCGGCTAAGCCATCAAATTATAAGTTAGAATCGCAAGCTATTTAATAAAACCCCAGTCAACATCCACAACTATCGCGATATAACGACTTTACCATCTGTCATAGATGCACTTTCGTGTGTGAATCTTCTAATTGCTCCGTAGAAAGTCACAATTGCATTTTTTATCAACTTGTTCGCCGCTTCCGAACGGAAGCAGACGGGTAAGCAGATTTATTTTTAAGGGGGTATCAAATATGAAAAAAAAATTGAATGTTATTGAATAACCGAACTAATGTACTGTATAGACTACAGTTACTAACTAGATAGTCGGAGTACTAAAATTTTAAAATGCTGAATCAATGCATTTCATGATATCTATTATATTATTTATTTTCACCGATATCTATTTGATTTATTCACTGATGATTATGATTATCACTATAATACATAGGCTGATTTTTTTTTATATCATAGGAGGCAAACGAACATGTGGGTCAACTAATGTTAAGTGATCAACACCGTCCATAGACACTTGCAACGCCAGAAGAGTTGCAAGTGCGCAAGCCGTACCAATCACAACAAGAATTACTTAGTTATAGACAATATATTTGCAGTAATCTATATTTTATCATATTATATCGTGCCTGTATCTAGAGTAACCCCTACCTAAGACCTCTTGACTACAATATGACAGAAAATTAAAACTAATAGACACCTAAAAGTGCTTCATATTTTGAAGTAATATTTATGATAGATAAATATATATTGATCTTTAATATCCCATATTATTTACTTTTAATAGATACAAGACAGCCACAGCCACGCAATGATACATTAATGATAATATAATCTGTGCTATGTAATTAGTTTATATAGTTAAGTATGCAAAAAAAAAACAAATGTTTAAATTATCGTATATGTTTTGTTTAAATCTGATTATAATTACCAGATTCATAAATGGTTATTGGATAAGAACCTCCCGGTACCAATCTCTTTATAAAGTAAAGGACACGGGGGGTCTACCCACCGTACTTCTAAATGCGACCCTGTCCGGCGCGATTTTTGTGCGTTGTTAGTATTACGTGGAGATTCCTCACTAACAAGATGAAAGTCCGATCACACTTTTAATGAATTCCGCTTGCATTCCTAGTAGCATTCGGAAAGTGATTACCTCGCCCGTGTACAAACGATTTCGCTAATTACTATTCTTAATTAGTGCTGACGCACTTGAAATTAATTAACTATGAATATACATAATAGATTTTTTAATTATATTATCTATTTCTTTGACACATCTAAAACGGTTTGCGAGTCTGCTGCGTGAAGCGCATAAAGCGATTAAAAACGTAAGATTAAAGATCAAGTAGTGTACCACGTTCTAGTAGACATAGGTCCAGCAGTAGAGTAATGTGAGCTAGAAGTGGGTTGGTGTCTACGCATATTACTTGAAAAACAATGACTATATATACTGTTGATATAAGATTGCAAAAATCTACTTAATAAATCCAAGCAATATACGATATAATACGGCACTCATAAGTTATTTTTAAAGTTAGGACTTCCGTAGATGCTTTATTATTTTGTCTCTAAATCAATATTATATATTATTTATACAGGCACAACCTTCATCCATAATATTATAAAGAGGTAAATTTGTGAGGTTGTAGGGGGTCCGATTTGAAAGATTATTGCAGTGTTATATAACTCATTTATTGAGGAAAGATATAGGCTATATATCATCACGCTAAGAACAATAGGAGCGGGGCACCTATGAAGAATGTTTCAAAATCGGGGTTTTTCTCCTCTTGAGAGTTTCCGCTGCGTGTTAGCGTTAGTAACTATTCCAGTAGATGAGCAGATGCTAGTATACATATAATTCTTCTTTCCATGTGCCTGTGATTGAACTCCTCAAGCTGGACAGGTTGATGCAAGAATGGGTTATATTGATAATTGGACCTGGTAGGTGGCGCTACGGTTGACTTTAATGATTTTTTTTTATTATTAAGACAGGATAGCGTGCTCCGGGCCCGCTAGTACATATATTGTAAGATTAGTTACGAGCAATGAGTTTGCAGAAATGATTTAGGGAGATGTACCTAGTCTTACAGGGCTCGCTATCAAAATTTATTGGGGGTGGTTCCGTAATCATATAACTATTTTCACAATGTGTGCCCTACAGTCAATATTGTAATTTTCATTATTAATTCATGATGAATCGTTTCATAAGTAACATTTAATTTTTTTTTGCTTATAAACAACGGGTCCCATGCAGATTGCCCCTACCGACTCTATTTAGTAAACAATTTATATGTCTATATGTTACTAATGTACAAAAAGGTGCAATTATTATCCATCATTTGGTTCATTGGACCAATCAAATATTACCACGGCTAAAAGAAGAAAATGTGTTGTCAAGCACTTAACAGATGTATAGGGGATCCAGTCCATCAAGGCAAAAACACAGCAGTCATACCATTCGGCCACATCATGACAAACGTCCGGTAAGATTGGGATTAAATATACAAAAGCGTACAATTTTAATATACCTGGATACCCCGGATGTATTATTTCAAATTACTAACAAGCTTTACACTTCTGAATGGTATTCAGAACGTTTTACATTTTAAAAAAATCGAGCTGTGAACCTCCTCCGTTTTATCTATTTTTAGTTTTAATTTTATATAACTATTATACCAAATTATTCATTACGATTATTTTTAATTTTCAACTACATATTTCTTTAGATAAGTATGCTTAATGCATATTTTATTTCTTGCATATGTATTCTTTCTATTAAAAATATTAAACTGTTACTATACGAAAAAATAAACATAGCAAACCTCTATGCATATAACTCTCGCACATCCGTATGCAACAAAAATAAATGTTCACAACACTACGCTGTGATTTGAGAAACAAATCATAATACCGCGTTCGAATTTCGAAAACCGCGCCAAGCGCACTCCCGCCGGCGGTCACGTCACGCGACCGACTGCAATGGCGGAGGACGGGAAAGGCGCGCAAAGCGAAAAATTTCTCCATCCGTTTGTTTACGGCAGCTACGGCCTTTTTATACGGTAAGTGACTTTGCTCCAGTTTTTAAGTTCACACTGGTAGATTTATTGATGTTTAAAGACATTACTCCATAACAATTATTACACATATAAACCATTCAACGTTCTGAGAATGTAAACAAACGGCGCCCTTGAAATTACATTTACTGGAACGATTGATTTGAAACACTCAAAACAATGAACAAGTTTTTATCAATACATAGTTTTTGTTCAAATTATTATTGTTTGTTCAGTTCACATACTATCTACAATTAATAAAGACGCAAAACCCTCTTAATGGAACTAAATAGTAATAATGTAATAAAATAACAATAGGATAGATCATTTTATTACTTAATTATATATTGGTAACTGGTGTATTGATAAAATAAATCTGTAAAATTGGCTATAACATAGCAAAATTTCATTTTAATTCTGCTGGCATTTCCTTATCCTTCAGAGCTCCTAATATGTTCCTGGCTGTCAGATCACTCATCATGTTCCTAGCTTCTATGGCAGCACTTCCTATATGAGGTAGAACAACACAATTTTTCAGCTTAAACAGTGGACTGTCCAAAGGCAAAGGTTCTGGAGTGGTGACATCTAAACCAGCAGCCCTTATAGTATTATTCTTTAACGCTTCTATCAAAGCGTCCTGATCAACTGTTCCACCTCGACTGGTATTAACAAAGATCGCAGTTTTCTTCATCTTTTCAAATGCATCTTTATTAAATATTTCTTTTGTTTCTGGAGTTAAAGCAGCACAGCAAACAACAAAATCACTCTCAGTTAGTAACTCATCAAAGCTGACTTTAACTGCCCCCGTTTCCGCCTCCTCTGATCTTTGGCTGCGATTAAAATAAAGAATCCGAGATGTGTTGAAAGCCTTCACTCGTCTGGCAACGGCCTGCCCGATCCTACCGAATCCGACAATACCGACTGTGGCTCCGGCAAGACCTGGCCCAGTCATCCATGTTGGAGCCCACGATACCCAACCGCCAGTTCGGGCTTCATGCATAGCTTCTGGGAGGCGTCGAGAAGTAGAAAGTAATAGGGCAAGCTGAAAAAACAAGTCAGTTGTTTCCATTCAATAAGAACGTAAAATTTAAATAATCATTTAAACGTTGAAGAAGCTACTTACTAAAATAAAATAAAAATTAGAATAGTTTTCTAATATGTTACAACGACGAGTTAAGTAGCGTCATCTATTCTTAACAGTAACAAACTAACTTACACTAACTGACACAAGATGGAGCTAGCTACAGATATTTGAATACAATTAAATTGCTGGGCTTTTTTTTTCTCGAACTGATTTCGCTATTGACCTTGCAAGGTCTTAACAGCTTCACCGGACTACACTTCTAGGTTGATAATTGATATATATTTATATTAAATATGTTTTACAGAAACGGGATATTTCATATATTAAATGAATATTGGTAGAATTGTATTTCGAAATAAAAATAAAATATTTGAAATTCTATCCTTTGGAATGTCTTGGCTACAATTGTGTTAAAATATTTGCATAGTGGTAGGGCTTTTCTAATTCTAAAAATCTTTAACCAAGCATGTGTTGGTGTGTTCCGGAAGCTGCCCTTGAGAGCCAGTCCTTTCTAGATTTAGCATGTTTTCGATCTTAGACCGTATAGTTATTTAACATCAGATAACATTATGGTCAAGATGTAAACCCTATAAAGATTTTTTTTTTTAATGTCATAATTTAGCATATTGTGTTCTCTATAATTTCAACACATTATAAAACTAAAAGACAACATTATTGACATGGAAAATGATTACAAATAAGATATTAAACTCACTGTCAGTTCTGCTGTAGCATCTGTTAGCACATTGGGAGTATAGCCGACTCTCACTCCCCTTTTCTTGCACTCAGCTAAATCTATATGATCATGACCCACTGAGATTGTTGCAACGACTTTAAGACTAGGTCCAGCTGTATCTAGGAGTTCGGAGTCAATTTTTTCAGTCAATGAACAATATATACCATTGACTCCTTGCACTGCTTTTAGAAGTTCTCCTCTTGGTACAGGTGATGGGTGATTCCACAGTTTTAGATCACACCTGGAAATTAAAATGTTAATATTGTTACAGTATATTAATTTATTTATTTATATTTTCAGTCTATATACATCTACTGCTGTGGATCAGACATGCCGGGCATGTTAGATTGTCAATGCGTCTAGCTAGTCCTACACCCTTAATTATATGGTGGCACCTGGTAGGTAATCTGCCCACTCTTCATTTTCCAATGCGTGGAAGCCACTTGAAAACCCTTTGGTTTTTTAGACATCCATTCTTCAAACAACGAGACTAGCCAAATGCAATTACAGTATAATTTTGAGTGGTTTTGTGTGTGAGTACAGCACCAACGGATTTAAACCCAGGTTATCATAAAGGGTGACTTTTCTAACAAAACTGCAAGCATCAGCATGCTTGTTAAGTATGAAACTTACAAGAAACTTTTCATTAAAAGTATTGAGTATAAAGTAATAATTTCTTTACTTTTCAGGATCTAATGAAGGTGAAATTCAGTAGAAGTAAACTAATCTTCTTTTAAGAACTATAAGTAGATCATAGTATTCACATAAATGTAGGATATCTTATATCTATTATATTATAGACAAAAATAGTATATTATACTCATAATACTAATTTAAAAAAAAATTACATTTTACAAATGTACAATAGCATTAAATATTATTAAAAAAATATTGGGTATATAGTATAGATTTGCAATGCTATTCTGGTCATTAATCCTTATTACATTAAATATTTTGGTTACACTGGACTTTCAATATAGATCTAAATTACCCATTATAGTAAATGATTTCAATGAATATCTTAAGAGATATCCTAGATATAAAAATACCCATAAAAAATGTTTATACCTATAAATATAAACATTGAAAATAGCTCCCAATTGTACAAAATCTAAACTTCTTTTACTTTATTGCAATAATAGTATATAAAAGTATGCAAAACTAAGCATGGCCTTCATGTTTAATTGGGGGAACAGAGGCAAGGTCAAAAAAGTTAAACAAATGTAATAAAATTGTGACCAATCATCTGAAAAGCTGTTGATTATTATGATGAAATATGTAGGTTTATCTGAGCAAGGTTGGATATTCAAAGACATTTTTTTTAACTTGTAATACTGATATAGAATTTATAATTGTATTCAATTGAGTGTGAAAATGAAAACAATGTGTTAAATTTTTATGTTGACCTTGGGAATGCATTTGGAAGTATAAAAAAAATGTTATACTTTTATAATAAAAAAATTAAGACTCATGGGAATAATTATTTAATAAAGACAAAACTTCTGCTTTTTGGCTGAAATAGGTAAAGTGATAATGTTTCAAAAGTTAACAGATTATATTTATATTTTACTTGTGGAATTATGTTGCTAACATGTGTATACCGGAACATCTGAAACTAGAATTAGAGTATGAACTGATTTCTCATTTCTGACAAAGTATCATGTTTAAAATTTATCCTATAAATTTATATGGGAATTCAAGGTAAGCTTATATATAGTCGCTAATTTATTAATTAGATAGCTATTAATTTTATAAGAAATAATATGTAATAAATAATAAATTACCATTAGTGAGCTGGCATAATGAAATATAGTAAACATCGTTTGATATTTTTACTATTAATGAGAATGATGTATTAACTTGACGATTTAGAAGCGGGTTCTCATCTATATTATTAGAATATAACATAATAACCTGTAATGCAACTTACTCTTTCTTTAATAACTCCACGCCACATTCTGGCATATCAGACCTCGCAATGTAGACTTGAAATCTTCCTGAACTCATATTTCTACTGAATAAGTTACCTCGGTGGACTAAACACTGCGCGATCGATTTGATGCCTTTATAAATCATGTGTAAACCGACTGTTACAGCGGCAGTGACAGCGCGATCCACTAATTTCCGGGTACTTTTTTGTCCACAAGGTCACTTAATTCTCTGGCAAGTATTTAGGCGGTGCAGAATGTGTATTCACGTTTTTTTCGCTCTTAAAAAATGAAGGTTTCGCTAAATAAATAGAAATGTGAAGAGCGGCTACAGTAGCGAGCAATACCTTTCCTTTTGTGGATTTAATAAATGATAAAGCACTCATTTTATCAAGAGTTCAAGTTTACCGAGGTCGTTATGTAATATAAACTAACATTACTATGAATTTACGGAACAAACAGTCGTGATAAGATTCTTAAAATTCTAAGGCTTACTATAAATTCCAACATTTCAGAATTCAACATAACTATAAAATATGGCAATAATTTTGATTTTGACGTAACTGCTATAAATGTTGCCAAAGCAACTATACTAAATGCTCTCTTTATAGTTTAGCATTAGCTTTCATAAGCTTTTATACCATATAATAGCTATATTAGTTATACACTACTATATTATTATACTCGATTTATCTGTTATTACATCTTCGACAATATCATTTTAAGCTATAATAGGTTCTACCGTGCTGTCGCTGTCTGTAATTCTCCGCTAGGACTTTTATTGCTCTACATTGCATAGTAATAGCAGATATCGTATTATCTGACCTTTTTTCGTTTAGACTCTGTAGTAACATTTACCAGTGTTGTCATTTTTTATTTATTTAGAAGGATCGAGATATTTCAAAATATAAGGCATTGGCTCTTAAATTTATGCATGTTTAAACGTTCATGAAACCATGATCTTCATGAATTGCATCTAAATTTAATCGAGCATTTAATAACGTTACTATGATCCGAATAAACGGAATAATAGATAGATAACGGTGCAGTGACAACTCAAACCAATCAATGTATAGAGTCAATTTATAATGAAGATCAACGAAATAATATCATTGGCTCAAGTTCGATTTCTGTCTATTATGAAGTTCTTTATAGGATCTTACAATTATTCATCATGTTGTTTTTATTTTTATTTTGTGACAATTTTTTGCCCTAAATTTCGTAACAATGATATGTTTTATCGTGATCAGCGTTGTCAAATGCTTAAAGTACTGATTTCATTTAGGTATATTAACCTGCCTTATCTCTTTTCCGTCATAGCTATGGTTATGATGGTGTCACTACCATACATCAATAGATTTCCACTAGTAAGGCAACATTGTATAAAGCAATATGTATATATATATATCGAACTGACTACGCTATTGGCCTGGTAGGGCCTTTATAACTTCACCGGGCAACCAAAAAATAATGATCAAAAAGTTTGACATCTGATAAAATGACCATATGAAAGAATACAGCCATTTTTAAGTTTTATTAAAAAAAGCGAGCGACTCAAAATATTTACATAAAACAAAAACTTTTACAGGAATTAATTGCTATGATTGGTTAGCTAATTATAGAAAGAAGACATAATATTTCGGGCAAAGAAATGTATTTTCGACTTAAGAATCCTGGCAACACGGATATTAATAGTTGTGAAATCTTGATGTTTTTGATAGATACATCACAAATAGTTGATATAGAACGACTTTTAATCGATTACATAATAAAGTTCAAGGCAGCTTGAGTTGTAATGGAATTAAACAAATAATTATTTACACTTAAATTACTTTCCAATAAATATAGTTTCACAGAAAACAATTTTATTTTTGAAGAACTAAAAAGCTAAAATCCTGAGCAAAACAATTTTATTATTATGTTTTCTTGTTTTCTGTACTGAGAACATGACTGTTATACACATATAGTAGTATCTAGTACATTCATAGTAAGATACTGTTTAGTTCACTCAGTTGATGTTAATCATTATGTTCATGTTGGGCCTCGGACTCCCTCCAATTATTCTGCACCATTTCCACTATCATCTTCCACCATTTAGATTGTACAAAATAATGAACTGAACAGATCATTATAAATAACCATGATAATATTAAAAAGTAATCAGTCTCTTTTTCAACTACACTTGAAACTGGACCTTGAAAATCTTTAGATGTCACCAACAAAAATTGTGGTTGTTGCCCAGTGATAGCATTTATAAATTTGCTAAATGAATGTATATTATATTCTGTGCCATTGAATTTGCCTACTGGACGTCCATTGTGGAACATTTTTAAAGTTGGTACACCAACAACACCATACTGTGTATTTATTCCATGATATTTCAAAGCATCTAATGCAACCATTTTGACATTGGGATATGATCTAGCTAATGCATTATAGTGCGGTGCAGCGTGAGCACTGAAAGGACAAGCCCTTGCATAAAAGAGTACAAGAACACAGTCTGCCTCCATATCTCTACTTGTTATATCGGGTTTAACTTGTAAGAGTTTAGCTAAATAACTTCCATTTATGATTTCCACAGTGTGCTCAATTTCTGTTTGTTCATAAATAATTTCTTTGCATTTTACCAGTTTCCTTGTTTCATTTACAGACTGTGTTGTATTTTCTGCAGTAACATTAGCTAACGTGACAGTATTATAAAGGTTTGTCAGTGTTTTGTCAACATCTGATACTACATTGGATAGTAATGATTCTGATTCATCGACATTGGATACATCTGAATCAACAATTTCTTGAGGGTTTAATTCATCTTGTACATCAAATTGTGTTGTAACATTTACTAATGCTGAAAAATAAAATAAAACATTGGATCAAAGATATAAGAATTAGTCCGTTGAAGATTTTGTCCACAAGTTTAATCGAGAGCTTTGCTTGTGTTTATGTAGTAGACCAGTGGTTTCCAAACTTTTTCAGTCCGCTGCTCACTTTCGAATTTGATATTTTATCTCGGCACCCTAACCTAGCTAACTAGTCAAAATAGATATGATCTATAGAAATACATACAACAATACTAGTTAGATTGGCACAGACATTAAACCACCTACAACAAAGATTTGTGTGTGTTAGGAATATATTGGTTTACGTTATACCTGTTAATAACTAAGTTAACTACCGGAGCAAGGTTAAGAGAAATGCCTCACGGCTCCCCTTTTGATTTTGTTTGGAACACCAGGGTGCTGTTGTGTAACTTTAGTATCCCCTGTAGTAGACTATACTTTTCTATCCCTTGGCTACTTTACATTTTATCTTGATGAAATGTAGCCTGTCTTTTTCTGTAACCTTGACAATTTGTTCATGACGTATCGTTGAATAGTTAAAGTGTAATTCATGTTTAAAATATAAGTTTAGAATTAAAGTATGAATTAGAACATAAGAAATTTTTGAGCTAAAATCCAGTACACAGATAAAAATGAAGTATACCTTATTAGTGAATCTATAAAAAATATATTTCTCTTTAGCTTAAAAAAGGTGTACATAATAATACTTTCCTTAGTGGACAATTTTTAACTAATGCAGGTAATGATAAAGCACTAATCGACGTGAATTACGCATAATTTATTCAAATTTTGTTAATAAATTCCGTTGAAAACATACCTAATATTGCGCTTAAAATGAAATATAAATTACTATGTGAAAGCATAAACATATTGTGAATTGTTTTAAATTAGTACACGATTAAAAGATTAACACACAAATTACTGAAGTGTAATATTCAATCAAACTTAATGTAACACCATTGTTTTGTTTTTCAGATCCACAGTTCAAATTTCAATTGGATTTTGTGGTCAAAGAAACTATTGTCACTTATTTGACATAAACAGGGTTGCCACTATAGGTAATTTATTTTATACCGTTGGGTAGTTGGGATTATACAGATTCCGATTGTTATACAATAGTTAGATATTAACGGTGGTAGAGCTACGCTGAAGCTATTAATGGTTTCAGCATGAATGGGTCGGTTCGTCCGGAGTAGTAGCACCCTCTCACAGAAAACCGACGTGAAGTATCAGTGCTTGCATTGTTGCGTTTCGTTCGGTCAGTGAAGCCGTTCGGAAGCCCACCTCCCCTCCGCTTCCCCATTCTCTTACTCCCCCTCTCCCCCAAGATAGGTTGGCAACGCACTTGCGACTCCCCGAGTGTTGCAAGTGTCTATGGACGGTGGTAATCACTCAAAATCAGGTGACCCACCTGTCCGTTTGCCTCCTATGACATAAAAAAAGACAATTTAGAATTATAAGTACCTAAAAGAAATTTTTGGTGGGATATTAGTCTGTCATGTAGTGGATTTTTATATTTTATTCATAATCTTGTGTTATTTGACTCTATATTTTGTAATATTTGGTGGTGTTTACGTAATATAGTTCGGTTATTGTGCACAAGTAAAGTGGATGAGGAATAATAATGGATCATGAATTCTGAGATTCCACAAGAACCCCATGGAAGGTCCTAGATAAGGGGGCCACCACCTTGTTAGAACATTGAAATAATCACAAGACACTTGTAATTTTATTACCTCCTCAATAATGGCAGTAATAATCCCGATGATTGCTTGCCAAAAATAATTTAAAAGAAACTCTAAATCTAAAAAAAATCTACAGTTTTTTATCACTTTGTCTTATAGCAAAAAAATACACGTTTTATTTTTGTTATTTGGTATAAGTTACAAGCTGGCAACAGATATATAGACGAAGTTGTAATTATTGCAAATTTATTTGACTTGTTAATTCTTATCGAAGTAAAAACTTCTGTAATCGCATTGAGCGATTGTGTAGGGAAATTTGGTAAATGAAAAATGTATGTTGTCGCGTCACCGAAGACCTCGACATGCTCGTGATGTAATGCCCTTGTGCTAGACATTGTATATATTTGACTGTATCATATGCGTGTTTGAATTTTTGGATGGATAAAATCTTGTGATTCGCATCACCAACCGTCACCGATGACTGATTTATTACGCTTGTGTTAGACTAGCGATGCGTTGTATAGCGGCCTATGTACATGTCACGAAAGAAAGTCTATTCTTTATTCCGTGGTACATGTAATATTGATATTTTGTATTGAAGTTGTGGTAGCCCATCATGTTTTTGATAACTTAATAAACTGTATAAAAATGTATATGTATAATTATTGTTCCGAATGCCAATAGATGTGAAAACCAGACTAATATTAATATTTTCAATTAAATAATTCAAACTATAATTGATTTAACGATTCAAAAAAGTACACAGTTATTCCATTGTTTTGAGTTTTCACTTCTATCCGCAGATTAAACTGTTTGGTTTTTATTTATCAGACACAAATCTGCACATTATTTGCACGGATCCATAAATAAGCAAATAGGTATTATCCACTATCCAGTATCCAGTACCTATATATTCAGTGAAGAAGCGTCCAGTTTTCCTTTTTAATATTAATATTTAAATCTAAAATGTAATATCTTAAATAAAAAATTGAGAAAGATTGAGATTGATTACTTTCCGCTTGAAACATCCCTACAGCTCTTTGCATTTCATCTGCCATCAAATGACGTCGCTTCATGACGTAAAGAATATCTAACAATTCAATTTTGTCGCTAAATTTATTTAAATGGTTGGTAAAATTATAAAATCAAGACTAAAGGTAGCAATTAAAACGCACTTAAATTCAAACAAATTCGCAGTCATTTGAATTTTATGAAAAAACAAAACATAATCAAATTTTTTTTTACAACCAGCCAGTATGTCATCAATAACAAAAAAGTTTACTTACCTACGCACTTTGTTTGAGTAAATACTTAGAAATTAATTAATATAAATGGTAAAATTTGTAATATCACGCATGTTGCTTAGACTTTTTTGATGTGTGTATTACTATAGATAAGTAATTATGAACTTACTGGAACTAATTGCCGTAAAGATTTCACCTGATTTTAAATTACTCCTAAATTATAATATTTTATAGTCCTCTTCAAATAAAACGCCGTTTAAACGAACCACTAAAATTTGTACCTGCAGATCTCTCTACCTATCCTCTTTCATCATTTCCTTCTACAATCTACACGTTACGTACTGATATATTTCGGGCTATGATACCGTGACGTATTTAGTTTACACTCATTGTTTTATTTTAACTTACGATTGGCTAATACCTTGTCTACACAAGCAGATACGATGTGGTGCGGTTTTAGCCATGAAGAATTAGAAAAGCCGCGGTTAAAAACCTGACACTTTTATGGTAATTTCTCGTCTCTCCCCCAAACAGGCTGGCAACGCACTTGCGACTCCTCTGGTGTTGCTCATTTTGTTCGTTAGTTCGTTTGCCTCCTATGATATAAAAAATATATAAGCTTAAGGTCAGTGGGATAACTAGGAATCTTAAAGTAGTTCGGTATCTATCTTCTTTAGGGCACTGGAAGAGCTTGTTAATGCCTGATTATATCTTGCAGTTCACGATATGTGAACTACTATTAGGATATAATTAGGAACACTATCGTATTTTTTATATTATTAATACACAACTAGTGCTTTATTAATAAGAATTCAAGGTCGTGGTTAACATTGGGCCGCTGTAGTTCGGAAGTTCCACGTCATTGATAGTCTCCCACCATGCTATAGTTTCATTGCGATGTTATCCATCATCGAATGTTCTGGTATATTACAGGATTCTAACAAATATTGATCGACAGTGTCCGAATTCGATGCCCGTGAACCATCATTGCTTCTATATGCAAATTCAGTGCAAGCTTCTGTATTTGCGGATTTAAAAAGCGTACCTTATCAGTTATGTAGTTTTGTGATTAAATTTGCGCAACCGTAAGTGTGTGTTGGACCTTAGTCCGAACGCTGTGACTACAGCCGTTATTAATGTTTGGCAGTCGTTCGTGAAACTCGTGGCGAGGCGTGCATTTTTATTAAAATTGTACTATGGCTTATTCGTGGGATAACAGAGTTGCGTTTGTCGTGAGATATCTTTACGGTGAGTTTGGTGTTTATTTTATCAATCACGGATACTAAATACGAAATAATAAGGTAAGTGTTTTTATAAATGTTTTAGATTTCGTGAACTGACTCTTTACATTTCAAAATGAGCTAAATCCAATTTAATCGTTCATATAATACGTTAATTTTTTTTTAAGATTTCCGAGAATGTAGTTCAAATTTTTCCGTCCACTTGTCTTTTTTTTTATAATTTTCATATGAACAAAATTTGAAGGTCTGATATAACGTAAAATATTAAGAACGGCTAAAATTGATTTTAACTTATTTTCGAAACGTAAAGACTCGATTATCAAATCTTATATTGAACCTGAAGTTTTGAAATAGTTAATATCCAAACCATAGCACAGTGAAAGGTCATGAGGGCATATTTTATAGACATATCGTAAATGACTTTTTTTTATATGAGGATATACATTCACGAAATACCTTTAAATAACAAATTATAGGATAGCTTTTATTATGATAACTAAACAACTGATATATCATACGTATAGGTGTATACATGCAGCAATTAATTATCCATACCGAGAACTAACAATTATGCTTATAACACAAAAGCCATAACATAAATCCCGCTACATTTGGCTCTTTTAATAAGGGTTTACTACAGCGGTATTCAAACTTGAACTGTTGACGATCCATCTCAATAATGTTAGAGTACGATCGATCGGCTCTGAAATGTTGCAAGTATGTGTGATGCAGGATTGTCATCTAAGGAGGTGTAGGTAACTCCCGCTAAAAAAAAAGAAAGGATTATTCTGGCCAAATTGTGGAGCAAATAAAGTTTAGTTGTTTATTCAGTACATTTTGTTTTAGTTAACTACCTACTGAAGTAAATTTGCGAATAATTCGTATCGTATTGCGAATATCGACAAATTTTTCTCGAGATCGACCTGCCAATCTCGATCGACCGGACGTTCGCCCTCCCTGATAATATAATAAACCTTGACAAATTTATACTTAAGCCTTCCTCATGAATCACTTTATCTACTAGTGAGAATTTCGCAGGCCGGCATGACAGTGGCGACCAGCGATGGTTAGTGTGTCACTCGGTGGTCGCCATTGTTTTTGGATTGTACTGTGCTTACCATCGGGCATAGTGCAGTCATTTTGCCGTGTTACAATAAAAAAAAGAAAAGAAAATACGTTCAGTAGCTTTTGAGTTTATCGCGAACAGACAGACAGGCGTGGCAGAGGATTTTTAATATGTAGTGGTTAGTTTTAGTGATTGACGACAATCTCATATAATGTTAAATGATATGACCTAAGACAGTGGTCGGCAAACTTGTCATCTAAAAGAGCAAAATATAAACAATACAGTTTTTTTAAGTTAACCTTTGTTTTACTGTTTATATTTTTGTGGAAATAACTATTTATAAGTACAGTTACGTATTTCTTGCGAGTGACTAGAAGTAATATTATTGCTTTCTATACACATGCCTCTTTTCTGTAGGCTTGCGTATCGCCCGATCAGCCTGTTAGATACATTAGGTAAATTATACCAGCGGCTCCTTCTGAACCGCCTCCAGGTCTCGATTACAGATTTAAAATTAATACCACCTGAGCAGTTCGGATTTCGCAAAAATATATCGAATAACTTTAACTATGCGATCACCGAGGTTACGGCCGAAACGTAATGAGACCCGAGTACATGCGAGTGTGAGTTCATTTTATGTTGGCGATTCGTTTGACGTTGTCTCACCGTATAAAATGATTAGTTTGTTTTTATTATGTTGGCAATGTTAACGTCATATGATACCCCGACCAAATTGAAAAGTTTCTATAAACAATATACTCTTCAACAAAACTAGCTACGCATCGATTTAGGCGGGTTACGTAAGCAAACGCAGATTTGTTTATTTACTTGATAGATTTGTGAATGTTACATTTCTACAAATTATACTTTTTAGACAAAATGTACTACATTTATGTACACAAAATCGGTAATTTCGTTACACAAAAATGTAAACTAATCAATGACATTAGAAGAAATTATATGAAACAGTAAGTGTTTGAGGTTATTACATTTGCCGTAAAATTTTATTGTTTTACTGAATTTGTGTTGTAATTATAATGCTATTTATATATTTTAGATACGGGCATCTTATTAAGGTCCAAGGAAGAGTTGGCTTCTTTAACTTGTAGACTTAAATTGAACAAAAGGGCGAGAGAACACAAGAAGACTTGAAAAAGAGAAAAATAAAAAATGGAAAGAGCAGTGAAGACTTACTCCGCGCGCGCCACCCTCTGTGCCGCGCGCACCACAACCCGGGCGGGCCCCTCTGGCTCCCTGGGCTCCCCGGCCTCAGGCTTCTAAGCCTCAGGCTCCTATCCCGCAGGCACGGCCGACACGCGCCGCGCCCGCCTTCTCTATGGGGCTCACCGGAGAGAGCTGGCTTTTCCAGCTATTCCGGGAGCACGATCTACAAGAAGTTTTAAACTTCAACGCGGCCCTCCAGGCCGAGGAGGATTTGGGCAAGCTCAACGTGCTCGCGCAATACCCGAGTATTGCTGCGAGTTTACACCGTATCGTTCGTTCCCAGGATTTTAACTCAATTAATTAAAATTCGCGGCTATGAATAGGATAAAACCGCGCGGTCTATCTCTTTCGTTTTTTAACGCGAGATCTCTTAGGACACAGCGCGATTTAGTAGCTGCCTTTTTACGCGATAGACAGATTGACGTTCTCCTCGTCCAGGAGACGCTTTTAAAACCGAAAATGCGCAATCCCAGAATCGCGAACTACAACATAGTTAGAAATGACCGTGTCACCCGCGGGGGCGGCACCTTAATTTACTATAGGCGTTCGTTATATTGCATGCCGATAGATCCGCCCGTTCTAACCAATATGGAAGTATCAGTATGTACGTTAGGTATGACCGGTCATCCGTCCATTGTATTAGTGTCCGCGTACCTCTCGCCGAACAAAGAGTTGTTACAAACAGATTTACGAGCGCTGCTCAACTTAGGAGATTCAGTTATTATAGCGGGGGACCTCAACTGCGGGAACGTTATCTGGAATAGTCCGAGAACCTCTCGTAACGGGAGGATACTCGACAAACTAGGTAGGGTCCTCGCATTTGACGTCATAGCCCCTCCGGAACCCACACACTATCAAGACAACTGTCGCCCGTCAGTCTTAGACATAGCTCTTTTAAAAAATATCACGCTTCGGGTACGACTCATACAAGTCGTACACGAACTTGATTCAGATCACCGCCCGGTCGTATTACAGTTAGGTTTCAATTCAGATTTCACCCCTCCGTCGGTCAGGGTGGCTGATTATGTTAGTTTAGCTCGTTATTTTAAAGAAAATCCATCGTCTGACATTTTAGACGGGATCCCAGACGTGTTGACGTCTAGAGCCGACGCGGATTCGGCTATCGATTCCCTGGTCGACTATCTTCAGACCGCCGTCAGAGAGACCTCGAAAGAGGTACAAGCGGCGAACGATCGCCGCTTTATACTCCCTGACGACGTGAAAGCGTTGATCACGGAAAAGAACGCCGCGACTCGAGCTCACGACGCTTACCCGTCTGTAGAGAACCGCGATCGATTACGCTCACTACGTAAATTAGTTAAAACTCGTATCTCTGAGATTCGGGGCGACAAGTGGGACAGGCTTCTGGAGGATCTCCGGCCGTCTCACCTGTCGTACTGGAGACTCACGCGCACTTTAAAATCAGATCTCGCCACTCCGATGCCTCCTCTCGACAGAGGCCCCGGGTTGCCTCCCGCGTTCGATAGTATAGATAAAGCAGAATGTCTAGCCGCGAGTTTAGAGAAACAGTGTTCGCCAAACACTGATAATACTGATGCTGTCCATATCGGATCGATCGAGTCGTCGGTAGAGCATGCACTCGCATCTCCACCCGCGGATACCCTAACCTCGATAACTTTTGATGAAGTTTCAGCCGCCATAAAGCGTCTCAAGCTTAGAAAGTCCCCAGGTCCGGATGGAATCAGGAACGAGGTGCTGAGACTCCTTCCTGACCATATCATAGCTCTATTGGTCTGCATCTTCAATGCGGCCATGTCCCAGGGCCACTTTCCAGCCGCCTGGAAGAAGGCCGTAGTGATAGGCATACACAAGCCCGGCAAAAAAGCTACGCTTCCCGATAGCTATCGCCCGATCAGCCTGTTAGATACATTAGGTAAATTATACGAGCGGCTCCTTCTGAACCGTCTCCAGGTCTCGATTACAGATTTAAAATTAATACCACCTGAGCAGTTCGGATTTCGTGCCGAACACTCTTGCACGAATCAAGTACACCGCCTCACGGAGTACATTTTCTCTAATTTTAATGCCGACCCGAAACGTAAACCGAAACGCACAATTGCAGTTTTTTTCGATGTTGCCAAAGCCTTCGATAAGGTCTGGCATGGAGGGCTCGTCCATAAATTATGTAAATATCACTTACCCGATAAGTTAATACATATTATCCACGATTTTCTCACTGATAGGACTTTCCGTTTTAGAGTGGATGGGGAACTATCCCTGCCCCACCCGATACGCTCAGGTGTGCCACAGGGCTCCATACTCGCGCCCTCGCTTTTCAATCTGTTCATCAGTGACCTACCTCGGTCTAAACGGGTCGAGGTAGGTTGCTATGCTGATGATACCGTTATTTACACTTCCAGCTTGCGGTCGGACTTTCTTAGGAAGCGCATCGAAAAGGCCGTTTGCACACTCGGTGAATGGTTTCGTCGATGGCGCATAGAAGTTAATCCTGATAAGAGCGCCGCGATACTCTTCGATCCTTTACGACGTAATAATAACCTCGAGCCCATCAGGCTATACGGAACCGATATACCTTGGGCCGACGAGGTCAAATATCTCGGTGTTACATTAGATAAACATTTAAATTTCGAGTCACATATAGATAGAGTACGAAACAAAGCCGCTATGGTTTTGGGTCGCCTCCATCCGTTGCTTTGTCATAGGAGTAAGATGTCCCTCAGACACAAGCTCACTTTGTATAAGACGTGTATTCGTCCCGTGATGACATATAGCAGTCCCGTTTTTGCGCATATGTCGAAAGATAATTTTCATAAGTTGCAGGTTCTTCAAAACCGCGTTTTACGTAAAGTGACCGGTGCCCCGTGGTACGTCCGGAGAGTTGATCTACATAGGGACCTAGAGATGCCTTCTATCTGGGCGTACGTAAAATCACTTACGATTAGTTATTTTGAAAAAGCCGCGAATCATCCCAGTCCGTTAGTGGTATCCGCCGCAAAATACGAACCCGTACCAAACGCTGCGCGTAGTAAAAGACGTCCGCGACATATTTTTACCGACCCTCCCGATGAAATAACGGCAGTGAACGATCAGTACCAGCCTGTCTCTCTAAACAGAGCGTGCTCACGCCCACGCCCGCGTAACCACAGATCACGCCGCCGTGGTCTGGGGGTAAATTTCGCTCCCGCACACCAGACTAGGCCCCCCTCGGCAGCAGCTCAAGCCTAGGTCCGTTCCCTCGGCGTGGAGCCCTTGAGTACGCTGCTCGCGCGATACAGTGACACAAAATCTTACATCACTGCGACAACATTACACATATCACCTCCACACACGTGCACGCATACACGCTTACACATGCAGGTGGAAGGGTTTTATTTTTTTCCCTTATCAAACTGAAATAGTTTAGAATATTATCCGATACGAAATATATATAGGAGTTGTTGAGGTATGTATGCTTGGTACACATATATGTTTCAACAACTCGTATATGTATGAATAGTTTAGCTTAGCTTAGGTTAGCTCAGATAGGTCGCGAATTGCTTGTATCAGGCAACAGCCAAAGCCGAGGTGTGCCGCGCACCCTTGAGCTAGTTGTCAAAGTAAAATCGGCTGAGTGCCTTAAGCGCTCGCCTTAGTAGTCCGGTGAAGCTGTTAAGACCTTGCTTGGTCAATAGCGTAGTCAGTTAAAAAAAAAAAAAAAAAAATGTAGGCTTGCGTTTCAAAAACAGCTTGTTTTGTACAAGGTAAGTTAATAAATAATATTCTGTGTCTGCACTAAACATTTTTTTAAAGAGTCCCATTGAAGAACAGAGAGAGCGCGTTGCGGCTCGCGGCTCAAGATGCTAACAAGCTAAACCGAGTAAAGGTTTAGCTCTCAAAGTGTAGCTATCGGAATACACATGTGCTTAGAGACTGATTAGCAACTTTCGGGCGGTAACTACATCTTTACCATGACGTTTTTCTTCAACGACAACTTATTATAATAATTCGAACATCCGTTAATTGACATGGTATCCGTATACTTAACGAAATTGTTCTTGAAGCTACAAGTGATAGATTTAAAAAACTAATTTTATCCGAGATTAAATGCTGTGTGTGACACATGTATTGAACCGAAAACAACGTAATATATATTTTGAAATGTTCTATAAATCTAGTCCGACCTTGGCGACAGAATCGCGTTTTCGTCGTTCACTATTTTAACTGTTTCAAAGCAATTGATACATCTTTTAACCGCATTTTGATAATTCTTAAAATGTACTGTACATAATTTCTTATTGATTTTGAATTACTATTTTATAATACTATCTGTTATAGTACACTAAAAGTATAGGACAAAAATTGGATTAATTACGTGAGTTATCTTGCTGTCTCGTAGTAAAAAAAACACGCCAAAATTGCGCAGTTGTCGTTGGGAATCTTTCGAAGATTTAAGATTTCTAAAAAAAACATATTTAGGGATTTGTACAGCAACCTAACTAATACTCTAAATGCTAATGTGAGTTTCTTTGTTTGTTACCCTTTCACGTCTTAAGTACTACCGATCTTAGTGAAATTTTGCATACATGTTGGTGGGATACTGATTTTGACATAGGTATATTTTATCCAGTAAATAAACTATTCCCAAGGGATAAACTAGTATTTAAAATATTAATTGGAGTGTGTTTTTAATTTATTAATTGTTTGTCCACACAGAACCACAGAGTTCAGGGGTTCTTTTAAATATGCAGCTACTAATGCAGCTATATAGGAAAAATAAGAAAAGTTTTAAACATATATTGCAGCAGTGTTTGTTACAAGTTCAAAACCAATAATAATAATAGCGTTAATTTTACGAGTGGTTCCAATTTAGTGGACGTACAATTTAAACTTACCTATGTATGTATTTGTATATTTATATATGTATTTGCTTGTATTATTATTTATTATGCTTGTATTATTATTTATTATTTTTTTATT
Source organism: Antheraea pernyi (assembly GCA_015888305.1). Lineage (NCBI taxonomy): Eukaryota > Metazoa > Arthropoda > Insecta > Lepidoptera > Saturniidae > Antheraea > Antheraea pernyi. The sequence continues at coordinate 143,621 of MU158849.1, forward strand.
CACAGGCTTATGGTGGCCATTGTGCAACCAAGGTAGTGAATAGCTTTTTGGACAGACACATTTGTAATATTTGTATCTCTTTTTTTTCGATGTTTACTTTTTGTTGTTGTTAGCTGTTTACATGTTATAAGTTCTGTAATTTTTTTTTTCTCGAACTGTTTACGCTATTGACCTGGCAGGGTCTTCACAGCTTCACCGGACTACTAAGGTTGGCGCTTAAGGCACTCAAACGATTTGGTTTTTAGGTAACATACACAAGGGCGCACGCGCACCTCGGCTTGGGCTGTTACCTGGACGTTCTGTTATATTTATTGTCAATACACCGACTACACGTCCGTACATTACTTAGGGTCTCCATTGAAAATCAGCGCTGCAGTACCACCCAGTTGTGCTGCAGCACTTTGCTGAATGGAGGTGCCTTTATTGGATATTCTAATAAGCTACCCATTTAGAGTTATTTGATCACTACTTTTTAGCGCTTATGCAGTAACGCGATGATGTGTAGCTTGGATAATCCTCTGAAACACCTTTTATCTGCCAGTCAGAGTCTCATTAAAATCGGTTCATTTGTAATGGAGATTAGCCTAGACAAACAACAGACAATGTTACGTACCTATATAGTATAGTCTGGTGTAGCTTTTGATCAATCCCTAATTATTAAATTCTATATAAAGCATTATTTTATGTAAAATACATTCTATGTAAGAAGGTGGATGATATTTAGATGGTGGTAGAGCCACGCTGAAGTTATTATTGGTTTCAGCATGAATGAGTCGGCTCGACCAGGGTAGTACCACCCTGTCACAGAAAACTGACGTGAAGTAACAGTGCTTGCATTATTGTGTTTCGTTCGGTTAGTGAGAGCGCCGGAGGCCCACATTCCCTCCCCTCTTCTCTTCCCCTCCCTCCCTCCCCTACCTCCAAACACAAGCTGGCAACGCACTTTCAACTTCACTGGTGTTGTTAGTGTCCATGGACGGCGGTATGGAGGGAGTGGAAGAGAAGAGGGGAGGGAATGTGGGCCTCCGGCGCTCTCACTGACCGAACGAAACGCAACAATGCAAGCACTGTTACTTCACGTCGGTTTTCTGTGAGAGGGTGGTAGTACTCCGGTCGAGCCAACCCATTCATGCCGAAACCAATAATAGCTTCAGCGTGACTCTGCCACCTATCAAAGCTTACTTGGTAGTACTATAGAATTGAGAAGTTATCATGATAGCTTCATTCAACATACATTATGATGTGTATAAGGAGCCATTCAAGTATTACGTAAGCACTGATGGGGAAGGGGGATCCTTGATTTGCTTATTTTTGATGACATAGGGGTCGCGGAGTTTGGACCCTGATTATGTCAGCAATATTTATTTACTGAATTAGAAAAGATTTGAACATGCTTATATAATGTTTACGTAATTATGGGGGGGAAGGTTAAGAACATTGCTTATTTTTGCTAAGTAGGGGGAGGGGGCGGCCAGAAATTACAAAAATTCTGCTTACGTAATACTTGAATGGCCCGTAAGCAGTATGTTCAGTTTAGCGATTTGTTTATTAACGTGAAGAAGAGCGGCAATAAGGGCTGCACCTAGAGTCGAATTTGAAGTAGGGTAGCATTGGTTACAGGTAGGGCGAAAGTAAATATCATAATTGATCTGCCCTTGAATGTCACAAGCTGTGGTATGTTCGGTAAAGTTTAGACACAGTATAAATATAAGAGACAGTATGGAAACTACCTATAAACGCTCGTACCGGCACACTCGCACAAACCTGCGCATCGAAGAGACCCCTAAGCGGTTTTCGAGGTGCTGTTCATAGAGTACCTTATAAAACCCCTCGTCGATGCGCATGTTGTGTGACTACGCCGTTTTCGAGCGTTTGTAGGTAGTTTCCATACCGTCTCTTATATTTATACTGTGGTTTAGATACCTATCGCTACAATTTTTTTATCTTCTCAAACTATGAACAAATAGTTTAATTATAATAATTTATCTTAGTTCTTTGTATTTTTAAAATATAGAGCATTGCCCCACAATGTCCTCACCCTCGCTTGCTGAGGGTAAGTTAAACTTTGATCTTGAATAACTTTTGACTGAGTTGAATTATCAAAAATTGATTTCAGACCTTTTTTGTAGAGCGTTAAATTATCTACAAAAATAATGAATGGGTATTGCAAAACGATATATCGTTCATTAGTTATAAAAATCAAAAGATAAAAAAAACTTTTTTTCCTGTGTTATTCTTATGGGAAATCGAAAAGTGCGATGCGGACAACCTAAATATTTATATTAAGGGTTCATATTTTCAAAAGCATTTTGGCATTAAAACGAAACTTATGAGCGTGGTTCCGAGGAAAAATAATCTTTTTTTTTTGAACGCCCATTATATTTAAACAACGCAGATGAATTCGCGTGTATCGGCTGGTTGTTAATAAATCCAATTTCCTTTTTCCTCGCATAACAAAATGAAACGGGAAATTCGTAATATAAACAGAACAAGATATTTCCTATATACCTATAAATTAGACGTACAATAAACCAATTTAAATAAAGAGTAACGCATACATCAATTATAGTAGCGGACAGTAGAGTAAGCGTGACGGGTCTGCCAAGATTGCACAATTACCAATTCAGCAGCTCCCTGAATGCAAGAGTAGTTCTCACGGCCGACTATACACGGTTCATCGAGTAATCTACGCCCACCTAAATGTAATTAACAAAGATATTTCATTATGTATTCGTAGATTTCAACCGACGTCCGGTTTCGAGGTCTATATATTACCTCAAGAAATGTTGGCTGGTGTTACATTTTTACATTTCCGAACGCACAATCTCAACCCTTCCGCTCACCTCTTTCCTTCCTTTTTCGTTCACTTTGCTTCCATCTTGATCGTAGACGCCTATAACGCATCAACGCGTATACCACTCAAAAAGTACATACTGGATACATCGATAAATTAAAAATAGTGAATTTTGGTGTAAATGAAAATTGCCGACTCTAAATAAAATAAAATATGCGCATTTTCGATGCGTTAGGTAGCGTCCGCGATCAAGATGGAAGTGAAAGAAAAAGGAAGGAAAGAGGTGAGCGGAAGGGTTGAGATTGTGCGTTAGGAATTGTATATGTTGTAGGTGGTTGAGCCACGCTAAAGCTATTACTGGTTTCAGCATGAATGGATCGGCGCACGGGGTACTACCACCTGACTCACAGAAACACCCACGTGAACGTAACAGTGCTTGCATTGTTGCGTTTCGTTCGGTCAATGAGTGAGAGCGCCGGAGGCCCTCCGGGCTATCCTTCCACCCCCTACCCCCTGCCCCTCCCTTCCCCCAACCACAGAATGGCAAGCTTACTTGCGACTCTCCTGCAGTTGCTAGAGTCCATGGACGGCGGTGATCACTTACCATGAGGTGACCCGCCAGTTCGTTTGCCTCCTGTGATATTAAAAAAATGTAACAATGTAACATACGCCACCAAGGAATTTCAATAAAAAGAAATAATAACATTCCAGAATAGGTCTAAATAAAACTTTATCATATTTGCGATATAAAAGAATTTTTTACAATAATGAATAATAATTACGCATATATTTAAAATATCAAAGACAGAATAAATTTTTTAAACCTATTTAGTAATAGTTAGTACTCTATACTATTTTAATATTATGAGGCTGAAGAGTTTGTATGCTTGAACGCGCTAATCGCAAGAACTACTTGAAAAACTCTTTCAGTGTTAGATAGCTCATTTATCGAGTAAGGCTTATCGTATATTATCATGCTAAAACCAATAGGAGCAGATCACTGTAGAATAGAACAATGTAGAATGTTTCAGAATCGTTTGTTTTTCCTTTTGAGAGCTTCCGCTGCGTGTTAGCGTTAGCTCAAAATAAGTATTCCACGCGGACGAAGTCGCGGGCAGAAGCTAGTTATAATTAAACTGGCTGGTACTCTCAACTTCGTCTGCGTCGTTCATTATCGTTTATAATCAAATTCGTGTACATAAAGAAAAACATAGAAGCTTCACGGAAAACACATCACAGAACGTGCAGTGCTTACAAAACTCGAAATTTCTTTAGAGTATCGGTTCTTTAAACGGGTTGTTTTTTTTGTATATAATAAATAATGTAAAACACATATTGTAGGCGTTCTTGCCGTGTGGGCCCACGGAGCTGCCTCCACTAAATCTAACCCTGATAATATCCAACGTCACTTGGCTCGAACACCAGATTTATAGGACGTTCTTGAGTAAACAGCGGTTATTTGCATTTTGTAATAATTACGTAAAGATGTTCTAATAAAACATGACTCGAATGAAACTGTATGGAAGATAAATAATTGTTATTGGATAAGTTTTAATGGCGATTTCATTATAGAAGATTTTTATGAATATTAATGCTCTATCCAGTGATCGAAATTCCACAATCAGTCATTAATTGTCAATATTAAGGAAAAAACGAATTATTTTTAATAGTTTTATTGATAACACTAAAACTCGTCAACAGCTACTAAAGAGAAAGGAAATCGACTGAGAAACAGAGAAAGGAGATGTTCTTAACTATTATAGTGGGCATTCCGTTGCACTTCCCCCTGGAAATGATTAGCAACCAAAACACGATGATTTCATCTACGCGAGGTGTACCTGAAAAGTTAAATTTGAAATTAGTAATAGAAGGAGCCAACGAGTAGTAAATAAAACAAAAAAAAAAATTGAAAACGCGTCCTTGGTTGACGGTTGAACCTGACGTCGATTGACAGTGTAAAATATATTATTAATTAAAAAATGTTGCAGATTAACCAATTAGATCTAGAAGATGGTAGAGCCACGCCGTAGCTATTACTAGTTTCAGCATGAATGGGTCGGTTCGCCCGGAGTAGTACCACCCTCTCATAGAACACCGACTTGAAGTAACAGTGCTTGCATTGTTGCGTTTCGTTCGGTCAGTGAAAGCGCCGGAGGCCCACCTCCTTTCCCTTCCCCTTTCTCCTTTCCCTACCCCTCCCCCATACACGGGCTGGCAACGCACTTGCGACTCCCCTGGTGTAACTAGTGTCTATGGACGGTGGTGATCACTTAACATCAGGTGACCCACCTGTTCGCTCGCCGCCTTTTAACATAAAAAAATAAGAATTTTTACTCGACAAATAAGATTTTTTTTTACACACATGTACTTATATTTTCAAGTGTGTATGTGAGCTATCGAATATTGTGTAGTAGAGACATTGTGTCGTGTAAGTCACGAACTCGCGAGTGGTACGACGGGAAACAAAACGTTCAGTTTTTTGTGCAGTGTGGGCTAGTCTTAACAGCTTTATTCTCCTTATTACAGATATAGATAACAACGGCTATCTGGACGCACACGACTTCCATTGCCTCGCGTTAAGAACATGCGTTCTTGAAGGCAGGGGCGAATGCAGTTCCGCCCGTCTGCAGAAGTATCAGCACGTGATGCTGAGCCTGTGGGAAGAGATCGCACAGCTGGCGGACTTCGATAAGGTGCCAGACTATGTCGGTTACCCCACACACATTCACTAAGCGATGTACGCAACGCTTCAACGTCGTAGTTAGCTTCGATATCAAAGTAGACAGCTTATGTATGAAATCTATCCCAGTTGTTGTTCTGTCGCATGTTACTTGTACGCTAATAAAAACGACAAACGTTTTTGGCGGGACCTTAGTCGCTCATGTAGTGGATGTTATATTCCATTCATAATCTTGTGTTATTTCACTCTACATTATACTCTAGATATTGCTAGCATTTTACGTAATATAGTCCAGTTATTGTGCATAAGTGAAATGAATGGAAAATAAAATCATGGAGCATAAATTCCGAGATGCGATCAAAACTCCCTGGATAGTTCTATCATGAGGATCGCAGTCTTGTTAGAACATTGAAATTATCATAACACACTTGTAATATTCCTGCTAATAACACTCCTAAGATACCTACTCGACAATAGCAGTAATAAACTAGAATAATAAAAATAAATATATTTAAAAGTAATTCAAATGGGAGTTATAGAAAGTAACGATCGTTACCTATATATCCTACCTGTTAGTAAACAGGGGGCAAACCCCTATACAAAACCGAACAGTGCTCTATGTCAAATTAATTTGGGGTGTAAGGGCTGTCAAATAACATCTAAGACTTGAGACATCCAAGCCAACCTCACCTGCACGTGGTGCACCCTGCTGAATAACGAAGGAGGCAATGTCGAAAGCGGGGTGGTAGGGTTTCACAGCCTGACTGGGTCGCAACCACCATATATATGGCTAAAAAGCCCGTCATTGTGATTCGCTTCTGCGGGTCGCGTTTCGGGATCAGCCTGTGCATATCCAGCTTTTCACAGGCCGGCATGACAGCGGCGACCGACGATGGACAGTGTGTTACTCGGTGGTCGCCATTGTTTTTGTATTGTAATGTGCTTACCATCAGGCACAGTGCAGTCATTTTGCCGTGCTACTATAAAAACAAGAAAAATCATTTATATGCATACATTAAAAAATACCTCACGGAACTCTTTCATATTAAAATTGTCTTTAAATATTCTCAGTACCTAACAAACAAAAACAAATTATTATTACATCTTCACTATAAAAAAGCACCATTAAAGCGTTTTTGTCTGCAATAGATATATTCTTCGTCTTTGTCTTGTCGGCATTCTTTCTTTTCAAACGAATAGTTATAGGTCAGACTATAAATAAATATCGCATGCACACATCAATTAGATACCATGCAATTTCTCCCAACAATAAATGTTTTCGCACAACATGTTGGCAAATTTCCAACCGGGTCGAAAGGGTTATTGAGAACAATTATCATATTCCAGAGTAATGATGATTTAATAACATGCCGCTTCCTCCAGTAACACGTCAAAATATCAGCCGTAATTACATATTTCGCAAGAGTAATGCGATAGCAGAGATCGCTAAAATCGATTTCAAAATTGCAATTCCGGAAACCATTAACAAAGACCTTTAATATAAAGTAATAATAATAATTTACGGATATCATAAATCAAACCCGCTTTTAGTGCCTGTCTGTGTGTTTCATTAGCTTTACAGAACTATGTGACGGATTTTTTATAGAAGGTTTATATGTATAATAAATGCACATTGTATTTGTAGATTACATATTATAAAACAAAGTTCTCTGCCACGTCTGTCTGTCTGTCCGCGATAAACTCAAAAACTACTGAACGGATTTTCATGCAGTTTTCCCCAGTAGATAAAATGATTCACGAGGAAGGTTTAGGTATATGATTTGTCAAGGGTTTTCTTATTATCAGCTGCCGGGCCCGCTAGTCTATTACAAAGGACACTGATCACGAATATGACTTAAGTTTTATTTATGTCTGTTTGTATGTTTCGATGTAAATGAAAAACGCCATGACCGATTTTTTAAATATTTGATACATAAAGAGCTTATTTTTTTTTATTTATAGCACTATTACATAGTACATTTAGAGATCGCAGAAAAATAATTATAAAAAAATATATCTTTTAATTTATTGACAACCAATTCTAGTAAAATGTGTATAGAAAGTTATGCTTCACATATATATATATTTCCCAAAATTGGTAACCTATAAATGCAGTTAGCAATAATTCTTTTACAAATCATAAGAAACGAGTAAGTAGAAAATTGCGATATGAAAATAATTACTGCGTACTAAACATGGACTTAGCCGCAACCACTGCTAACAAGTGATTGCCGAGCGGTTTGACAGGTGGAATATTATTCGGATGTCTTTCAGGAATATTTCCGGAATTTTTCGGAATTCGCGTACATTTATTAATTTAAATTGGCAACACTATCGGCTGACGGTGAAGGAAAACATCGTGAGGAAACCAGAACCTGAGAAATGTGCTTGTAGTACTACTGTATGTGGGAAAAATATAAAACTGGATTTCTCGGAATTTGAAATCGCCAATACGTCATGGGCTGGCGTGGTTATTACGCCCATACTTTCCTTGGAGAAGAGGCTAATGGCTCTGCAATGGGTTTCTTATACGCTAATGATGATGATGATGACTGCTAACATATAACAGAACCACAAAAAAAAACATTTCACCTGACTGCATCATTCACGTCACTGCAAGAAATAATAGATGCACGCTGAAACAATTTCTGCTGGTAAATAGCCACATAGAGAATAACACTCCACACGCAGCACCGCACACGCTTTAAGCTTATTTCGATTCTAATATCTAACACATAACCTAGAATATCTCATATGCGAGTAATTCCAGGACGGTGTCGTGACAGTAGATGAGTTCAAGCAGGCTGTTATGAACAGTTGCGTTGGGAGACGGTACGAGGACTTCCCACAAGCGATGAGAGCCTTCATAGAGACCACATTCAAAATGATAGATATAAATTTCGACGGAGTTATCAGTTTGGAAGAGTACAGATACGACTGCGTCCAGAGAATGGTATTGGACGATATAAAAGTTATCGATGAAGCGTACAACTCTCTTTTAAACGTAAGTATATATTTTTATAATAAAAGTAGCATTTTTTCATAATTTATTAGCTTCTGTCCGCGACTTTGTTTGCGTAGAATAGTTACTTTGGGCCAAGACGCAGCGGAAGCTCTTAAAACGAAAAAAGAGCCGATTTTAAAACACTCCTCATTGGTGCTCCGCTCCTATGGGTCTCAGCGTGATGATATGTAGCCCACAGCCTTCCTCGATAAATGATTTATCTAACACTGATTTCTCAAATCAGACCAATTGTTCCTGAGACTAGCGCGTTCAACCAAACAAATAGACTTATAATATTAGTATAGATTACTACTCGTACTTACCTCGAGCCGTCATTAAAATTACAATAACTTTTGATAGAGTGGACCGATTTTAATGAAACAAAACTAAGTTACTCCCGAAGATATGCTTTATGGTTTGTAATTTGAGGTTTTATTGTGAACCCTTGTACTTTAGCAGTGATGCGTGTTCATACAAAGAGACAGACAGACAGATATTTTCAAAAATGATTGAAATGTATTCTATTACTTATTCATAGACACCTACAACAATTTTTTTCTCGAAAATCTAAAAAGTACAGACACGTTACATTTACTTTCTTATTATGTATATGTATAGAAGAAAAAGATAAGATAGGTTGCGTTTGACCACAGTATGGTATGATGTTAAATGACTATGTGCTTTGAGATTGTAAACACGTTAAACGTAGAGTCTGACATAACATCATACATCATCATGAAATAACATCATAAGACACCCAAGCCAACCTCACCTGCACGTGGTGCACCCTGCTGAATAACGAACGAGGCAATGGCAATAGCGGGGTGGTAGGGTTTTACAGCTTGACTGGGTCGCAACCACCATGTATATGGCGAAAAAGCCCGTCATAGTAATTCGCTTCTGCGGGTCGCGTTTCGGGATCAGCCTCTGCATATCCAGCTTTTCGCAGGCCGGCATGACAGCGGCGACCGGCGATGGATAGTGTGTCACTCGGTGGTCGCCATTATTTTTGGATTGTACTGTGATTACCATCAGGCACAGTGCAGTGATTTTGCCGTGCTATTATTTAAAAAAAAAGAATTAGCTCTCAAGTCCACTTGCCGGAACACATCAAGAGGTGCTTGGCGATACTTGAGGATGCTTAGATAAATTCCTACCGCCATGCTATGGTTTCATAAGAACGTCACAGGAAACTCCGACTTACAAGAATTTGAATCTGCGTCTATCGACGCTGTGTTCGAATACGCTATCAACTAAATCATCGTTGCTCTTTCCCGCAACTTTCCACGTGTTTTCTAATCATTATTTTCGATAATTTCTTTCTATATGTATACTAGTTACGGCGGAGTTCAGCCACATACAGACACGTACAGTAGAATTATATACATGAAGATATATAAAGGAATAATTAATTGACGGAAAAGTGATCGATTTTCATCACCTTATTGAGTTGAATTTTCAAAAATCCTTCATTAGTGTGCATCTACGGTGTAGTGGGAATCCGCATACAAATGTTCACGGCCCTAGTCCCAGTAGTTTGGCTTATGCAATGATATGTTATGCAATGAGAGTTCTTTTTTTTTTAACTGATTCGTCAAAATGACTGCACTCTACCTGATGGAAAGTACAGTAAAGTCTATAAAAAATGGCAACTGTCAGTGTTAAATAGCAACAGTAGTCAACGTTATCGTTATTGTTTTATATGTAAAGATCAATACCGGATATACGGATCAACGTGCCGCCCCAGCGGTTGGCCCAGTAGCAAAAGCGCCGCCGCCGCCGGGCCCCGTCTTGTTAGGAGACAGCCGGGTCCCCTGACCCATCCTCCCCGGTCCAGCTATGGTGGGAGGAGGCGATCAAACTGCCGCCTCCTCCTGCCTGTCCTCCGTTGGCGGAGAGGGTCACTTTGAGGATCTTGCTCACGAACCCTCTCCGCCGCCTCCTTCTGCGAGACGACTTCCTCGCAGAAGGCGGCCATTGCGTACCACACTTCCTCACTGCCGAGCATGGCCGCAACCACGCTCGGAAGTGACAGATCTTGCCCTACCGCCGCAGCCAGAGTGCGACGTTGCTCCTCCCACGCAGCACACTCAGACAGAGTGTGCTGCGCGGTGTCCGGGTCAACGCCGCACTGATGACATACGGCAGTCGTTCCCTGCGTGCTATCCGGTACAGGTACCAACCGAAGCAACCATGTCCGATCAGGACCTGCACCAGTCGGAACGTCAGGGAGCCCCATCCTCTATTAAGCCAATCCGGCAGGACCGGGCGGACGGCGTCGATCGTGTATCGACCGTACCGCGCGTCCACCAGGTCCCGCCTCCACCTTTCCACCACTTCATCCCTCTTCTCTCTTCTTCTTTCCTCTATTTCTCTGGGAGCTAGAGGCTCCCCCATCCGTTTCTTAACCGCCGTATATTGATATACGGCGGCAAGAACCTCCGCCTCTAGCTCCCTAGGGAAGGGAGCCGGCCAGCACCATGGCCGCCCCCGAGGACACCGTGCGGTATCCCCGTATCACCCTCAACGCCACGGTACGCTGCGCAGCTCTCAGAGCACGGATATTTGTGGCGTTGAGGGCGTCGACCCACAACGGTGCCCTGTAGGCGGCCATGGACCTGACGACCCCCATATAGAGGCGACGTTAAAGAACCCCTGACCTTTTTATTTTTAAAATCCTATAGAGTGTTAAGATAAGAAAAATATCTTCATACAGGTCTTCATTCAACAAGCTCCCTACTGAAATGTATGAATTGATTATTTCATATATTGCCAGAATAGCACTACTGTAGATAGTAGAGTCACATCCTTGTATACGTAGTTTGATTGATGCAGTGTCAATTCGATCGCCAATATGTCGTGGGCTGGCATAGTGGTTATGTCGATAGCTTCCTTCGGAAAGAGTCCTGTACTCGGTCTCTTACAGGCTGATTCTAGATTTCGTTCATTTTGTTTTATCATAGGCAAAATCGTCACGTATATTTTAGTTTTTCAAGCTGGGATTTCGTGTCCCTCAGGTATCGTTGTGTTAGTAATTTAGAATACCGGGTTTACCAATATTGTCCATATGTAATACTCAAACACGAAATATTTTTTTAATGCCTTTATTTAAAAACTGTTCTTACATGCTTAAATACCAGCACATCGCTTCATATCACCTAAAATATTACAAAAAACGTCTTTCATTGTAAATATTGTTATTAAACAAAAGCGCAAAACATACTAACCGTTTTATTTATTTCATGATAAAGAGGTGTTTCCGAGCCTTTAACATTTTTATTTATAACTAGCCGTGCTCGCTACTTCACTCGCCTGAAACATTATGTAAAAACAGTGATTAATGAAGTTATCTTACTTATCCACTTTTCTCTCGTACTTACGACGCGTCGTCATTAAAATTACAATAACTTTTGATAGCGTACACCGATTTCTATGAAACAATAACTAAGTTACTCTCGAAGATTTGCTTCATGATTTTATTATGAACCCAGTACTTTAGCACTAATACGTGTTCATACAAAAAGACAGACAGACATTTCTAAAAATGATTAAAACGTATTTTATCACTTATTCCTAGACACCTACAATAATTTTTTTTACGAAAAAGTACAGACACTTTAGGATTTACATTTTTATATGTATAGATTTTGATTATTAATTTATGAACTTAAATTCTTTCTAGGGTTGAATCCTATATTCATCTGAAAAATATGAATCAACGAATGAATACGCAATGGCTCTAATATTAGTTATAATTATAAAACTAAGATAAAGAAGTGATCGTTTTAACTATATTTTTTATAGAAGCTAGTCTAGTCGTAAAACGGTTGACAAATGATATTTTAATGAATTTTTATTTTCCAAAACATAAACTATAAATCATATTGTAAATTCGTACTTTGACACGAATGAAACTGTTTATATGTCATTACGTATATTCAGTTTCTGATAATTATTCGTCAGAAGATAAAATAGGTACATGTAATAAACGCGTCACATTTATATTTTAATATCGTCTAACGTAAACCGTGAGGCGGTGGTCATATGATGCAGCCGAAACGTTAATAGAATTTAGATCACGTAGAAATGCTACACGTATTTCTAGAAATACCTCAGAGAGACGGGGGCGCGCCGGAACGCGAACGGTACGGATCACAGAGCGTCCATTAATTGATTGTGATCTATCTACATAGGGTATAAAACAAGAATGTAAAAATCTCGTGTCTGTACTTTTTAGATGATAACAATATATCATTACCTATAATAAATTACGCTGTTGGGTTATTTATTATTTTGTATCATATTGCAATTTGTATATCACGATAATGATATTTATATGCGTTGTTCGTATCGTGACGTTGAGTGTGAGCAAAGTGCTCTTGTCAGTTATAATCACGGATAACAGATAATTAATAGTAGTATAATGTTACATGCAAATCATTCGTTATTTATTGCATAGAATAAAAACATTACTTATGAATATTTTGTTATAGATTTTATTTCTTACCTTTAAACCGTACAAGCAACACACGCCATATCATAGATTTTTTGTAGGTTTTAATTACATTTATCGTGATTAATTATTGAAAATATATACATTTACCAAAATAATCAGTAGTTTGTTGAAAAAATAACCATTTCTAATTGAGATAAAGCACGATGTACGTATCTATTCACCGAGTGTCAATAGAACCAAAAAGTTTATTTTAAATGTAAATGTAACATCACGGTCACTTGAACGTTTATTTATACACTGATAATAAGAATATAAAATTATGCAACAAGACGAATAGAGGATTAACGATGCTTTCTCCTGGCGAGGAGCCAACAAACGGTCGCGTGGCCATCTTACCTAGTCAATGTAGCTGTTTGTAGTCTGATGTTTGATTGGAATTTTAATATAATAATAGTCCGGTGAAGCTGTGAAGACTCTGCTGGGTCAATAGCGTAGTCAGTTCGAGAATTTTTTTTTAAAATTTAATACAAGATAATTTATTTATTTATTCGAAGGAATATCAACAGCTTTTCATACATAATTCAAGATACAATAGTTAACTTAAAGATATTCACTAATAGATAATGAAATGATTACAAAAAAAAGACGTTAAAGTGCTGATTAAAAATAAAAAACAGTGGAAAGTTACATATTACGCAACCTGATCATAGGATGTTTTGATGTCTGCCTGTTTTGCTGCATTAATTGGAGTATTAAAAAGATCTAAATTAAATTCTTTACTAAGTTTATTGTAATTACAACTATTTCGTAAAAGAAGTCGGTTAAAATAACTATTCTTTCTATAATTGGTATTTCAATGAGGCACATATATCGATACTACAAGAAAGAACTATAATACAAGAAATAATTGGAGTAATTCCAGAGATCACTATAAAAAAAATGGTTTGCCCGGTGGAATATCAATTCGCAGGTTCGAACCCCGGCATGTACCACCGATTTTTCGGAATTCGCGTATATTTACTAAATTAAATTAGTAACAATATCGGCTGACGGTGAAGAAATACATCGTGAGGAAACCTGAACCTGAGAAATGTTCAGTACCACTGTATGTGGAAAAACAGAACTATGGATTTCGCAGTTTGTAATCGCCGATACGTCGCGGGCTGGCGTGGTGTTTATGTTTATTCGTTCGGAAAGAGGCCTATGGCCCTGCAGTGGGTCTCTTACAGGCTGATGTTGATAAATTACTATACACGTTTAAACTTTCCAGGACGACGACAGAAGAAGAGGCGGCCTTACTTTATCAAGATACCAGGAACTATTCGCACAATTCCTAGGAGACACCAATGACGACTGCAAAGCAAAACATCTATTTGGTCCTTTAGAAGCATAAACCATAATCAACTAGACTAGGTTATATGACTGACAGTTGGCCCACTTTCACACAATAACGCTATAAATTAATGCAAGTGGCGATTACGATAAATATACAAAGATTGGTAGGTATGTTTAAGTGGGTCCAAATTAATGTAAGTGATGTTTTGTAAATAAGAACATATTGTTTCGACTCATTAAAAATGTTCAATGAGAACGAATCTCAAACTATGTAATAAGGTTGACTGCAGTTATGAACAATAATTTTCGGGCCTTATATTTTTCTTAATTGAATATAACTTCGTGTTAAACATTGATTATTTGATATTTACGTAACATTTTTAAAATTTACTCTGAATATTCGACGATCTGGCCTCCTCGATACATTTTTAAAAATAAAACATAATGGTGTGTCACGTTCCAAATTACGCAAATTGTTTTCCAGAAATAATACTCTATGAGATTATTTTGCAACCATTTTACTGTTATTGTATAATGTATTGTTGAAATATCGTCTTAAATGTTTTGTGCACGTCTCTAAATATATTTTTTACATCTGTTGACTATGATTTTTTGTAAAGATAAATTTCAGTAATGATTTTAACGTACATTTAACTATATTTTAATATTGTTATAGATGTGTAATGTTTCAAATATATTTGATTTTTCAATGTTGTTAATTACAGAAATTTTTATTTCATTTACTTATCAATATAATTTAACGAAATTATTGAATTTAGTCATATAATTACGCTAAGAATGTAATTAGATAAACTATTTTGAAGAGAAAAGTTAACAAATATGCGCTTCGAACGGACCTCTTCACGGCGACTCCTCTCTCCTTGACAGAAAATATAAATAAAACAAATACATTTGTTATATTTCTTTAATAAAAATTCTAATACACCGATAATACAAACACCATTTAATTAATTACATAATGTCTAAGTACAATTAAATTTATATTATAATAATACCTTACGTTATATTATAAAATATATTTTACTTTAATAATAATAAAAACAATAAACTATTTATACTGTAACATGGAAAAAAGGAAATTTTATTTATATGCACTACCTACCTAACTCGTATTTACTTTTTTTTAGATAAAATGAGATTAACGTCGCAAAAGCTGAATGATCTAATATCCTTTATTTTTTTTAATATATAAAAAAATATCTCGATATAATAACTATTATAGATTAGATATTTTTGAGGAATAAAAATACAGAAATGCTATATGACAAGTGACTTTTTTGTAAATGAGAACCGACTTATTTCTAGCTAATGTTTATTTTCTATGGTAGATAATCAGCCAAGTCTCAATAGAATAAACTATACGTAAGTTTTTAATATAATTTGAAAATATGGTTGAATCCTTTAACGATTTTCTTGCAAAAGTATAACTATCATAGAATTGTCTGCTTTTCTCTTAAGACTGCTCAAATTTAAAAATAGTGATTGAATAATAAAATAACTACAACTACGAGCTACTTGTAGTTATCGAGGTTAATTTTTTTGTAGCAAATTTTAAAATTTTGTTCAGACCACACAACAACGGTGCAATGATTAACTACTGGTATATTGGTACTGCGAATGACGTAAGTTCTAAAATCACTTATAACTCTATCTCGAAACAATGTACAGCATATTACTTAGTTATTTTTTTCTATTTCAAGTATTAAACAAAATAATCACTTATAGAATCTGTATGTAGAAATATCTGTATTGCGCCGTAGAATACATAGATCAGACAGTTCACTTCGCACAAATTGTTGACTTTCAAATTTCAAAAATCACATCTTATATATATCACCCTAATTTGACAACAAACACGGGGATATATGTAAAGTAATTATGATTTATATAAACATGATGCCAAAGTCACATGACATATGCGTCACAACAATACAAATGAACTCAATTACGTATATAATCTATGCTTGCCTTGTCTATGGTAACAGAGTAATCATTAATTCTATCTACGTATAATTTAATAAATCTTGTAGAAATCTATTTATATTAACATCTACTATAGAAAAAACTACGGGGAAGATTGTACTGGAATTAGAAACACGCTAATGATCGAAAAATATATTGGCATTTTAACTATACCATAAAGATTACTGCTTATTTAGAAACAGGAATACAAAAACGTTGTCTATTTCTAAAATCAAACACTTATTATCAATTTCGCTAGAGTAATATATTTTTGAAGAAAAACTAACACCTATATTATATGTTTTTTTTTATTTATATGTACACACTGCGACATTTATTTCTTATCTTTTGAGTGTACTATAAAGGATTAGGGATATGTTGCTACAGATAATATAAATTTAATAGATTATGTAATGATTTATTATCTGTTGAAATATGTTCATAATATTTAATAATTCAATATCGCATCAGACGCGCCGTAACGCGGTACATACTATGAAGTGATCAGAAACTTCAATACAGTGTAAACTTTAAAAAAAAACTAGGGAACTTCTTAGGGACCAAAAATTTTTTGTACCCTTTCTCAAACAAATCTGTTGAGACACAACGCTTTGCTTTTATTGGCCAACATCATTACATAGTATAAAACAAAGTCTCCTACCGCGTCTGTCTGTC
Source organism: Antheraea pernyi (assembly GCA_015888305.1). NCBI lineage: Eukaryota > Metazoa > Arthropoda > Insecta > Lepidoptera > Saturniidae > Antheraea > Antheraea pernyi. The sequence continues at coordinate 160,548 of MU158849.1, forward strand.
TGTTTGTTCGCGGTAAACTCAAAAACTACGGATCTTCATGCGGTTTCCACCAGTAGATAAATTGATTCATGAGAAACGTTTTGGTATATAATTTGTCCAGGATTTTTTTTATAATTTGGGCAGGACAACGTCTGCCGGGCCTGCTATAGTTAAACATTTCAGAGTAGGTTTACGATTGATTTCCTAAAGACACTGAAATACTGAAAGTGGAACACATGTTCTTGTCAATTAATAACAAAAACAAGGTGGATTTTATTAGATCCATGGTTGTTTTTCTTAAAAATTTCAGCACTTCTAAGATTAAATAAAATCCTTTTATAAACAATGATACTAATAAAACTTACTACCAATATCTACAATACTCACTTCTAAATCATAATCGTATAAGAAATACGATATAATATAATATAATAGAGAATGCCTGAGCAGAATACGTCCGCCTGTTTTAAAGTAAACCAACTAAATTGAGCGAATTAAATCTACATTATATGAAATTTTCCAATTACAGCGTACGAATTCCATTATACTGTAGTTTGCAAATGAGACAAAAAAGGTAATTAATAAAGGAGCAATTACAACTTTCAAGAAAATATCAATCATTACATCCATCTAACCATAATCAGTGATATAATTTAACTAAGTTTAATGTATTATGCAAAATATAATTTTAGGTAACTCTTTTTTTAAATATGTTATTTTATTACAAACCTAAATATAGTTAAACTTTTATTTACTATTTCTTCCTTTTTAATAGAATTGTCGAGTTGATTATATCCTCGACTTCCATCAGCCACTCTAAAATTGTTATAACTTGTCTATTGTAATATTGAAGTCTGTTTATAAGGCCTGTTTATTAAATTAATTGGTAACTGCTTTAGTGTTGAATTGAAATAAAAAGGTACTTACTGGCTAAAGCATTTCTTCGCTTATGTGTTTAATTGATTTGTGAATTTCACTGTATTATTATACTAAAGAAATTACAAAAATTGAATTTTGTAATTCATAAGTTTTAAACACGACATAATATAATAACATATCTAATTTTTCATAATGGACCATTTTCAAAAATGTAGTCAAGTGTCATCTGATTGATAAATAAATAAAACTGCCAGACATTGGCAGACGCGCAAACCTTGTAACAAACATGTAAAATCAGAAACTTCTTAGGTACACAAAGAAGTGGTAAATAAGACAGTTTTTTAACTTTATTTTTGGCAACCAAATCTTTTAGACTATTACTGCCATTGTCGAGTAGTTAATATTAGTACAAGTTAGTGATAGTTTAGTTTAGTTAGTTAGTGTTAGTGTGCGATCATTTCAATGTTAATGTTCTAACAAGATGGTGGCTCCCTTGTTTACAACTTTCCAGGGAATTTTTGTGGCATCTCAGAATTCATGCTCTGTGATATTATTCTCCATTCATTCACTTCACTTATGCATAATAAAGAAACTATATTACATAAAACACCACCAATTTTACACAATATAGAGTCAAGTAACACAAGATTATGAATAAAATATAAAATCCACTACATGACAGACTAAAATCCCGCCAAAATCTCAGATAAGACAGTTATTTCTCTAAGTTTCTTTAAAAAAAATCTATAAAAGTTAATTAAACGAATTCAGTTTCGTAATATCATTGTTTAGAGTTAATTATTTCAAATTACGTCAACATAAATAAATTAAGACTATTTTATATCAACATATACAAATATTTTATGAAACTTTGCAACAACATAAAATGAATATCAAATATTTATTTTATTCCATAAAATATATAATATCATAATAAAGAATACTTTGTACAAGTGTATTTAACATCGCCCATAGAGATCGTCTTACGAGGAAAATACTAGTGTCTATTTAATATACTTGTCTTTGGTACGTATAGATACGCGATCAACCAATTTGAATTATTATATTAATTCTCATGTCAATTATTGCAATTAATCAATTAAATAATATGATTTAGTGTTATAACAATAATTTCTAATTACATTTATACTGTAATAGTTTTTTAATTTTCGTAATAACTTGTATATTTTCATGTGGCGCCATTTTGTTTTTGTTCATCAGTTTTTTTATTCTGTACTGCTTATATTTGTTTAGAGAAATACATGCAAATATTATCCTACCCGCGGTGCAAATTGCAGAATAATATAAATGGCATATGTTACTAGTTAGTTAGACATCCTTGTCTCTTTTTATGGTATTTTTATTACTTTTTTCTTAGTACTTATTACACCCATAGTACGTGTATACCCCAAATCAGTGTTTGATAAAATGGCACATTATTAACGATTCAAATTAGTTGATATGATGCTTGAATATTACCATAATATATATTAATGATATCTTTTTACTTACCCAATAAATTTCACTATTTATTATTAACTTTCGTCCAATGTCATTTAGTGACGTCATTATCTAGGTATAACAAATATGAGATTTACCATCATTTTATGATATTTGTTCATAACAATATATACATATATAGTTATTTCGTCAATAAGGGATATAAATCTCAAGTTTGTTAGGCAAATTTGACTATAGGCTCTATTGGTTACATTTCTTCAGTGAGGCCGTTGACGTACTCGCCGCCGGAGGGTCCGGGTTCGGTGCTCGTCGAGCCTAGACTGCCGTAGGTGGGACCGCGTCGCGACAACACTCGCCACCGTCCCCGGCGGTTGGTTATGCCTAATTACCACAATACATTGCATTTATATCACCGAACCTGTTGTTCTGTGTTGCTGTAAGTCGGTAACTATTTGACTGCATTATGCAAAACCAAGTATACTGCCTCCGTAAGTAAAGGGGTCCATCTAATTAAAATACAATTTGGAGAAAAGTCGAGAAGTTTGTAGCATACGCCTTTAGCGGACTACATCTAGCTGATTTTTTGATACAATAATGTGTGATCAAAAAGACGAAAAGTGAAGAAAAAATAATGATTACATACTTACTTACTTCGAACATATACAAAATCAAAAAACGCCAGATGTACTCCCTTTCTTTGGACAATAGTATAGAATGTCTGGCGAAACCAATATACAAGGAGCGCTAATATACTTTTCTGCCAAAATGATACGATCATATTACCTATATACGTATTTTAATGTTATGTGCTAGTGTGGTACGTGTGGAAGGACATATTGAGTCCTACTAGGTCGGGGGCATGTGGTACTGATAAAGGAACATAGTAATTGTCTTACTAGACCGTGGCCCCCACATATGTAGTGATATACGTGTTACATTAACTCTCTTTTACGTTGTTACGTATTGGGATAAGCCATTTGCAGGCCGGCATGAGAGCCGTTATTTTTGTACTCCACTACGCTTACCATACAGTACAGTACTGCCATTTTGTCCTGTACAAAACAAAATGTATCCAAAGTGAAAATAATGTGCATGAATTATTCAAACATATTTTCAATAAACACATTTTTAAATGTACAAAAACCAAATTTTCCAAAGCATCGACAACTGTAAGAATATAAAAAATCATGCAAATATATAACAGATCGTGCAAATCAAGTCCTAAAGTCCCGGATATGCGATTTTACAGAAATACTGACAAATTCTTTACACTGGTATCACTGCCCTCCAGAATTACAGATATGACGGGAATTCCCCTGGTAGAGACATGATTGACATGTTCCAAAATCAAATGAATAATCGATAACACGCAGCAATATCAGGGACTTTGATTTCAGTGTTTTTTTTTCAAATACGACTGTGACACTCGTCTTTAATGTCTGTTTGTCGTAGAACTGGGTTTGAGAATATACCAGGTGACTGTTTAGACAGCAGCCATATTTCTAGAGGACACTCTGTACTCGATTCTCGTTCTAAATCAATTTCAAAAATATGTACTTAATATTTAACCTAATTATCCAGAAAAATACAAAAATTATACACAATCCTCTACAGGTCATATTAAAGCACAGTGTTGATGACCGTCGGGTGATTTCAATTTCATTTGAAAGGGAACGTCAGTAACAAAACAAAAAGGATTTATTGCCCGGTTTACTATCAAGTTATAAACTCCGCCCATTGTAGCTTTTGGCACCGGTCATTGCACTTAGGTTTATTATTTTATTTACACGTTTGTAGCTATACTTTTGAAAGTCTTACAATAAATCTGAACTTAGATTTACTTAGTTGTTTATTAGTATTTGTTTTAATATTAATATTTTATATGTTAAATGTGACCATGTAGTGTCATATCCTAGAATACTGCGAGTGTCTAAACAGTCACCTGGTATAATGTAGTTACATTATACTACACGAAAATTTAGAGGTAGATACATATAATCGCGTTAATAATACGCATATAAAAGAATATAAAAGTTATATTTTTATCTTACTTCATTTGAATTCGATATCAATAACTGCTTTGACAGAGAAAAAAATCTTGTTTAGGCTTTTATAAATGTTGTATATTGGACCTTTACGATTTCAGTTGCTGATAATTTCTACAAAGTCATTCAATGTTAAAACATATTATAACATAAACACCTGATAATAGAAAAATAAAATATTCAATACAAATTAATATTGAATGATTTTGTTTCAATATTTTCATGGTATGAATACATGTCTCAGATACACTTCATAATTGTATTAAAATATACATTTTATTCAGTAAATTAATGAATATAAATATTATTCTTTACTTATATAAAAAAAATTATATAAAAATTAGAATCAACATATAGTGGTACTTTATAGTAAGAATGTTTTGTAGAGAAAAAAAAATTGATGATAATTTTTTTTACTCGATACCATTTTAAACTTTGTAGAAACAATTAAATAGAGTAGACCACTCTTCTGTAAAAAAAAATTAAGATTTGCAATTTCATACATACCAAGAACAAAGTTCAAATCTTGCTATTCATAAGATTTTTAGTTTTTTTTTAATAATCCTCATATATACATGAACGAAACGTTAAAAATCTTGATAAATAACGTAAAATGTTAGGAACGGCTATAATTGAATTTAGCTTACTTTTAAATATTACGACTCATTTTTTGCCAACAGTAAATCACATACATTCATAAGGAGTTCTTATACTATAAAAATAAGAAATCATCATTGTTATTTAGGTAGTTTTATTTAAACAAAGTAATATAGAAGTGCATATGATACAAGTAGATGATCTGATGCGTCTACCGGAAAACATGCGAAATCTCATCGCCCGTTAACATTAGGATCGCTGCCACAGAATAGGTTAAGTACAGAGAGACAATTCCGCTCGATTTTTTATTCCCCTATACTCGACTCCACCTATTTATTTCAAGTAAATACAAATCTATAAAATGATTACCGAAAAACAGTTTAAAATGTTTAATTTATTATATAGTATTTAAATCAACGAATTGAGAACAATTTTGTTGCAATCGTTTACTTATTGTTAGTTCAGAAATTAGTGTCACGAACAAAATAATGATTACCTCAGTAAAGAGTGGATACTTCGAATCAAGGTTGCCAACCGTATGAAATTCCTCATACAATTACAAGATTTTAGGTTTGTCAGACTTGAATACTCACGTACATAATTTGAACACAAAGAAAGATAAGTTATATTATGTTACAAGCAGTATTTTGTAGCATAAATTACTTATCATTTTTCCGGAAAATGGCCCAAAAGAAAACGTTTAGTCGCTTACATTAGTAATATTTATTATACATGTGATAAAATCGAAGTCTCTTTCTTTCTTATACGATGTATTTAATCTATTTGTATTAAATAATTACAACACAAATTTTATTATATTATTAATTTAAACTCCGCTTAAAAAAGTCCAACATAAAATGAAAATTGAAAAATAAAAAGGATGTAACAAACTCGTTCCAAAACTGAAGACAAAAGAAGTTGAATAGGCCAGTATATCTTTTTTACCCACTTCCGTGCGAGAAAATAACTAAAATACTGACTGTTCAGCAAATTCGACTCTGTTTAAATGTAAAACGTCTCGCAAAACTGGAGAATGGATAATTAAAAAGCAGAGTGACATTAGGTTCAAAATTGTAGATACCGGAGGGCTGAGTCGTCTGGTAGCATACCATTTTTACCCACTCCTGTAATGGGGAAAAGTTGGACAATCGACAGCCCTGATCGGGATAATATTCGACATGCTTAATGCGTACGTATACGTTAATGTGCGAGAATCATTATCTTTCAATGTACGTAGTGGACTGTCTGTGTACTTATCTATTCTGTGACAGTATTTTCACAAACATGCGAGGTGCACTCAAATTAAAATGAAACAAAAACAAATAATTTAAAAAAACATAATTTATTATAATAATAATTACAATAAAAACTACAAGTAAGTTACAATAAGCCATTTTATATACCTTTGGATTAAAAAACATAAATCGATTCCCTCCAAATTAAGTACTAGGTTTTATTTTAAGTAGGAGATTCTTTGTTCGTAAACGGGTGAAAAAATACTATATTTCAAAATTTCTATGTCAAAAAATTGCGTTATAATATTTTATAGACATTTATTAGGAACTCAGAGGCTATTTTATAATAAATAAACGAATCTCAGCGACAAATCACAATGAAAATAAATACAGATCATTTCTAAGAATAATTTATCAATCAAAAACACCATTTACTATGTAATTTTTTTTCTTAATTTCCTTTGTAGTTTTACAGACGTACCTGTAAATACAAACGTCTCCCTTTTTAAGGATTCAAAAACGTTAATTATATCAAGTTTTATAACCTTCACCGTATTTAACTTAAGTTAGTCACCGTCCAGTGTATTATACCGTAACCGCTGTTAGTCGAACAAATTTAAAATTAACTTAAACGAAATAATAATAAGGCAAAAAAAATAATACAAAGTGCATATAAAGCTAATTAAGTGGTTGTGATGCGAAAAATTGACCGTTTATCGATATCGATTTTTTCTCTATAACGTAAATATTATTATTTATATCGCTACGCTATTAAATTTACATAAGAATATAACATTAAATTCATTAATAGCGTAACAAAAAAGACATTAAAAAACAAAAAAACCTTCACCGGTTTGTGAATTTCATGCATAAAATTATAATAAAAAATGATCCTTCACCGGTAAAAATCGGTAACCATAACTCGGGATAAAACCTACTAATGAGTTAAGACCCGGCTATCACCAATTTTCCACTCTCACCGGAGGGGTTAACCGGGTGAAAATTAATTTCTTTACTAATTTAAATCTTAAAAAGCATAAAGGAACTAATTCCTAACCCGTCAAACCACCACAATGAGTGGAACAAATCATCGAAAACCGGGTTTTAAACCAGTTGTAGCTTTTAATTCGTGTTATTATCCATAACTGTTCGACGAATATTCGTTTAAAAATAATACTTATCGTTATTTGAGAACATTAAAAAAAACGTGACGTCTGTATTTGACAGTGAACGTACAAATTTAGACAAAGTTGGACCGAAGTTAAAACAATGCTACTTGACTTTAGAAAAATAGGTAAAAAATATTTCGCTACTCGATTATTTTGATCTCAGTTTTAAATAATCCGGGTCAATTTCATCGCATTATTTCCTACAATTCGAATAAAAAATTATTATGTATACTCTGTAAACTCACAAAATAATATAAAGCTCACTCAGTGAACAGAATTCGAATGATAGTATATGTATATTCGGGGCAATCTAATACGTCATAATTGACACCTGTCAAAACACTACGAAGGGATGCGACAGAAAAAAAAAACGATTCGATAATAACCGATTGCAAAAATATTCTAATACATTATTTTATTTAAAATTTAAAGATTTTTATGTCACAATATATTATAATAAAAAAATAGTAACGTTATATTTAAATGACATCGATTCTGTAAAGTGTCACGTTATACGTTGAAATTTGTGAATATTTTGAAAATAGATTTTAATATTGACGAATTACGACCAATTATAAACTCCTAATACCTATCAACGACGTCAAAACATAACGTTGTATGAGCGTCAAATCGAGATATTATCACAGAAATTGTTTATTTTTAATTAGATAACACGTTTTTATATAATACATTGTTGTAATACAATAAATGTGTACGAATAAGACTGTAATTTTGCTGTATTTTAGTGATTCGTTGTCTTGTGTAAACGTAGGATCAAATCATTTTCAAATATCAAAAATGTCAAAACGACCTATTAAATCGTCCCGGATATCATTTTTCAACCATAATAGATCAGTAACATATTTACACATTTTACGTAAAGTAAAGCTCATTAAAAAACATGACGTTGAAAATACGCGTTCAATTTTCGATAAGCAAATAAGTTCTAGTTGAGTTTCTAAATTAATAGGAAACACAATGCCATTTTAATTTCTTGTAAAAATATGTGTTTTGTACAGTTATTAATCTCATATTTCTCCTTAAATTGTATATCAATGTTTGCAGTTTTAATGAGCAAATCCGCTAACAACTCAGCATTGGCTAAAAATAAATTACAAACAACTAATAAACGTTTAAGTAGCGATTTAAGTACTAAAATCTCTAAACAAATTGTACTACGGATGCGGTGATATATTCGACGAAACAAAATCACATAAAGAAAATTAAAAGATTAAATTCGAAATATATAGGAATAAATCATCACAGACATCACATAAAGTTCGGTAAATCATGCAATAGATATTATAAAAAAATAATTATCCTAAACCGTTTTGGTTAAAAAACCGTAACCAGTGAAGCGAATTATCGATACGGAAAATTATTATCTTCATACACTATATTTGTCGATAAATGGTTAAAAAATATTTATCTACCACAACAAACACTTTGAAAACAATATTACCGTATGTAATCGAACTATACAGTGCATATTTTTGTGACAACATACTACACCCATCAATATTATTAATCCTATATTTTGATCATCCAAAAGCATCTCAGCATTATTATCAATCGTAAAAAAAGTAGATATTTTAACCGGTTTTAAAAAATCGGTTATAATATCGTTTTATTTCCTTACTCTTGCTTAAAAACTACACGATCGACTTCTGTGTTTCTTATACTAGCGTAATTTATACGCTTATAGGAATTATGTACAATTTAGATAATTGTTTTTAAAATTGACCATTTTTATCTTTAACAGTACACTGGGTACTTAATTTTAATAAGAATTTGTATACACAATGACATTGTTCTTTATAATTGTCAATGTATTCTATATTACCAAAATATTTGCAAAGGTTTCAAGTTCGTATTATCCATACATACCCAATTAAATAACAAGCTAACAATCACCCTGAAAGTTTCGTGTGGTTTATACAGAGATACATATTTGATAAAACTTCATCATAATGGGTTTAGTCACGTGCGTCACAAGAATATATATTGAGATATGGCTGACAGGCTCCGTAGAGTTTATGAATCACACGTTTGGAAAAAAAGTACACGTGATTTTTTTAATGGATTGAATTAAATCAGTCGATTTAATAAAGTTGCTAATATTAATCGATAGTTACATATTTTATGTCAATAAAAGAAGCGAGCCCGTCAACTGTAAATGACACCAATGCATTAGTGCTGAGTTTGTGAACGAGAATGAAAAGCATTTTTATAAATACTATTATTGTTAAATAAGATTCAAATTAATACTATACAAATAAATTATCGATTTAAATAATAATTTTTACATTAAATATCGTTAATATTAACACAAAAAGTATAGAAATGCAATATTATACAAAAGAGAAATCGGATATAATAATCGATAAAAAAAAATGGAAACTCTCCGAAGTATTATTTCGGAAACCCTTTGCAACTCGTCTCGAGTTCGAGAATTAAAGCCGAAATCAAAAACGACAATATTAACGATTTTACCGGTTTTATTGATTTACCGATTTCTCGATCAAAGCATGAAATCGAGTTCGCAGTGGATTCATAAGTAAATTAGGAGTGCATTCATTCTCGTTCGTGACCGAGTAGCTTGTCAGTGTAATGGCGGTCGCCGGCTCTTACTCGAGTGAAGTGCGTCTCCGCGAGCACCGGCTGCGTGTTGCGGAGGCTCTGCTTTGCGAGTTTCTGTTTGTTTACCGGCGAACCTGAAAACAATACATTTGTCTACCTCACTGTTCATCGTTCCTAAACACAAACCGGTAAATATTTAATCGTTATCGATATCAAAAACATTACATTCCCCGGCCTCACTGTACTCAATGTTCCTAAAAAAAAACGGTAAATATTTCAACATTATCGATACACCACTGTCGATATATCGACATCAAAAACAATATACCGATGTATATATTCAAACTAAACTATAAAAATATTATCCAGCATTATTCCAAATATTCACGCATTCAAATTTGGATTATAACTGAAAAACCAAATGCTAGAGATGGCCTCCCTTTTATCTATTATAATTAAAAAAACAGGGCCTCCGAATAATATTTGCTACAAGTCGCTGGAAATACCATAGAATATTATACAAAATATCCAATTACTCAATAAAATAACTCGTATGTCCTCAAAGATATTGATTTTCATGTTCAATCAAACGTATAATACTTACGTAGAAATAGAATTTTATATTGACGAAGCTGCTACTTAAAAATTACATTAAACAAAATTCCAAAAAATGTATTGTTTATTTTTATAGAATTTAGATGGATAAAAATCATTTATCAGTAATTAATTCCTAAACAATTAAAAAAATACTTACTACATCCCTAAAATTTTCAACATAATAAATACCTATCTACACTTATTTATAAATTATTAGATTTTTTTTTTCAATAAACGTCAACACAAATATATATACATTTGTTCTGACAACAATTGTCATCTATCACTAACCCGTCTCCGGCATATAAGCATGAAAACTTCCTTACCTCGACTTGTTAGTAGCGCACAAAAATGGGGTTAAATAATATAAAAAAAAAAAACATATAATAAGACAAAACAAAATCAAACCAGCGCGTTAACAAATATAAAACCAATAAAGTTTCGTTTTGTATGAAATAATGACTTTTGTATATACATCCTTTTTTCGACAGCTAAAACTGTATATTATTTTTGCTTTTATCGTATAGTCTTTGACTTGTAAGTGAAATGACTTGTATTTTTGATACTTAATGTGGCTATATAAGCCATCAATTTTTATTAATAGCCGAAATATTGTGCACTCTTGAATCGATATGGCTGTTTGGTAGAACATAGAGTGCTACAAATTTAAATGTTGACAAATAACTGTGAACTTGTTATGGAAGAACAACCTGATAAAATCATAACAAGATTACTTCTATGGATTTTCTAATAATCCAGCGAAAAAACCATCAAGTTGGAACTATATTGTCAATTATCTCTCTATGTGTTACGGAATCTTTATTTTCTAGAACGTTCTTGATACCATATTTGATTTTGGACCAATATTTTTGTATGTTATATAGGTTTTACTGAAATAATCGATTATATAAGAAAGAAGATTCCATTATGTACCAATGAAATAAAAGCATCAAAAATAATTGTATAATAACTTCGATTTTTCAAATTATTATAACAGTAAAAGCATAAAATAATACACAAAATACACAATTCATATTTATAATAATAGTGATAACACAACATCTCAACAGTCGCGAATACGACAAAGGTCCAATATACAAGCGAAGGTGCAAAATAAATAAAAAAATAATAATAATATAACTTAAATAACTTGCATGCAATATATGAAACGAAACTTATAAATAAAACGTGTGATTTGAGAGTGAAAAAAAAATGTACAGTGAAAAGTATAAAGAGAATGTAATAATAATAATGAATGCAAAAATATGTGTTGTATACTCAACTGAAACACAATTAAAAAAAAAAAGAACAAAACTGGAGAGGGAGAAGGACCGATTAATAAGACTTTGCTGAAGTTGCGAAATTATCGATGCCCTTATCTCGAATTAATATATCGATATTTTATCATCGACTATTTTTAAGCAACCCTAAAACCTGAATTGCCGACTTTTTTTAGATACGAAACTTTAAATTTCATAAATATCTTGATAAAATCATACGATATTGTGAATGGTAATGAATCGAGAAATTATTTCATTTTACAGTGTGGACTTCCAATATTATTCGATGTATCGAACGCGTGAATAGAATCGAAACATCGGTTTTTATATATATCGATGTGCTTGAAAAACATTAGTTGAACCACTCTAGTTTGCAAGTATATTTTGTTAATTGAGAGATAGAATATTAGAGCAAATTAAATTATTGTCAATGTTGATTATTGATATTATTTGTACGTTTCAGCAGTCTCAGACAGATGGCGCTTTAAATTAGTTTGCTGACAGAAAATTGTAAGACCGGCTGTTATAGATATCTCATAGATGGCGCCACGTTTTAATTTTTTTTTCAATAATTGTGCCACAGCAATGCGTCTCCTAGTCAACTAGTTTGTATACATAATATTACAGATATATATCAATGTTAATATGTGTATGTCATAAGAGGAGGATGTTCAGAGACTCACCGATATAGCTGAGCATGACCGGCAGGAAGATAAGTCCATGAGCAGCTCCAAACAGCACGATACCGAGGTACATTCGGAAGTAGAACACCTAAATAGTTCATTAAATTATATTATATTCAATTAAAACGATGCCTGAGACTAAGTTCTTTTAAGAAGAAGAACGTGAAGAGACATTTATGCAAGCCGGCATGACAGCGGCGACCGGTGAGGGATAGTGTGTCTCTCGGTGGTCGCCATTGTTTTTAGATTATACTGTGCTCACCATCAGGCACAGTAAAGTCACTTTGCCGTGCTACGATAAAAAAAAAAACGCTTCTATTGTTATTAGATGTTATTCTTGGATTCGATTTTTATGACAACGTAATGATAGACACCGCCTGACGATGAATGGGATACAGAAATTTATCAACAAGCACCGAAAAAGAAATTAATGTAACGTTCCTCTTGATATCGCGATATAACAGTACAAAGATATTGTACAGCGCCATCTATTGTAACACAAGCGACTTCATAACTGTTTCACAGCACCTTCATATTCGAATTTAGATTTATCGTCGTCAGCCTGTAAGAGAACCACCGTAGGCTCATAGGCCTTTTCAAGAAGTAAGATATAGCCATAATTACGACAGCCTACGATGTATTGATGATATCAAATTCGGAGAAATCGACAATTTTATACTTTCCCACATACTACATTCATTTTTGAAAACTCGATATTAAGTTCAAAAGTAAGAAATCTGTATAAAAAAGATTTAAATATTTTGATTTTTTTTTAAAGTAAACTACATGTAAAAACAAACAATGAAATTACCCGACAGTCATTGACACTGTGCTTTAACATAGACGCATGATTGCGTATCAATTTTGTATTTGTCTACATGATTAGGTCAAATATTAAGCATCTATTTTTTTAAATTGATTTAGAACGAGAATCGAGTGCAGAGTGTTCTCCATAAATATTGCTACTGTCTAAACTTTCAGCCTGTATATGTAAGTATATATGAACGTGGTGGCCTGTATACCTGGAAGATCTGACTCTTGGCGGTGCCGAGCACGATGATCCCGCCGAACTTGGTGAGCGTGATGCCGGACAGCACCGACGTGCCCATCTTGGTGAGAGCCTCCGAGGCGCGCGCCACGCGGCCGCCCCCCTCCGCCCCCGCGCCGCTGCACACGCTGAAGCTGTGCACGAGGTGCGAGCAGAACTCCACCGCTATACCCACCGCCATTACCTAAACAAATACCCCCCCATTATACGCTCCCGCTTCTCACAATGGCCCAAACGATATTCGCGGTACAAAAATGTACGCCTCTTATGTCACTCGCCAATAAGATACTGTCGACTGTGTACAAGTAAGAGCTCCGAGAAATTGAAACCCAAATTTTTCGTGTAAAAATTTGAAAATTTGTAGGAGTATAAACAAATATTACCCACTTTTACCCATTACCTAATTTTTTTACTCTACAAATAACGTTATATAAGTTTGAAAATGCCTGGTGAACTAGCATCCTAGTCCGAAAAACATTTGAAAAATCGAAAGCTTAAGATCGGTTGTTGGAGTTAGTCGTTTGCTAAAGCTTGCTCATCCTTTACTTTTTTAATAAGTCGATAAGTAGGCGGTTCAATGAATCGCTCGAAAACAAAGTCCCCTACCGCGTCTGTCTGTCTGTCTGTCTGTTCACGATAAATTCAAAATCTACTTAACGGATCTTCATACGGTTTACACCAGTCGATAGTGATTCATGAGGAACGTTTTAATGTATAATTTGTCCGAGATATTCTTATAATCAGGGCGGGGCAACGTCTTACGGGTCCGCTAGTACTTAGTAAAATTACTTAATTACTAAAATAAATACTTTTTGACGATAGGACGGGGCCTTTGCACCGACATATATATATACACGTGGCCTGACATACATATGGCTCCCGTCATATATATATATAAATAAAAAATCAGAGCTGATCGGTTACATGCCCAGAACCCGTATTTCGTGTTAGTTTTGTGTACGAAAATACTTATCAAGGTAAGTAAGCCTTTATCGTAGTTATAAAGTAATGCATTCAGTATCATCATACATATTAATATGTGAAGCCTAAACTTTGTATCCCTTTTTAACGGAATTTGGCGAACGGATAAACGTGAAATTTGGCATATTTAAAAATTATATGTAGGAGAAGTGCAGAAAGCTATTTATTTTATATAAAATGCATTAGAAGTACATTAAATTAATTAAAATATGCATTACTCACACTAATGCTTCAATTTTACACAACATATATACACACATGTAAATAAAAAAGACATTTTGACATCTGTCAATAAAGGACTTCAAAAAAGGTTGTGAAGGAGGTTGCTATGCTCGACTGTATGTATTATTTTACTCTTACGTTTCAATTACCTTTTTTTTTATTCTACATTCAACAATGATATTATAACATACAACTATTATTATAATATTTATCCCTTTAAAAAATCAATGAACTATGGTCGAATGTCGACCAATGGGCGTCCACTAGTATATTTTAAAGCGGTGTTTACCTCCAGCAACTGATACAGTCCACTACAGGCCAAGGTTAAGATAGCCCGGCCTATGTGGTCCCCGACAACAAATATTCTAAAAATTATACATAAATGAAAAGTAATAACATACCAAATTAACGAGAGAGACAGCGTTCAAGCTGATGCCCCACCAGTACATGAGCCCGCCGAGATTCACCACGATCATCGTGATGGTCACCACCACCACCTGGTAGAGACGAATACCACACATTTATACATTGGTAGTTATTTATGATATTATAGTAACAATCCACGGGGGGCAATACCTGCTCATCTTTTGTGCAGCCTATAAAAGTAACACAATAGAAGCCATCTGGCCACAAAACGTAAAACATGCAAATAATTCTCTATGGCAGTACTTAAAACGATACGATTAGCATTAATCTGACCATCTTAGGATGTGTACTCACAAGAGGTTTTTAATAGCGGTAGAGCCACGCTGAAACTATTATTGGTTTCAGCATGAATGGGTCGGTTCGTCCGGGGTAGTACCATCTCACAGAAAACCGACGTGAAGTAACAGTGCTTGCATTGTTGAGTTTCGTTCGGTCAGTGAGAGCGTCGGAGACCCACCTCCCCTCCCCTCTCCTCTCCCTTTCCCTCCCCTAACCCTTCCCTCCAAAACATGGCAACGCACTTGCGACTCCTCTGGTGTTGTTAGTGTCCACGGACGGTGGTGATCACTTAACAGCAGGTGACCTAACTGTTCGTTTTGCCAACTATGACATAAAAAAAAGAATGTATATTTCAACAACAACTTTGATTCAAATTTTATAACGATCAATTAAAACGTGACGGAGTAACTAACAAACAGACGCACTTTCGCAATTATAATATTAGTGAGGATGTGTGAAAAGTACAGACATAAAGTTCTACACAATATTTATAAATCGATCTGACTTTGAATATAATATAATATCACTAAAGCTATAAGTGAGATAAAAAAATGTCCTAGTTTGTATGCTATATTGAAAAATTCGAATTTATTTATAAATTGTTAACAAACTAATTATACAAATAATGAAAGAGAAATCACAATTATTTCTGAAATTAAAACTTCAATAAAATGAAAAAGAGACACACATATATTTATACAATTTAACGTGCGAGTGAAAGAGATAGAATACGTTATACAGTGTTTCTTATATACGCGGTCTCCACTGGTTTGAATAAAATACCGAAATTATATATATGTACACGGTTAGTCCGGTTTTCACGAGACTTTCACTGGCAGATAGCTGACTTTACAAAAAGTAATTTTTATCATTTATAATTTTTTTAATGACAAAAAAAAGCAAGTGTTAATCATCCATTGTAAATAAATACTCACCAGCGCCGAGAAGAGATCGAAGCCCATTAATATGAAGGTGACTATGAATATCGATAGAACGGATATGCCCATCGACCTCAACGTATCGGGCCACATCGTTAAGTACTGCTCGTAGAACACGTAGAACACTGAGTATGGGAACACGTTCACTGTCTCAGTGCTGCCACTCTCCTTTAGGTTCATATTGAGGGTATCGGTAAGGTTGGCGGCAACGAGACGAGCTGCCCTCATCGCTGAGTAGTAATCGTGGCTGGTTTTGAGCACGCTGTGATAGCCCTGGTAGGCCGTAGCGGTGACTGTTGCCAGGGACCCATTGGTTTTGTAGTTAACTGCGTGCGCATATGCAGGGTGTCCACCCTTCACGCACCCGCTGCTCGGGGACGGGTTGTCTTGTAGGAAATATGGTACATATCGTTTAAAGTCATCCTCCGAGGGACGTTGTTCACGTCCAACCAGTTCTATTTGGCATCGCTTGCAACCATCTGGAAATTTACATATATGCATCAGGACCTGGTCACAACCGCTTCAATTACTAATGAAGACATTATTAATTCAGTGTCAGAAAATAAAGAGGAACATAATGAAGATTATCAAGTGGATGACTCTGAATCATCACCATCATGTTCAATTTCAAGTTCAATCAAGCACTTGATGCCGCCAAAGTCGTAGGTAGATTTTTTTTAATGATTTTATGACTATGATTCCACTACATTCCAAGACATGCACATAATATTTAAAAAAAATACAAAACAAATATCGGTATAACAAAATACGTCAGGTACATATATGTTTAGGATAATTGATCTATTGATAGTGGCCAATGATACTTTCAGCACCAGTAACCATAATATATACTCACTCCGTATATCGCTGGGACAAAAGCTGCTGTTCGAGAGGAAGTAATTACAGCAGGAGGGCATCGAAGCCCAGTCGAAGAAGTCATCGAGCCAGGCGTTCGGCGGTTGCGCTATATACGACTCTTGTGGTACCCGGTACGCTATTCAACAGAAAAAAAGGTACATTTGACACCAATACCAGTTAATTAGAAGACACATAACACTCCACGTTATTAAAAGATGCTCGTAGGTTGGAACTGAGTGTGCTGCGAGCGTGGTTGCGGCCATGCTCGGTAGTGAGGATAACTGGAATGCAATGGCCTCCTTCTGCGAGGAAGTCGTCTCGCAGAAGGAGGCGGCGGAGAGGGTCCGTGAGCAAGATCCTTAAAGTGACCCTCTCCGCCAACGGAGGACAGGCAGGAGGAGGCGGCAGTTTGACCGTCTCCTCCCACCGTAGCTGGACCTAGGGAAGATGTGTCGGGGGACCCATCTTCCTAGTGTACAGGTTCGGCGGACGGAGGAGACGGCCGGTGTGTACCCGGCTGTCTCCTCACAGGACGAGGCCCGGCGGCAGCAATATCGCTGCTGGGCCAACCGCTGGGGCGGCACGATAAAGTCTATAGAGATCTCGTGCCGCCCCAAAAAAAAAAAAAGGTTGGAGCCCCGGCAGGTACCAAGGAATTATTCGGAAAACGCATACACCTATATAAATAAAATGAACGTCCGTCTTTATGAGCACATCACGCAAAAGATACTTTGCATACTTGGTTTTTATGTAAAAATATATCTATAAATAATGTCATGATATCTTCATTTAATATAAGCTCATTAAAATATAAATATACGATTTTTATGAACTTTTAGCGATGTGTAAATTGGGGTAAACGTGCAAACGCATGCGCAGACGAAGGGAAATAAACGGATAACATTGTTTACATAGAAATCTTGTAAGTAAAGTATATCTTTACTTTTAATTTCCTCATGATTTTATCTATACCCACAATTCCCAGATGGTAGCCCAGTAGATAAGATGGGTTGCCTCACATATCAGACCTGCACATCCAGATCCAGCCATTCCTTATGTCATCAAAAATAAGCAAATCAAAGATCCCACCCCTCTCTAGTGCTGTTGTAATACTTGATTGATTGGCCCCTAATGGGTTTCTGATGGCGATGATGATCATCTAATAATGAAGTACCAGGTGTTAGGTTAGTCGCTTACAATATTCTAAAAGATGATAGTTCATGGTTACATTTAACATATAGAATAATAATATCAAAACAAATATTAATAAACAACAAAGAGAACCTAAGTTAAACTTTGTTCTAAGACTTTCAAAAGTATAAACACAAACGTAATAAACCAAAGTGCCATGACCGGTGCCGAAAGCTACAAGGGGCAACTTGGAGTTAATAACCTTCTATAATGAAACGGACAATATACCCTTTTGTTTTGTTCATGCCGTTCCCACGTTCACTTCACCCGACGGTCATAGGTCAAATAATAAGCTCCTATTTTTTTTAACTGATTTAGGACAAGAATCGAGTGCAAAGTGTCCTCCATAAATATTGGTACTTTCTAAACATTCACCTGGTATAATTATAGTTTCAAGTTCAATTCCTCACAATACATAACCCGTGAATGTCTTGCAGTTGGAAATCGCTGATACATCATGAGCTGGCATGGTGTTTATGACCATACCTTCATTGGGGAAATGGCCTATGGCCCGGTAATGGGTCTGTGATGTGATGATGATCATCTGGTAATGGAAGATATGTCTCAAACCTGCGTATAGTTGCATGGCGACGCTGTCAGGGCGGCAGTACCGCGTGCCGCATATCATGTTCTGCGTAGCGGTGTCGGAGTAGTTGAGCCCTTCCGTGATCACGAAGTACACGGGCGGACCGATGTTGAGGTACCGCTGCAGGTACTGGAAGTACTTCAGCTGGAAACTGTCCTCCGGCATCGAAAGCTCCTGGTCGAGACCGATCTCGATGTGCGGCGCCACCTGCCGGGAAACACAGAGTTTAAAAAAACCACCACTTTTAGGGTGAAATCCATGAGTGCACGAAATTTGTTTATTACGCCATCTATCCGCTGGTTCCTCGTACTACGTTGTCAGCTGTGCATGTGTTTAAAATGCTAGTAATCAGCTATGTTTCTAGTATGTTGTTAGATGTACATATTTTCCATTTGTTTATAATACCATCTATCCGCTAATTCTGTAGCACATTGTCAGGTGTACATATTTTCGATTTGTGTAGAACGCCATCTATCCACGCATTCTTCTTACTACGTTATTAATTGTGCATGTTTGGAATTTGTTTAAAACATTATCTATCCGCTCATTCCTACTACTACATTATTAGTTATATTCAATATCATAATAAGAGCTGTTGGCGGAATCCCAGTTTGTCATGTAGTGATCTTAATATAATATTCATAATCTTCTATTATTTGACTATATATTTTGCGATATTTCACTTTATATCGTTTGATTAATGTGTATAAGTGAAATGGATGGGAAATAATATCATGGAGCGTGAAGTGAACAAGCAAAAAGCAACTCAATTATCTGAAAAACTCCCTGGAGAGTTCTAAGAAGAAAACCACCGTCTTGTTAGAACATTGAAACGATGACAAAAAAATGTTACCTACTCAGTAATAGCAATAATAATCAAATATAACATGCCAAAAAAAAATTATGTATTTCTTATAATTATGAATTGATTACTAAATTTATTCTACAGAATCTATATTAAATTGATTTTTTACATAAGTTTATATTACACCGTATTATTTTTATCTCACAATAAAATTTATAAAATCCTCTTCACTTTCATTGTCGGATAGAATCAGAAAATATCGACTTTCTGTCCTATATATAAGTAATAATTGAATACCTATTGGGTCTCCTAATAGTCATGTATTGTTATAATCGATTTCGCAACAACTGATAAACTACCTCTTAAGCGTCAATAGTTAATTTTAGTCAAATCCATTTCAATCTTAAGTAATTTTTAATGATAATGCTAAAAAGAAAGATGGAACCACTTTCAAGTGCAATCGGAGGAACACACATAGAGTTGACAGCTTGTATATGATTTCAAGTTGGGGTTTAAGTTGGTGTTTTTATTGAAATACTTACAGCGATGGAGGAACAGAGCCACGCGAAGAATATAATCATGACGGCGGCTCGGACTTCACGCTTCATGAGGAACGGCACGTAGATGTGCTTGAACAGATTGTACAGCGAGCTGTCTCCCAACTCCTCGGCGCTCTCCGACTTCGTGCCTTGCACACAGCAGAATATATCAAATCTGTCAACGATTACGTCATTATTTTAATATCTGGAAGGTATAACATGACCTCCATACATTACGTGTAACGACAACTGCAATAGGGTTACGGTTAGATGTATTCCATAATCAACTTGTGTATTTTCAATAATTGGTTACATTTATCAAAACATACTTTATTCAATTTCGGCCCTGAGAAGATGCTTATCAACGTTATGGCGGTGAGTGTTGATGGTTGTGTTTATCTGTTAGTTCTCTGTCAGTGAGTGCCAATGATTGTGTATACCCGTTAGTGTCGTATCAGTGAGAGTTATTGATCATGTATACTTTTTTTGTCCGAGTCCGAGTCGCACGGACTAAAACCCCACGGTGTACCGACAGACCGTTTTGTGGGGGCGGCAAGGGATCGTTCAAGCTAATCAACCTTGTAGAGCCGCCCCCACGGTCCGCCCGGCGGAAGGTGGCCGCCGGGCTCCTACCTATAGAGGGACAGACCGGGTACACACCGGCTGCCCCCCCTCGTCCGCCGGACCTATGCAATGAGATGGGCCCCCCGACCCATCCCCTCAGGTTCGGCTACGGTGGCAGGAGGAGTTGGGCGAAGCGCCTTCTCCTCCTGCCTGTCCTCCTTTGGCAGAGACGGCCACTTTGAGGGTCTATCTCGCGGGCCCTCTCCGCCTCCTCCTTCTGCGAGATGACCTCCTCGCAGAAGGAGGCCATCGCACGCCAAGCCTGTTCGCTGCTGAGCATGGCCGAAACCACGCTCGGCAGCGATAAGTCCGTTCCCACGGCCGCCGCCAGAGTGCGGCGCTGCTAGCCCCACGCAGCACACTCAGACAACGTGTGCTGCGCGGTATCTTCCTCAACTCCGCACTGATGGCATACGGCGGTCGGCTCCCTGCGTACTAACCGGTGCAGGTACCAACCGAAGCAACCGTGCCCGGTCAGGACCTGCACCAGACGGAACGTCAGGGAGCCCCATCCTCTATTATACCAATCCGGCAGGACCGGGCGGACGCTAAGCTAAGCTAACTATTCATACATATATGAGTTGTTGAAACATATATGTGTACCAAGCATACATACCTCAACAACTCTTATATATATTTCGTATCGGATAATTTTCTAAACTATTCCAGTTTGATAAGGGAAAAAATAAAACCCTTCCACTTGCATGTATAAGCGTGTATGCGTGCACGTGTGTGGAGGTGATATGTGTAATGTTGTCGCAGTGATGTAAGATTTTGTGTCACTGTATCGCGCGAGCAGCGTACTCAAGAGCTCCACGCCGAGGGAACGGTCCTAGGCTTGAGCCGCTGCCGAGGGGGGCCTAGTCTGGTTATCATCATGTATACCTGTTAGAGTTGTATCGAGGAGTGTTGATTGTTAATTGAGATCGTGTATACCTGTTAGCGTTATGTCAGTGATTGTGGTAGGTTGGGTATACTTATTAGTGTTGTGGCAATGGGTATCAATGTTTGTGTATACATGTTAGTGTGTCAATGAGTTTCGATGATACTATATACCCGTCAGCGTTCGGTCGGTGAGGATTGTGATCGTTAGTGTTGTGTCGGTGGGTGTGGATGATCGTGTATACCTGTTAGCGTCATCACCAGTGATTGTGGTCGATTGTGTGTACTTGTTAGTGAAGTGTTGGTGAGTGTGGATGATTGTGTGTACTTGTTAGTGAAGTGTTGGTGAGTGTGGATGATCGTGTGTACTTGTTAGTGAAGTGTTGGTGAGTGTGGATGATCGTGTGTACTTGTTAGTGAAGTGTTGGTGAGTGTGGATGATCGTGTGTACTTGTTAGTGAAGTGTTGGTGAGTGTGGATGATCGTGTGTACTTGTTAGTGAAGTGTTGGTGAGTGTGGATGATCGTGTGTACTTGTTAGTGAAGTGTTGGTGAGTGTGGATGATCGTGTGTACTTGTTAGTGAAGTGTTGGTGAGTGTGGATGATCGTGTGTACTTGTTAGTGAAGTGTTGGTGAGTGTGGATGATCGTGTGTACTTGTTAGTGAAGTGTTGGTGAGTGTGGATGATCGTGTGTACTTGTTAGTGAAGTGTTGGTGAGTGTGGATGATCGTGTGTACTTGTTAGTGAAGTGTTGGTGAGTGTGGATGATCGTGTGTACTTGTTAGTGAAGTGTTGGTGAGTGTGGATGATCGTGTGTACTTGTTAGTGAAGTGTTGGTGAGTGTGGATGATCGTGTGTACTTGTTAGTGAAGTGTTGGTGAGTGTGGATGATCGTGTGTACTTGTTAGTGAAGTGTTGGTGAGTGTGGATGATCGTGTGTACTTGTTAGTGAAGTGTTGGTGAGTGTGGATGATCGTGTGTACTTGTTAGTGAAGTGTTGGTGAGTGTGGATGATCGTGTGTACTTGTTAGTGAAGTTTTGGTGAGTGTGGATGATCGTGTATACCTGTTAGCGTTCTATCAGTGGGTGTGGATGATCGTGTATACCTGTTAGCGTTCTATCAGTGAGTGTGTATGATCGTGTATACCTGTTAGCGTTCTATCAGTGAGTGTGTATGGTCGTGTATACCTGTCAGCGTTCTATCAGTGAGTGTGTATGATCGTGTATACCTGTTAGCGTTCTATCAGTGAGTGTGTATGATCATGTATACCTGTTAGCGTTCTATCAGTGAGTGTGTATAATCGTGTATACCTGTTAGCGTTCTATCAGTGAGTGTGTATGATCGTGTATACCTGTTCGCGTTCTGTCGGTGCGTGTCGATGGCGAGCAGTGCGACGAAGCAGGTGATCTGCAGCAGGAAGTCGACGAGCAGCGCGGCGCCGGCGTAGAGCGCGAAGGCACGCACGGCGGGCATGTCGCTGAGCGCGCCGAGGAAGAAGCAGACGGACTCCGAGACCGACGTCAGGAACATCGACGGTCCCACCTCACCCAGTCTGTACATTACAATTCTACTAAGTGAGTCGTTACATAACATGTTTCATTTTTTTAAAGATTTCCAGTTACTGTACACCGAAAACGAAATGAAACGAAATGAAATTCCCGTTTATAAGGTTTTTTATGATCTTCATTTTTTCTACATGTACAAAAAAATCGAAGATCTTTAAAAATAACGTAACACATTAAAGACGGTTCAAATTGGAGTTAACTTATTTTGAAATATAATGACTCAACTCAAGGAAGTTGAAATACTGGTAGGCACCGTAGCACTGGCATATGCAATTCCGTTAACAAGATTTAAAGCAAACAAAGAATATATTTATATTATTTTATGTTTTCATTATATCACTAGCTAAGCTCTGTCTAGCATACATTGTTAAATTTATAGTTTATATGCTTATTGTTTCTCTTAAATATATTCAGTATTATAATACAGTGTAAAGGAATCAACATTTTGTGATCTGCTAACTATGGTTTGAACCTTCGATCAACAATAACTAGATAAAAGGTCACGTACAAAATCAATTCTAAAAACTGTCCGCGTAAATATATACTTATGTGTAGCTATTTGTTTACTAAGAAAGGGAGAAAAAAGTTTTAAAACAGTATTAAGTTCAACCTAATTACAACCATAACAGCTAGCCATAAAGTCACAAATGTTCAAAATATTATCTAATACTTACGATAAAACGAGCAAAGCAATAAATTACTCCCCTCACAAATGAAAAGACAACATAAACAACATCTAGTGTGAATTCAACCTTAACACGTAATGAATAAAGTACGTTTTCCCGTTATTGTGCGTGGTTGGAGGGCCTAGGCCAAACATTTGTATCACAGGTTTAAAATAGGTATTTTTGTTCCAAATGTTATATTATTTGTCAGTTTAAAGCTTAAAATATAACTTTGTCAACATGTATTTAGTGAAAGTAAGATACTCCGGCCATTAAATTGCTTTTTCGGGTATTATTTTTGCATCTTTTGAATACACTGCGGCATGTGAAACGGGCTTACATTGGCTGTGTTTCAAACAAACTAAACAAAATAAGGGCACACATTTCAAGTGAGCTCTTATTTACCGAGACGTATTTTTCGCGCCGACCCTTTATCTAGTTATTGTTGATCGAAGGTTTAAACATATATATATATATATATATATATACCCGAAACCTGTCAGACTGTGTCACTACATGTTTCTCATCTATATAAACAAAGTGATAAATATCTAATATTGTGCAGACATCACGCAATATCTACTGGATAAATCGTTTTTTTTTTTCTCTAATTCTTACATAGTCGTTATCTGAAAAAAAAAGATATCAAGATACCTTCATTTAATACAAAGTCGTTAGGTTCTTAAAAAACTACAATTTTTAGAAAGCAATACACGTCTAACGAACGAACAAGCGGTGTGGTGCGCATACGCAGGAGATGCGAATGTAAGTGGATAAAATTGTTCACAACAAATTTTTTTTGTACATTTTCATAGTCAGTTTTTTTTCTGTGTATAGAATACATTGGTAAACAACTAGTTTGTTTCTTTAAACTCACGTTCTGCCAATGTGTTCGGCAACGGTCTCGTTCTGTCTCCTGCCCTCCCGCTGGTTGGTTTGCACCAGGATGAAGATGTTGTCGACCCCGACTGCGAGCACCAGGAAGGGGATCACCTCCACTATGATGAGGGTCGCGGGGACACCAGCATATCCAAATATTCCGACTGAACAGGCCACCGACGCCAGTACGATCGTTACACCTGAGGATAACAACAGATAACATCAACTTACATCAGCACAAATTCTTTATACCAGGTGATTGTTTAGACAGTAGCAATATTTCTGGAGGACACTGTGTACTCGATTCTTGATCTAAATTAATTAAAAAAATAGGTGCTTAATATTTGACCTAATTATCTAAAATTCAACAATTATACACAATCTTCTACGGGTCTATGTTAAACCAGTGTCAATGACCGTCGGGTGATTTCACTTTCATTTGAAAAGGAACGTCAAAAACAAAACAAAAGGATTTATTGCCCGTTTACTATCTCAATTTATTAACTCCTCCCATTGTAGTTTTTGGCACCGGTCATTGCACTTAGGTTTATCATTTTATTTATAAATTTGTAGCTATACTTTTAAAAGTCTTAGAACAAATTTTAACTTAGGTTTTCTTGGTTGTTTATTAGTATTTGTTTTAATATTATTCTTTTATATGTTAAATGTGACCATAAAGTGTCACATCCTAGAATACTGCGAGTGTCTAAACAATCACCTGATATAATGTAGTTAGCATTATACTACACGACAATTTAGATGTAGATACATATAATCGCGTTAATAATACGCATATAAAAGAATATAAAAGTTATATTTTTATCTTCATTTGAATTCGATATCAATAGCTGCTTTGACAGAGAAAAAAATCTTGTATAGGCTTTTATAAATGTTGTATATTGGACCTTTACGATTTCAGTTGCTGATAATTTCTACAAAGTCATTCAATGTTAAAACATAAACACCTGATAACACATGATAAACTATATATTATTCATAATCTTGTGTTATTTGGCTCAATATTTTGCAATATTGGTGGTGTTTTACGAAATATAGTTTAGTTATTATGCACAAGTGGAGTGGATGGGAAATAATACCACGGAGCATGGATTCTGTCTTGCGTCAAAAAATCCCAAGACAGTTCTTAATACAAGACGGTCACCGAAAATGATCGAAATCGGAAGAAACTTATAATATCAATATCTACTCGATAATAATCTGCTAGAAAATTATTTACCAAAAACAAAAAAAATCCTCAAACAATCATCCTGTCAAGTTGACATTTACGTATAATTTGATTCAACTTGAGAAATGTGATAATTTATATTTCAATTAATAGCCTGAATTATTACAAATTAAATTATTGTCAATGTTGATTATTGTTATTAATTATAAGTTTTACCAGTCTCAGGCAGATGGTGCTTTAATTTACTTCGATGACAGAGAACTGTAGAATTGTTATAGATATATCATAGATGACGCCAGGTTTTATTCTTGAATTTCTTTTTCAACTCCAGTTCAGTTTATTGTGCAAATGTCTTATTCAATTCAATACGTATTAACTGAGCGACAACAACGCATGGCCATGTCAACTAGTAATGTTATAAATAAGTAGGTTGTCTCTATTGCCATGGCAATAACTCACCACCGAGTATCAGGGTGACTTTGCTGTCGATGGAGGAGCCTGAAGTTTTTCTCATAATCCTTTTGTATAGACATAGGAAGATGACCAACCTAATAATATACTTTTTTGTGTATTGATAACCGAACCAGAGAGCAAAGAATAACTCACCACCGAGTCCCAGAGTAACTTTGCTGTCGATGAGGAGCCTGGAGAAGCCGGTGAACCGTCCGAGTGAGATGGAGATGTACGCGAACATTATGAAGTACGAGACGAGTATAGTGTACGTGTCCGACTCCGACTCCTTGTATAGCTCGTCCTCTATAGACCTCTCCGATGTGTAAGCTATGTCCATGTACGAGGGCATGTGGTTTTCAGTGTAATTTTTCATAAATTCTATATACTCCTTTTCCCATGCGAGCGCTGGTTTCAACTGGAAATTATTTATTTTTTTATTCTGTTATTACTGTTCAGTATTACATTATATGTAAATCAATAGAAATAATATGATGGTGATACATTATCATGTAAATCATGTTTGCTAACCAAACAGTTTTGTAGACAGTACTCCGGAGAGATTTGTCCACATTAATCTTAACGAATTATACAACACTAGTGGGCGCCCAGTGGTCGACATTCGGCCATAGTTCATTGATTTTTTAAAGTTGAATGTAGAATGAAAAAGGGTAATTGAAACGTAAGAGTAAAATGATACATACAGTCGAGCATAGCAACCTCCTTCGCAACCTTTTTTGAAGTCCTTTAATGACAGATGTCAAAATGTCTTTTTTATTTACATGTGTGTATATGTTGTGTAAAATTGAAGCCGTAGTGTGAGTAATGCATATTTTAATTAATTTAATGTACTTCTAATGCATTTTATATAAAATAAATAGCTTTCTACACTTCTCCTCTATATAAACTTTAACTATGCCAAGTTTCACGTTCATCCGTTCGCGCATTTCTTTCAAAAAGGGATACAAAGTTAGGGCTTCACGTATTAATATATATGATGATAATGGGGTTACAATTATCAGATGTAATATGAATGTAGATCAAGTAGAGTGCAAAAATATACATATATTAGGGATATATGTACCTGTTCCTTGTCGTGCTTGTTGTTGACGAGGAAGGTGAGTATGAGGGCGGTTGCCTGGTGGAAACGCGCGCCTTTCGTGAGCGGCTCCCCCGGCGCCAGGAACCCGCCCAGCGCCACCGCCGGCAGCACCGGGCCCCCGTAGTCCGACAGGCAGCCCACCGACGTAGGGCTCCTACAATACACATCATCTACAGGCTCCTCATTCATAAAATACGTCAGGACGAATAATTAAATATTCTCCAGTCTCGTGACCCTACACCAACAAACATTTCAAAAATTCCATATAACGAAAATTCCACGTGGTCATCCATAAAACATGTCACGTGAAATGTTACCTTTTTAGACCCCACCCCCCTTCGTCATACTATCACTTTTTCACTTCCCTCTCCGTATTAATATTACGTCATGTACTCCTGGTACATGATATTTAGCAATTAATACACACACAACAACCAACCAACCAACAAACCAATATAGACAATTTCGAAAAAATACAAACTAAACGTGAGTGCATAAAACAAGTTTCTTTTAGTTAATATAAAAGAAATACATATAATATAAATATTCATATATTTACAAAAATTAAATGAAATAATAAAAAAAGGGAGACATTTTGCACAGTTGTTTAATGAATAGCGAATGTCTTGTTTCCTAAGACATCTCAAACCTCTTCTTATAAAAGTAACGGAAACTACCTCCACCATTTTTATTAAATTTCAAGACATTGTTAACCGTAAAATCCATGGTTCAGTAAAATAAAAAATATTGTAAAAATGAAAAAATAAGTAAAACATACATTTTACATACAAATTTAAAAAAAATTTTAAACTTATAGTGGCACTAACAAGTATTGACCTGTGCCTCATGAGGTCAACAGTCATTTGAATGGAGTTAAAACCTTTATTATTTTGGACACTCCAGGGGTTCAGGGGTTAATTAATACCTGGAGAGAGTGAGGGGTTCAGGGGTTAATTAATACCTGAAGAGAGTGAGGGGTTTATGAGTTACTTAATACCTGGAGAGAGTGAGGGGTTCAGGGCTTAATTAATACCTGAAGAGAGTGAGGGGTTTATGAGTTACTTAATACCTGGAGAGAGTGAGGGGTTCAGGGGTTAATTAATACCTGAAGAGAGTGAGGGGTTTATGA
This sequence comes from Antheraea pernyi, assembly GCA_015888305.1. Lineage (NCBI taxonomy): Eukaryota > Metazoa > Arthropoda > Insecta > Lepidoptera > Saturniidae > Antheraea > Antheraea pernyi. Next base: position 189,410 of record MU158849.1, read on the forward strand.
GTTACTTAATACCTGGAGAGAGTGAGGGGTTCAGGGCTTAATTAATACCTGAAGAGAGTGAGGGGTTTATGAGTTACTTAATACCTGGAGAGAGTGAGGGGTTCAGGGGTTAATTAATACCTGGAGAGAGTGAGGGGTTCAGGGGTTAATTAATACCTGGAGCAAGTGAGCACGGTTTCGAGATAGGAGTTATCGTCGTCATAGAAGTTGTTGATGTCGTTCTGCCACCACCCCCATACGGTCTGCACGGCGCACTCCTCCGCCTTCGTCGGCCCCCGGAACGGGGAGGACAGCGGAGCGAAGCATATGTCCTGGATACCGGTCTCGTTGCCCAGCGCTGGAAATTAAGTTTTTTTTCCATGACATGTGAGTATAAAGACTATGCTGAGTAATAGAGTAGGCAACACCGAATTTTTTTCATGCCAAAAGGCAGCAAACAGGCAGCCGGCCTACGTGATGGAAATGGTTACCGTCGCCTATGGACAATTGCAGCACCAAGGGCATGACTGCCGTGTTGCCGAGTTTGAAGAGCGCGTTTCAGTCCCTTGGTGCAGCACGCACGCTTATCTCGGGGAGGAAGCTGGTGGATGCGTGACGAGAGCGTTACGAAAACGTGTCATCGCGGGGGTAAATTCGGAGGGAGATATAACTTAGTGAAGATAGAAACAGAGAGAGAGTTATGTTTCGTATTATCAATTAAAACCCATAATAAACTTAAATCTATATATATATGTCGGAGGAAGCTATAAGTCGAGTTGATTATTGTTTGCACACATAATATTATTTGACTTCATCTAAATTCTTAATTTCATTTTATTTGATTTATAACATTTTTCTATAACTTAAAAGCCTTAATAATCTGATAAAAGTTAAGAATATTGTAATTCACATAACGACCAATCAGAACAGACCATGTGCCTCGAGCGGAGTCTAGACAACGTTTACTTTAAGAGGCGTACAGTTTTATTACTTTGAAAATACTTAATTTGTATTCTATTTCATTTGTTACATTTTTCTATAGCTTAAAACCATAATAATGTAATAGAAGCTACATACAAAGTAATTTACGTAATGACCAATCAGAGCAGAGCTAATGCCTCGAGCGTGGTCGAGGCGCCATCTTTACTTTTAGAAGGTGGACAGTTTATATGGGACATTCGTTTGGTAGCACCAGATCGAGTTGGATCGTTGATGAGAGTATTATTATATTCGGTGATTAAAGTAAGATCGGTGCCCCGAACTCGCTGCTCGGTCGTAGTTGTTAATTTTTGCAACGATATCATTGTATAGTGTAAAACTATTGTTGAATCTAAATTAAAATACATGAAACTGTCTACATTGTGTTTTGTGCTCGCATTTTACCCGAATGACGCCCACTAATGCCGTAACCACTAATGACGATGTCAACGGGAATAACGTTCTCCCCGACATATATATATATATATATACTAGCGTTCCCAGCGTACGTCGTCTCGCCTTGATAATAAAAAATAATAATCTAAAATTCAACCGCAACGCCACCTACCGGTTCCAATTGTGAATCTAAACCATTCTCGGAGCCACTCGAACACGCACACAATATTTCAACAAAAATCGGTCCAGCCGTTTAGGAATAGTTCAGTGACATACACACGTACAGAAGAAACTTATATATATAAGATATATATTTGTTTTTATTATACTTATTTATCTATATTTATTGTTAGTAACGATTTTGTCGAAAAGTATCATAGAATGTAATACAGTTCATTAGAAATGAACTCACCCAAAATTTGGTTCTGTAGGTTCAGAACATCCTTCAGGAAGGTCGAGTTGAAGACTGGTCCAAAAGTGACATTACCGGAAGCAGTCTCGTACTCTATATTTGGTAGACCTTTCGACGTTATTATAACCATTTCAGTCCTGCGGAATGAAAATATAATATATTTAAAAAAATGTCTTAACATTATTTATAAAAGTAAAAAAAAGAGAGCCGTCACGGAACGCCTGGTAGATGTGAAACATCGAAATTGTTCGATTCGAACGAATCTCAAATTCTCAAATTACACTATAGGTATTTGAACTTAGATCGGCAAGAAAAATTGCGCACAGTCGCTTGCGCATGGCATCGCGTCGCCACGTCTCACGCACTCGCCACGCCAACACTCAGGTTTACCCTCGCATATCGATGATTCAGATCAAAAGGTATAGATACGTTACCTACATTAATATCTTGACAAAACAAATGGCACGATAACGCACACATACGTAAAGTAATATTGTAACGATGAAGTAAGATGGCATATTCTCAATATCGGTGGTGAAAAAGAAATAGTTATATGTTGCTTAGATACGGATTGACGGAATAGCCACCAAAAATAAGCTAGCTAGCCAAGTTTTAACGCGGCGCTGTCAAAGCGCTTATGACGTTTCTACAATCTTTTAGTTATAATATCATTGTATAAAGGCATCTCTTTTACTTAAAATGTTCAGATAATATATTTACAGTCCTATGTTATTAATTTAAACCTATTTGCAATATTGAAAACGAAAACTTATACAAACGGAATTACATATTTATTTCTACTAGTGGGCACCCAGTGGTCGACATTCGACCATAGTTCATTGATTTTTTTAAGTTTGAATTTTATTAGGGTTAATATCATTGTTGAATGTAGAATGAAAAAGGGTAATTGGGACGTAAGAGTAAAATAATACATACAGTCGAGCATAGCAACCTCCTTCACAACCTTTTGTGAAGTCCTTTATTGACAGATGTCAAAATGTCTTTTTTATTTACATGTGTGTATATGTTGTGTAAAATTGAAGCAGTAGTGTGAGTAATGCATATTTTAATTAATTTAATGTACTTCTAATGCATTTTATATAAAATAAATAGCTTTCTGCACTTCTCCTCCATATAAACTTTAACTATGCCAAATTTCACGTTCATCCGTTCGCCCAATTCCGTTAAAAAGGGATACAAAGTTTAGGCTTCACGTATTAATATATATGATGATAACTAGCTGACCCGTGCAACTTCGTTTGCATCGATTCGGTTATGTAATTATTTACGACATCACATTAGAAACCTCAAAAATAACAGTATAATCTCCACTATTTGATGGATGTTATATTATACATATAAACCTTCCTCTTCAATCACTCTATCTATTAAAAAAAATCCGCATCATAATCCGTTGCGTAGTTTTAAGGATTTAAGCATACATAGGGATATAGGGACAGAGAAAGCGACTTTATTTTATACTATGTAGTGATTACATATTATTTTAGCATTAGATAGCTCATTTATCGAGGAAGGCTATATGTTATATCATCACGCTAAGAACAATAGGAGCGGAGAACCAATGAAAAAAGATTCAAAATCGTTTTTTTTTCCTTTTGTGAACTTCCGTTGAGTGCGCTGTGTACATGTTAACTATTCCACGTGGACGAAGTCGCGCACAGAAGCTAGTTTATTAATATATATATATATAGTTTCAGGGATAGGACTAGTCTTTACCAATGAATACCGGATTTGAATACATTTTCATCTCTCATTTCATTTACTTTGGAACCTATCGCCTCGTTAAAAAAGTTAAATTAATCACTGAAAGAATTTTTCAAATCGGACCATTAGTTCTTGAGATTATCACGTTCAAACAAACAAACAAGCCATCCAGCTTTATATTATTAGTTTAGATAGTATAGATTCTTAGACACATGTATTAACTTTTTTTTTTACAAAATCTATAAAAGTACAGATACGTTAGATTAGCAATCCTATTTTATGTGTATAGATAGGGGATGACATACCTATAGAAAGGTTCGAAATGGGAATCGAAGTACGTCCTCTCTTGACGGGAACGGGAATAGGGCGATGCCCACAGCTCCACCGGGTCCGTCGTCAATTGCGTAAACTTTATGCCCACGCCCAGCACCACAACCACGCACACCCCTGGACAACATACACACAATGCAATATACATACCGTTTATATAGATATGTGTGTGTCCTAGGCCGGTGATACTGTAGGCCTTTTTTTATATCATAGGATGCAAGCGAACAGGCGGCTCATCTGATGTTAAGTGATCACGACCGTCCATAGACACTCGCAACATCAGGAAAGCAAATAGCGTAGTCAGATCGACGAAAAAATTAAAAAATATGTGTCGGTACATTTCAAAATGGGCTAAATCCAATTTTAGCCGTTATCCTAATATTTTACGTTACTTTTTCGACATATTCATTAAAAAAAAAAAAAAAACGAAAAAACTTATGTACGGAATAATTTGATCTTTGTTCTGGGTGTATAATAACTGGATATCTTAAAAAAATGAAACATGTTATATGAACGATTTATATTGGATTTAGTTAATTTTTGAATGTAACAACAGACTATCATTGTTTTTGAAATCAGTGCCTCTAGCAATATAAGAATTGACCCCCTCGGCTTCCGAATTAAGATTTTAATCTCAAAATGGCGGATGCCATATTTTTTTGTTTTTACCATGTGCGTTTATCATCATGAAGTTTCATAATAAAATTAATAATTTTTAAAAACTTACGTTGCCTATCCTGTTGCCTGTCTTTAGACCCATGCTTCATAAGGTCTACAATCATTTGTTTTTTTAATGTCATAGGTGGCAAACGAACAGATGGGTCACCTGATGTTAAGTGATCACCACCCTCCATGGACACTAACAAGACCAGAGAAGTCGCAAGTGCGTTGCCACCGTTTGGGAGAAGGGTTAGGGGAGGGGAAGGGAGAGGAGAGAGGAGAGGGGAGGGGAGGTGGGCCTCCGGCACTCTCACTGACCGAACGAAACGCAATAATGGAAGTACTGTTACTTCACGTCGGTTTTCTATGAGAGGGTGGTACTACCCCGGTCGAACCAACCCATTCATGTTGAAACCAGTAATAGTTTCAGCATGGCTCAACCACCATTAAAAAATTGTATTTGTATGGAAGTTAAGCGCCAATATGGTTCTAGCGAGTCGAGAGGTTAGTAATTAACAGCTATAAATATACGTGTACTAATTTACCAACAAAGAAAATGAAACCAAATCTTGCCTTTACAGTAAGAGACCGTTTTATTTATCTTATTTTATCTTTAACAAGAAGTTCTTCTAGAAGATTATTACTGCCATGGTCATGTAGATAATGATGTTACAAGTTTCTTGGGATCGTTTCAATCAACTAACGAGATAGTGACTGTTTATATAGATAGTATAGCTTATATTAATAATATAAAAAGAAGGAATTTATTTATTTATGTATTCGTTAATAGGCGTGCAGCATAATTCTATATCTATATCATACGTAGTGTCTAGAAGTTTTTGAATTTCTGGTCACTATAAATGTTCATTTATTAAAGCCAGTTTATTAGTCCGTAGCCAGTTGTCGAGTCGATTTATAAAATAACGTACAGAATTAGCAGATACTGTTTCATCAGGCAATCGGTTCCAGTTCAGTACCACTCTATTACTGAGAGAATTATATGAAATTGTTATGCGTGGAAGTGTTTGAGCTATTTTAGTTCCATAGTAGGTAAAATAACATAATACAAATTTGAAGATAATCTGTGTCTCTTCGATGGAATGTTCGTAAATTATCACAGAAAATGAATACTTTACCTAGAGACAAAACGAGCCACGGCCTCGAGGCCATCATGTGTCCCCACCACTGGAAGAAGTCCTCGAGTCTGGTCTCGGTCTCGGCGCCGAGCTTCTCGAAGAACGTGGCGCCGGCGGCGCCGTCGGGCTGCTCCAGCGTCCACGATATAGCTGAAGGGTTTGTCGCCATCTCCTGGTTCGTCTCGGACGTTACACCTGATTACGTGCGTTCATATAGCCATTACCTTTCATTTATTCAACGTTAAATCAGCACAATTGAAGAAGAAACGTTTTTGCTTATTTTCTGTTTACTGGATTCTTTATTCTCGAATTGACTACGCCGTTGGCGTAACAAGGCCTTAACAGCTTCACCGGACTTTAATAGATACAACGCGTCGTGCTTATAACGATGCTGATATCTTAAAACTCGAACAACTTTATATTAAATGTAGATACATACTTTGTCAAGACTTGTGTCTAGTGTATGAAGAAAGATTTAAAAAATAGATAACAATGCATTAAGCAGCCTTTGTGTCGTGCCCAGAAACAAAGGAACATCTTCTTTACTTAGATTAACAAAATTAAAATAAACGAACTGTGCCCGCGATTTCGTCCGGGTGAAGTGATTAATATCATCTGAATGTATTGGGTACATTTACTAACGTCCGCCTCATCATTAATATTACAATAACTTTTCATAGAGCGGACCGATTATCATGAAACAAAGACCAAGTTACTCTCGAGAATATGCTTTATGGTTTTATTGAGTACTTTTGACAGTACTTTCGCAGTGTTGCGTGTTCATACAAACATACAGACAGACAGTTCTAAAAATGATTGAAATGTATGTTATTATTTATACGTAGAGGACACCTGCAACAATTTTTTTTCACGAAAATCGTACAGACACCTTAGATTTACATTATTATTATATATATAGAGAAAACATAGTCCACGACTAATATGTATAAAACACGTAGTCCGCCTGCAAAAACGTAATTTTCACAAAAACTAAGCTGTAGGGGGCCAGCTAGTAACATTATATAAAATTAACTGACTTTTCAATCAATAATATACATTTCTAGAAGTAGACACATTCTCTACTAATCCCATAACGGAGAAATATGAGACACATAATATATATCTTAATATTTGAAATTAGTTTATATTTATACGTAAAATAGATATCTATTCGAAACAATACTGCACGTAAAAACTTCTTCAATTGTGCTCAAAGTAATAGGAATACACAGAACATCGACTTAAAACAGTACATAACTAATAATGGCATTTAAACATTTACTCAAGCTGTAGGTAAAGTTAGAGAGAGACATTTAATTCTAATAGATTTCACATAAAAACTTTTATATGCAAAAAAAGTTCATAAATACATAAGCATATTTACAATCAATTATAAAACGAATTAAAATTAATAACACACATGCGATTAAAATATTAAATTCGTGCAGATAATACAAAGCGGTGTTTATACATATATATTAATAGACAAAAAAACGAAAGGCCCAAGGAAACTAGTGGTTCACTATGAAAAGGTAACTTACAACAACATAAGGCACGACATTTTCTTAACAAAACCATTTAAATACCTATATTTCTATGATACTTCGGTATTTGTAGGTCCATTTGAAAGAATCTCATATGTTTAATGTGGAGAATTTGGTCCAATTTACTACTAATATATTTGAACACTATAGAAACTTATCATTTCTATTATACATTTTACTAATGCACAACTTACTATGCACATTTTACTAATGATCTTGTACAAAAAAAAACCCAATAAATCTATCACTATAAAATTTTATGTATGCTCCACTTTACTGAATGGAAAATCTAAATTTTTCTTTAATTAGTCCAAATTCACTTTGTATTTTTTTTAAATAACAAAACAAAATAATTTAGGATATAATAATTTTGTAATAATGTACAAAAAAAAACCAACATTTTTTTTAAATCTATGGTCAGTCAGTGTCCTCGGTGTTGCAGAGACGGAGACAAGGAATGAGTTAAGGTGAGACCTTACCGTTGTTTAGCGAGTGATTATGCAGTCGAGTGTACGTACTATCGCGGTGGTGCAGCGGGCTCGTCTCCGGGCAGGAGGCTCGCCGATCCGCGCGCGACCTCCCCTCTGTCCCAACGCACTACCGTTAGCCACGACTCCACCGCCCGCACGCACCGACCTCACTCACTCACCGACTCACTCACTCACAGACTCACTTACTCACCGACTCACTCACTCACCCACTCACTTACTCCGCCACTCACTCATTTACTCGCTAGCACTCATTCCACATCGCGATACTATCGATACAAAATAATCAAATACCATAGAGTATAAATTTAAGGAGAACTATATCTGTGTATAAAAAAGTGTCCGTCTAAATACGTTAAATTAGGGTGTCGCTACAGCAGCAACAGGATTAATTATTGTTCAATTATTTCAACAAGTTTTATAAAAGTAAACACTCAACAATAAATAAACGTTATATTTAAAGTTCTCAAAAATTATATCACACTCGACGTTTCCTTACAGCAGTTACTTTGAATTATATTTATAACAATATTTCGGACTTTGCCTAGCGTCATTTCGGAGCGTCTTGGAGCTATTATTTAGTTCCTAGAACTGGACACTTTTTCAACATGTCACACATATGAGATAGTTTTCCTTACCGTTACTCTTCATATCACCTACAAACATTTTATAGCGATTTAAAACCTCTTTTATCTCGTTTTCCATTGAGGGTATATTTGCCACTGTCAATATAGACAGCAATTTACGACCGATACAAGTGACTACGGATAACATTAACATCATTATTTGTTATAATTCTGTCTTTATATCTCCAAATTATCAGTTAAATTCGAAGTTTATTTTTAAATTAATAAAATAACAATCTTATTCGAGTGAGTGAGGTCGGTTTTGTGACGTATTAGATTCAACTATGTCTAACAATGACGACATTTCGCTACCGTACAGTGTTAATCTACCTAACATAGATGCCTAATCATGTATGACTCTAACTTTTACACAGAACTTTCACGCAAATTACTGTTTTCATTTAAAAATCTATGAATTACTTAAACCTTGCTTTTCATCTCAATGACACTCTAATACAATTTAATCGGTTAATCTCTACTCATAGAAACCAATTACAAAATAAATTTATGAATCTATGACTTCAGTAAATGATTTTGTAAATAGAATAATTTCAATTATGTTTTACCATCACCTCAAAATTAAGAAGGCATTATTTCATGCAAATTATATTTATCTACTTAATTCATTCCATGTGAGATTATATATCAAGTCTCTGAGATAAATAATTATACCTTTACAAAAAAGCAATATTTTTTTTCGAGAGAATTTAAGTATACTTATTTCGCAAATATAGCCGTTTATCATATGAAAGCATTGTATACAGCACTTTATAGCTTCTTAGAATATTTTATATATATTCTTTTTAATTCTACATGAGAAATGCACTTTCAAATATAATAAAATAATGATATCATTGAGTTTGTCATATGACAACATCATTACATAGTATAAAACAAAGTTCGCGATAAACTCAAAAACTACCGAACGGATTTTCATGCGGTTTTCACCGGTGGATAGAGTGATCGATGAGGAACGTTTTAGTACATAATTTGTCAAGGATTTTTTCATAATCAGGGCGGGACAACGTCTGTCGGCCCGCTAGGACAACGTCTGCCGGGCTCGCTAGTATTATAATAACTGTTAATTAAAACCTATTTAAACGACTGCTTTTCTTTCTAATCAGCTAATCTCTTATAATGAGGCGTATAATCTGTGTACTATTTTACTCAGACTACCACCAGACCACCACCGTTGAAGATAGTCTTCCTTTAACCCAATAAAAAAATCTAAAGATAAACATATACTCTATATTAGTTAGTGACAGCAAATAATATGCATATTTAAATTATAAAGCTGTCTTAAAAAAATTAAATAGTTATTATTAAATTAATAACATATTATTAATATAGTAAATCATAATAAGCTTGAATATATTTTAGTGGACGTATTTAAAAATATATAAGCAAAAATAAGTTTTATGGAAATAAAATAAATAATACATTCTATATATCTTTTATGTTATAACCAAAGAAAAATCAAAACAGATGTCAGACTATAAAAGCTGACTGTTAATTATTGTTTCTACATAATATTTATTACTAGGAGTTTTTTAATTTGAAAAATAAAATATTTGAGGTGTCAAACTATCATATCATATATAAAAGACACTTCAAAAATTTGATATAATAACACCTTTTCATCAGGAGCAGAGTTAAACTGATCGAAGTCCTAAGGATGTTTTTTTAATTCGACTTTTAAATATTACTGCGGGTAGTTTTAACTGTAATAAATTATATAGAAGCATAAGCAACAATTACGACCACAGAAAGGGGGTAATATATTTTTAATTTTAAAAATTCAAGTGTATGGCTCAATGATAGCGTATTCTGACACGCGTTAATCGTATATTCGAATCCTGCAATGAGTCCCAAACAAAAATCGGCTGAGTGTCTTAAGCGCTCGCCTTAGTAGTCCGGTGAAGCTGTTAAGACCTTGCTAGGTCAATAGCGTAGTCAGTAAGAAAAAAAAAGTTAATCGTAGATTTGAATCCTGCAATGAGTTGTAGTTCTTGGTGCAGGAAAACATCGTGAGGAAACCGTTGCACTGTGGTAGGGTTTTTCTAATGTCCCCCATATGTTACGTACTACCCTCGACCTTGAAGATTTGTCGTCAAGCAATTATAGTAAGTTTGACTCAGTCAATATCATAGATCATATATTCATTTAGCATCAGGTGTGAATATCAAACGCTAAACCTACAAGAATATTAAAAAAAAATCCGTAACTATTAATATCTTAAATTAATAAGGAAATTAATTAAAAAGAAATCCAATAATTTTGCATAAATTTAAGGGTATTATCTGTGATTTTAATCGTTAATATAACCTGTTTAATTTTTTAATAATTCCCAGTTTCTATATTATACGTCGATAACGAAGCTCATTTTGAAATGTAAAGACTCATTTGGCATAGTTGCATGATTCGATATACGTCAAACATGCGCTGTTTTGTTCGATAACTTATTACCAGTTTCAAAATAATCTCATAATACCCCTCTCATAAAAGCCTTAACACCTACTCAGAGCCAGACGTTGTTTACATTAACCTATTATAATAAAAAAGGGGGAATTTGTTGCTTTTGCTTCTGTTTGACTGTTAGATTATTTAAAATAAGCAATCGTGTGATGGTGTCGGAGACTCACCGACGGTGTTCTCACCCTGATTGCAGCAGAAGACGCCGCTGAGGAAGAGCG
>MU158849.1:200398-268861 GCA_015888305.1 Antheraea pernyi
GCCATGATGACGGCGTAACCGTCGACACCGAGGATGGTGAACGGCTGAGGGGGCGGGGGCGGGGGCGGGGGCGCCGCGCACGCCGCCTCGCAGTCCAAGCACGAGCATCCGGGCTCGCCCTGAACGCGTCATATATATTTTTAATTTATTTTTCGCCATCAATCTTTATTTATTTCTTTACTTTATTTTCAGGGGGGCTTTTATTCTACCGAACATATCAGCCCCATTGTTTCCCAATCTTTCTAGCTCCGTCAGGGGAGTCGCTAACCAGGTATCATTACCAAGTCATACAGCATCTTAGCTTTTTTTTTATAACACGACGGTAGCAAACAAGCATGCTGGCCGCCTGATGTAAAGCGGTCACCGCAGCCTATGGACGCTTGTAAACATGCGCCTTACGGACCCTTAAACAACCTATTTATTTTCCCCTTGAAGCACCCCATACTGTAGTCCCCAGGAAAAACTTCAACAGGAAGCTCATTCCACAATCGGATCGTTCGTGGAAGGAAACCCCTCTGGAACCGGACAGTCCGAAATGCGGTTCCAATGTGCGGGGGTGGATTCCCTGCCAATAACGTGCGGTGCGATGATGGAAAGCAGCATAATGTTAAACAATTCCTCAGAACACAACCCATTATACAAACCGTAGAATATACACATAACGAGACGACGTCTCTCCTTCGAGAGTCTCGACTTAGTGGTTCGATATCGATTCTTCGACTGAACAGAGTTCAGCCAAGATGCTGTGCCAAATACCAATGTTCTGGCAATTACTTCTCATAATACTAGTGTACTAGTACCTCTAGTACCTCTCACAGAAACATTGACGTGAAGTAACAGTGCTTGCATTGTTGCGTTTCGTCCGGTCAGTGAGAGCGCCGGAGGCTCACCTGCCCTCCCCTTTTCCCAAACACAGGATGGCAACGCACTTGTGACTCCCCTGGAGTTGCAAGTGTCTATGGACGGTGGTGATCGCTTAACATCATGTGATCCACCGGTTCGTTTGCCTACTATAACTTAAAAAAAAACTCATCAACGACTCTCTTTCGTGCTGTTCTTGGCACAAAGCAACCAATCCTCTTGTAGATTATTACTGCCATTGTCAAGTAGATAAAGATATTACAAGTTTCTTGGGATCATTTCCATCAACTAACAAGATGGTATTATTTGCGATCCACTTCAATTGTGCACAATAACCAAACTATATTACATAAAACACCACCAATGTTACAAATTATAGAGCCGAGTAAACACAATATGATGAATCAAATATAAAAACCATTACATGACATTCCATGATCCCGCCAAAAACTGGTCATATCCACTTAGAACCCTTAGTGAGCTTTTCAACATCCCTGAATACAGCCTTCGGATTTGCGCATAATATCGTCGAGAGTTTTCATACAAAATTTGTATTCGCCATTTGTTTTCATCATTAAGTTGCTTCAATATCTTTGTATTCTACGCAATGATATACAAAAACCCAAGATGCACACTTAACGTCTCACAGCCGGCAGCACACAAAAAAAATGAATGCATTATGCAGTAATTTCAATTAGTCTCGCGACGGTTGCGTCCTTGTACAAACAACTTTAAATCATTCAGGTAAGGTTGAATTTGCATAATCATAAGTTTATCGTATAACTATAACGTGTGTATATTGGGGAGTTGTTGTAACCGTTTTTGAGCGCTACTTTTATTCGAGACTGTGTGTCTTGGATTTTTATATGTCAATGATTCTACGAAACTATGTTCAGGAAGGCCAGAAAAGTTTGGTAAGAATAATAAGTATTATATTATGGTTGGGCCATAGCACGGGAAATCGGACAGTTTGAAAAAAAAAAATATGTTCAGTAGTACCCCTTAAAATAGCCCTCCTGGTAAACTAAGAAAAAAATATTTTTTAATAATCATTCTATGGGAGTAATTTTTTAATTTTTTAAACAACTTTCTTAAAAATGGTCCAAATATAACCTTTTTTTTTACTTGATTTTTTTGTTCTTAGGTGGCCTTTTTTAGAAAAAAAAAATCAAAGATATATTTCAATTTTTTTTATATAATTTTAATATTAGTTTTAACCAACCGGCATCGAAGCACTAATGACGTAAATACAGCTTTTCAGCTATAATATCATTGAGTATTGGTTGTGATGATTATATCATGATCTATTATGAATAATATAATAATGAAACTGGATTAGGGACACATACCGGAGGTCCAACGTTGCAGGGTCTGGTCGGGGGGTCAGCGGGTATGAACCCGTCGAGGGGATCATCTCCGCCGACGTAGTTGATCTGGAAGGGCACGTAAGCGGAGCTCGCGTCGCCCATGTACGAGAACCAACGTTCCGCGGTGCAACCGACCGAACCGTAGTCGCCGCACATCAGATCCATTGCGAGCTGGTTCGACGCTGGGTTCTGAACCTGTATACGAAAAAGAAGAACAGGATATATCGTAGAGACATACAACAGAACTGAAACTTAAAGGGTTATTGGTACTAGGCTCATTAACGGTGGTAGAGCTACGCTGAAGCTATTAATGGTTTCAGCATGAATGGGTCTGCTCGACCGGGGTACTACCACCCGACCAACAGAAAACCGACGTGAAGTAACAGTGCTTGCATTGTTGCGTTTCGTTCGGTCAGTGAGAGCGCCGGAAGCCCATCTTCCTTGTCCATCCCCCTTCCCTTACTCCCCCTCTCCCCCAAGACAGGTTGGCAACGCACTTGCGATTCCCCTGGTATCGCAAGTGTCTCTGGACGGTGGTGATCACTTAACATCAGGTGACCCATCTGTCCGTTTACCTCTTATGACATAAAAAAATAAAATATTGTGACTGCCGATAAAAGTGAAAGCTCAATAGAATAGATAAACCGTGTTCTGTTTTGCATTCTGGTTAATTAATTATTCAAATATCATAATGTGTACATTGGAATTATTAACATTAGTTTGAATTTCACATCTATTAAGCAATCTTATATATAAAACTCTCGTGTCCACAGTGTTTGTGGTTGAACTCCTCCTGAACAGCCAGACCGATTTTAATGAAATTTTAAAGGTATATTTGGTAGTTATAAGAATAAATCGTAAAGTATATTTTATGCCTCTGGGTGATTAGGGTGTCTCTATCCAGATATTTTTTTTGTTCTTTTTTGTCATTTTTTTTTTTATTAATGATCTAGAAATATCTATAACCTCAAATTTTCACGCTCCTGACCCCATTCTCCCACTTTTTATTCACGATTTTAGTATTTTTGTATGAACAATATACAAATGATTCAACGGTCGTTCGTATTTCACACAAAACGAAATTATTTATGTTGCTGAATGGAAGATGGCGCTACGTCCGCCTCGTAAGCATTTCGTGAACACATGCCCAAGTCGAATGACTAAACCAACTACAACCATCCATCTCGATTTCATCTCGCTCACACCCTCTATTTCATTGGTCGTGAGTGGGGAAACCACATCAGGCTAGCGCCTCTGGTGGTGGCGTCTGCTACTATCGTAACGCCGATAGTGTTTTTCGGTTAGAGTTCATTTCTCGGTTAATCCTGGATCTCGTCTTCCTCTGGTCCCCCGGTCGGTTCCTCGATGATGACGAGATGCCTAGTTTGCGGGCGCATCGTTATCCTCCTTTTACGAGGGTGTCGGGTAGTCTGTATTTTTTTTTTTATAGTAGCACGGCTAAATGACTGTACTGTGCCTGATGTTAAGCACAGTACAATCCAAAAACAATGGCGACCACCGAGTGAGACACTATCCATCGCCGGTCGCCGCTGTCATGCCGGCCTGCGAAAAGCTGGATATGCACAGGCTGATCCCGAAATGCGACCCGCAGAAGCGAATCACTATGACGGGCTTTTTCGCCATATACATGGTGGTTGCGACCCAGTCGGGCTGTAAAACCCTACCACCCCGCATACTGCGTTTCTTTTCTTCTGATGACGCCGTCATTCAGGCTCTGGGGAAGTGACATTCCTTGCGGAACGCGACCTCTACCCGGAAACTTGCGTTGCGATAGGATCCAGGAACTACTATCGCGTGTTGGTAGCCTCGTGCACTTGTGGGCGGTGTGGGCGATCCTAAACCAACTAGGTATGTGTTTGAGTGAGTCCCTGAATTGTTTGGTTTCACAATTGGAAACGGTGGGAATCGCTGTAATCGGGTTATTGGTTTTTTTTTATGATTCTTCCGAGTTTGGAACCGGTAGGTAACCGATTACACGCAGGCGAAGTTGCGCAGGTCAGCTAGATGATATACATTAAGAATGATATACATTCTTATAAATTTCATTAAACAATCGAACGTATGCTGGAGCTCCAAAATACCAATATTACATGTACACGGGCCGCTATACTACGCGTCGCTAATCTGACGTAAGCCGCGCAAGCTTACGTAGCATGTCATGACGCGCAATTATAAATTTATCCCCTTCCAAAAATACCGCTAAACGCGCCTAAAGAAGTAGTCATTTAAAAAAAAACAGGTGTAAAAACGTGTATCAGTGTGTTATATAGCTGAAATGTGTGCGTTCGAGTGTGCCAGAAATGTTCAAACTTTTAGGTTAATAGGTAACTTTTTGAAGTAAAACTTCTTTAGGCGCATGAGGGTAAACATTTTACAGATTTAACGTCACGCAGGTATGCAACGGAAGTGACGTCATTTGCAGTAACCGCAGATTTTTCATCTATTTTGCAAGGCTCGGAAATCTAAAGTTTTAGATTTGTATAAATATAAACAAGACTTATAAATCAGTTCGCCAAAGAAGTTTCACTTCTGACATGTGTACTTTATACGCACGCACTTTTTTTTTTCGAATTGACTACGCTATTGACCTAGCAAGGTCTTGACAGCTTCACCGGACTACATTTAATAGGTAACAGTTTCGTTACATTAATGGATTTTAATTGGTGCAAAGCGCATACTATAACGAGTTTTTTTTTTAATATTTTTGTAAGCCTTTCTCCTTTATTGTTACGTCAAGAAAAACAACCGTTAAAAAAATTACCTGCGCGCAGGAATTGTATGTAGCCTCCCTGTATGTATAGCTAAGATGATAATCTATCTCCTTGATCCGCTGATGTGTCTCTGAAAGTAAATAAAAATAACATTATTTTACATAACAAACTAATGAAATTCTTATACCTTACTTACTACGTGCTACTTAAACCGATGGAAGAATGTTTTGAAAGTTCTTTGCACTAGAGTTCATTATAAAGAATATCGGTAAGCTTAAAAAATATCGATTTTAAAGAGTGTATAGACTTATAAGTCGTGTTGGCCAGTGGTTTGACCGGTGGAATATTATTTCGATGTCCGCAGGTTCGAACCCGCGAATGTATCAACGAATTCTTCGGAATTCGCGTACATTTACTAATTTAAATTGGCAACACTATCGGCTGACGGTGAAGGAATACATCGTGAGGAAACCTGAACCTGAGAAATGTTCTTGTAGTACTACTGTATGTGGGGAAAAATATAGAACTGTGGAATTCTCAGAGTTTCCAATCGCCAATACGTCGTGGGCTGAACACTGACAATTGTTAGAAACTTGTCACTCGGCAAAATGGCTGCACTATGCCTGATGGTAAGCACAGTACAATCCAAAAACAATGGCAACCACCGAGTGACACATTATCCTTCGCCGGTCGCCGCTGTCATGCCGGCCTGCGAAATGCTGGATATGCACAGGCTGATCCCGAAACGCGACCCGCGGAAGCGAATCACTATGGCGGGCTTTTTTGCCATATACATGGTGGTTGCGACCCAGTCAGGCTGTAAGACCCTACCACCCAACTTTCGGCAATGCCTCGTTCGTTATTCAGCAGGGTGCACCACGTGCAGGTGTGTGTCAAGTGTCTCAAGTCTTATGGTGTTATTCGACACCCCTTACACCCCGGTGAGGTTGGGTTGGGTGTCTCAAGTCTATGTATAACGCTGCGACATACATATTAAAAATACAAAAGATTGAATATATTTTCTCACAGTATTAAAGGAAATACTGATTATTTCGACTTCGCAATACAACAAACTTCCAACTAGATATATTCGAAGTGTGAAGTGAACGGAATAAAGATTTGATTCGAGTTGTAAAGGTTTTCAACATTAAGTATAGCATGATTCTTGAAATATTACCAATGGGAAATATCAAATAGGCAAGCGATTAGTAGTAAATAAATTCCAATACTCAATCGATACCCCTCGGCCAAAGCCTCATTCATTCGTCCAATCGAAATTAAGAGTGACTTGTATGTAATGTTGAAGCCAGACAGACAGTTGGCCTACATATATAGATAACAAATACTTAGATTTTGCACCATCAATCATATTTATTAAACAAAGGTGTATAAACACGAATAGATAATAAACTAGGAAATATGAACAGATTACTTACTGTTGAATTGTTCGACATCGACCGGCTTCAAAAACGTACTCTGGTTCGTGGCGCAGGTCAACGCGCATATGTGTTTCAAGAAATTCTGCATGCACGTCGGACACCTGTACAAAATGTTCTCCGCGAGGCCGATAGACGCCTGGAGGTTGTTAACTTGCTGATAGTTACAGCAAGACAAACCGCCGGCGACGATGTCCGGGCAGTATTTCTCTAACGTAGGCTGTAAAAGAAAATATTAAGATATATAACAAGCAGATACAAAGAGTTCTTAATAGCAATAAACCTCGTTGTAATTGCGAAAAAGGTCGATTGATTTTATATAAGAGGACAATTTTTATTTATATCACCGACAATTTATGGTGGGATCTTAGTCTGTTATATAGTGGATTTTATTTATAACTAGCGGGCACGGCGGACGTTATACCGCCCTTATAATAAAAAAAAACCTTGAAACTAGACATATACTGTCGTTGACTTTTTTGTAGGCATTATCAAGCTCTACAACTTTTCTGTAGAACTCGATCATATATCTCTCATCGTTCGACCGATTTTTCTCCGAATTACTTTGCAAATCCGACTACCACAAAAATATTTTTTTTCATTTTTCGGGTTAATATATGACACAAACAAATAACGTGGCGTTCTATTTGTAAAAGAATTTTCAAAATCGGTTTAGTAGATTCAGAGATTACCCTCTACAACGTCACAAACTCACAAACTTTACCTCTTTTTATTAATATTATTATAGTATAGTTGTTGTGTTATTTGATTATATATTTTGTAATATATTGGTGCCAGTTTACGTAATGTAGTTCGATTATTGTGCATAAGTGGAGTAGATGGGAAATAATACCGCAGAGTATAAATTCTGAAATGTCACGCAAACTCCATGGACATTTTAGGGCATGGACACACATTTGTAACAAGTTGTAACAAGCCAATATCTTGTTACAACATTGAAATGATCACAAGACACTTGTACCATTATTACCTACTCAGCAATAAGAGTAATAATCTAGAAGATATGTTGCCAGAAATAAAATTAGAAAAAACTTTAACGATCGCAAAAGATGTGAAAAAATGAAAATACGTAAAAATCTTCTGATCTGAAAGGATTCTTATTTGGTTACCAACTTGACTTTACGTATGAAATAAAAAGAAAATAAAATTAATGAATATTCGTATATATTTTCATGCGTGTATGAAAAAAATTAACCACTGAAACTGTCAAAATGTTCTTTACGTTTCCAGAAGAATTAAGGTAGCAGCGTATTGGCACACCACGTCAAGTAACGCTCTAGAGTGGATTACATTAAAGAAAAATAAATCGTTGAAATTATAGCATAATGTTAGTAGACCATTTCGTAGTCTTGAATTTATAAAACAGTTTGTCGTTAATTAATACATACTGATAAAATGTCAACAGCTACGAAAGGCAACAAAAAGTTGTTTATTTTTTGTCCGTTGAACTTTAGTATAGATTAAAAATACCGCAAATATTAATAAAATTTAGATTATTAATAAAATTTCCATATAAACAATATCATGTTTTTTTTCTAGACTCTATACTAGCTGCCACCCCGACTTCGCACAGTACACCTGTGTAGAAAATAAGATGGCAAGTGAAAGTCAATCTTTTAATACTATTGATAATCTTCCTACTCACTTACTAATTCACTCACTCTTTTACATGGAGAATTTTAACCCAAGTGTTCAAATTGTAGGTTAGTTTTATAATAATGTAAATTCATAATATACATTAATAATTCATTGGTAAATAATTTATCTTTAGTAAATTTATGAAATCACTGAAATAATTGTCATTCTACTTGGTTATTGAATGTCAAAGTGAATTATGGTCGAATTTCGCCCACTGGTCTAATTAAAAACACAATTAATACGAAAACAAAAACAACAAACTAGACTACAGTCGCTTCCAATTATACACAAGTGTCATAGAACACATATATTCTATGTTACTTTAATATTTTAGTCCACAACTTAAAACAATGCTTTAAATGTTCGCAGTCAGTACATCCGATACGAATTGTTAATAATAATTGTCAACTGAACGACAATTTAGACTTCCTATCTATAAATACATAATAATAAACACAGTAGCTTGATTTTTTTTTCGAACTGACTACGCTATTGACTAAGCAAGGTCTTAACAGCTTCACCGGACTACTAAGGCGAGCGCTTAAGGCACTCAGCCGATTTCACTTTGACAACTAGCTCAAGGGTGCGTGGCACACCTCGCCTTTGGCTGTTGCCTGATACATGCAATTCGCGACCTATCTGAGCTAATCTAAGCTAAGCTAACTATTCATACATATATGAGTTGTTGAGACATATATGTGTACCAAGCATACATACCTCAACAACCCTTATATATATTTCGTATCGGATAATATTCTAAACTATTTCAGTTTGATAAGGGGAAAAAATAAAACCCTTCCACCTGCATGTGTAAGCGTGTATGCGTGCACGTGTCTGGAGGTGATATGTGTGACAGTAGCTTGATACCTTCAGAGACGTCTATGAAAGCTATTACTGGTCGCAAATCCATACACATACCGTGATTAAAGCTACGTATGGTCATTTACTTAATATGCGCTTATGACGACATATAGGAGAGATGTTGTTCTTAAGTTAACGATAAATGTGAATCATTAACATCAGAACGACCGGGATCGCGAAAGGTCATACGAGATATGACACTCATTAAGAATTATCGAGTTTGTACGATTATTCATTTACAAGTATTATATCCATAAAACAATTGATAAGGAATGCCCGTTAATTACGTGAATACGAAATGGGAGGAGAAACAAAAATGTGTATAGCATAATTTTACTATATGTTTGTAACCAGTTCAGAAAGATACCCAGTATAGCCGTAAACTTTTAAAACATCTTCACAAAATATAGTTGCGGGCTGTTTGACTATATATCTTAATAAATTACCCGGAGTATATTAAGTATAGGTACTATGATAAAAACTATTCTAGGTACAATTTCAATAAAAAACAAATAAAAGAATAACAAATCAAAATAAATACCATATATAGGTATAATATATTACATAGTATAAAACAAAGTCGCCTACCGTGTTTTTTTTTTTATTGTAGCACGGCAAAATGACTGTTCTGTGCCTCATGGTAAGCAGAGCACAATCCAAAAACAGCGGCTACCATCCAGCGACACACCATCCATCGCCGGTCTCCGCTGTCATGCCGGCCAGCGAAAAGCTGGATATGCGCAGGCTGATCCCGAAACGCGACCCGCAGAAGCGAATTACTATGACGGGCTTTTTCGCCATATACATGGTGGCCGCGACCCAGTCGGGCCGCAAAACCCTACCACCCCGCTTTCGCCATTGCCTCGTTCGTTATTCAGCAGGGTGCACCACGTGCAGGTGAGGTTGGCTTGGATGTCTCAAGTCTTAGATGTTATTCGACACCCCTTACACACGTCTGTTTGTTCGCGATAAACTCAAAAACTACTGAACGGATTTTCATGCGGTTTTTACGCATCGCCACGCGGCCCCATCTATGAAATATCTATGACAATCGGTCCTACAGTTTTCTGTCGACAAACAAATTTAAAGCGCCATCTATTCGAAACTGATGAAACTAACAATTAATAACAATAAATAACATTGACAATCATTTAATTTGTAATTAAAAAATATTGAGGACATTAATCCGAAATGTTAATTAATCCAATCTCTCAAGTTGGACCAAATTATACATAGATGCCAACTTTCATGAAGATCAGTTATGTAGTTTCGGAGTTCATCTTGGACAAACATCATGACACTGTGTTTTTATATATGTACTAGCCTCTGCCCGCGACTTCGTCCGCGCGGAATAGTTATTTTGGGTTAATGCTAACACACGCAGCGGAAGCTTTCAAGAGAAATAAAAACGATTTAGAAACATTATTCACTAGTACTCCGCTCCTAATGATATATAGCCTATAACCTTCCTCGATAAATGAGCTATATAACTCTAAAAGAATTTTTCAAATCGGTCCAGTAGTTCCTGAGATTACCCCCTACAACGTCACAAACTTACAAACTTTACCTCTTTATGACATTAGTAGATAGATTATGTTACTGTCTATATTAATTATTTACTTTTTTTTTCTTCGTACTGACTACGCTATTGACCTAGCAAGGTCTTAACAGCTTCAACGGACTACTAAGGCGAGCGCTTAAGGCACTCAGCCGATTTTATTTGACAACTAGCTCAAGGGTGCACAGCACACCTCGGCTTGGGCTCTTGCCTGACTCATGCAATTCGCGACCTATCTGAGCTAACCTATGCTATATATTCATACTTATATGAGTTATTGGAACATATGTGTACCAAGCATACATACCTCAACAACTCTTATATGTATTTTGTGTCGGATAATTTTTTCTAAACTATTTCAGTTTGATAAGGGAAAAAAATAAAACCCTTCCACTTCCATGTGTAAGCATGTGTGCGTGCACGTGTGTGGTGGTGATATGTGTAACGTTGTTGCAGTGATGTAAGATATTAATTACTTATCTATATTGACAATCTAGGTGACAAAACAGTTCGTACCAGATTCGCTTTCCTTCGTCAACTAATTTACTCCATATATTTATTTGTTTAGTAGATAACTATTGATGAGCCTTATTGTTATCAATATATGGTTAAAATTTGAAAAGAGTCTATACTGTTGATACTTCATGTTATTTACATTAACTAACCTGCAATAATTTCTTACACTTTTTGAGAAAAAAAAAACTCAGCAACAAACAGCAAGCAAAAAAATTTGTTCAAATTACGAGTATAGGACACGTATACATTCATTAAAGGGCCGCTAGTCACAACCATACCATTAGAATTTTTTTTGACTGTCTGTGTGTTTGGACTCGAAATCGGCTTGACCGATATTAGTAAAACTTTGTCCACGGGAAGATAAGGCATTCTGTAATTGACACGTTATCACAAATACTTTTAGGAATCCTAAAAAAAAAATCAAGGCAGTCATAAGGCCTGCCGACAGAAGTGGAAACTCAAAACAATAAAGTAATTGTATTCTCTTTTTTTTTAATTTTTATATCAATTATAATCGGAATTATTTCAATATCATAATTTATAAATTGAAATTATTAATAATCTGGTTTTCACATCTGTTGGTACTCCGAGAGCAACAATACACTTTTATACAGTTTATTGGTTAATCCAACATATGACACGTAACACAAGCCGCTACACTACGTGTCGCTAGTTTCACGCAAACGCAATACATCACGAGCATGTCGAGATCATCGGTGACGCGAACCCATACATTTTTTCCCTACCAAAAATCGCTCAACGCAACTAAAGAAGGTTTCTCTTCAAAATATTCGTAGAAATAAAATTACGAGACGGAAGAACATCTACATATAGTATAAACACGCGAACAGTTCCGCGGAAACAGTTATTATAGCACAAAACACGTGCAGATAATAACTCTATCAGTTATATATTTCCTTATACGCTATTATATATTTTTTTTAAACGAATGATATAATGATGGAAAGAACATAATGTGACGATAATGTAAATCAGCACCTGCCTCCTTATCAATTTTTTTTTATTGACATAGATTACTTGAGTATCGTCATTTTATTGAATGGTCACGACGGTCGATCACTATAACGTATTTATTATAGCTCGTAGTCGTAATGAGTTTATGTTTACTTCAATATGATCACGACGACGGCCGCACACGATATTATACCGATATAACACGATATACACACGATATAACAAGTAATAGGTTTATGTTTACTGCAATAAGCGACTTCAGTCCTCCTAGCCAAACACATTGACCGCTCTGAAAATAGAGGCGCAGATATACATATAAATACGTATTACTTTATATTTATAACATCGAGACAATTCAATGATAGATAATTGCCAATTTTAGATTCCTATAACAGTAGTTTAACTTTGTGTTGTACGAAACTTGATTATATTACGCGCAATAACATTTTTTTTTACATGGGGAAATCCTACTGGATACTCCACCCTCCCGGGGGAGAGAGTGGGTTATGTTCGACTCGCACGAACTAAAATCCCATGGGTGCCCGCAACCGCCATGATGGGGGACAAGGAATGGCGAAGCACTCCGCATGTCGCCCCGACGGCCGTCCCAGAAAGAAGATCCTGAGCCTCCCTTACGCGCAATACCAAACCTACGGGGCTATATTCAGAGCCGCGAAAAATACTGTCGAGACATTGACATATAACAACCCAAGACGCATAGTCTCGAATAAAAGTAGCGCTTAAAACCGGCCGCAAAAACTCCTCAATATACATACGTGCTTTTAGTTATGCGATTAAGTTATAATTTTGCATATTCAACCTTACCTGAATGATTTAAAGTTGTTTTTACAAGGACGCAAGCGATGCCAGACTATTTGAAATGACTGCATAATCCAAAATTATGCACTCATTTTTGTGTGCCGGCTGTGAGACGTTAAGTGTGTATCTTGGGTTTTTGTATATCAAAGTGTCGAGGACCAGTATCTATTTACCTTTCCTAGTTCGCATAAACGAAAACGTGAAAAAAAAACAGTCATCGAAAATACAGCAGTGGCTTTAAAATACCTTCAAAAAAAGATCTATGCGTCGATATTTATGATAAAATTGTTGTTACATTACCTCGACTACGATTGTAAATGTGACTCATTTTTGTTTGTTTGTTAACACTTTCACGTCTTCTTAACTGCACAGCTGATCATAATAAAAATCTAGAGATACAGAATACAGGACATACGGATACCTTTCAGCAAGAAAAATACTGTCCCTGAGGGATAGATCAAGTCTAGATTAACGAAACAGCGATCAAGAGTTAGTCGGAAATAAACTTTAGTTGCGTAAGAAAAGCTACTTAAAAAAAATTTAGTGAATAGTTAGTTCTATTACGCAATTCAACTGTCGAAGGTTATTACAAAACTAATATTCTCAATAATATAAGTTGAAATAATAATAATGAAATTTAAAATGTAAATCTTTGAAAACAAAATATCTGTTCGTAATATATATTTATATATAAATTTCTTCTGTACGTGTGTATGTCACTGAACTCCTCCTAAACGGGTGGACCGATTTTGATGAAATTTTGTATACGTGTTCCAGTGGATCCGAGGTTTAGATTCACAATTAGACACGGTAGGTGGTACTGCAGTTGAATTTTAGATATATTTTTTTAATTATCAAGGCAGGACAACGTCCGCCCGGCTCGCTAGTTTATCAAAAAGTACATAAAGAATCGCATATAATTATTCAGTACACACATATCTCTGTTATGTATATGATTTATTTGATTAACATGTATTAATTAGCTCTGTAAGAATGGTAATTGATTATAAGAGTATATGTCATACTCGATCTACGATGAAATTACGTGTAAAATAATTCATCATTATTATATGTCCCCCTTTCCTATATCATTAAACCCTGAATTTATCTTTATTTTCTTAATAAATATAATTAAAAATGAGGTAGAATGTAGGTAATTTCTAGGGAACATTTAATATTATTACCACTATAAGAAGAGAACTATAAGAATAGAATAACTATGCAATCAGACCGTGGTATCCAAAAATATGACAAAAAACAATCCTTTTCAGAAAAATTATACAACGTAATGTTGTTTAGCTTGAGACGTGGTGGTCGAGTGGTTTGACCGATGGAATGTCAACTCGATGTCCACAGCCCGGCATACACCGACACCGATGATCTTTTCGAAATTCGTGTACATTCACTAATTTTAATTGGTAAATGACTTTGAAGAAAAACGTCGTGTGGAAACCTGAATCTGAGAAATGTTCTTGTAATATTACTGCATATGAGAAAATGAAGAACTGTGGATTTCTCAGTCTGAAATCACCAATGAGTCGTGGACTGGTGTGATGATTATACCCACATCTTCCTTCGAGAAGAAACTTATACCACCTGCAATGGGTCTCTTATAGTGTGATATAATGATTATTTAGTTAGTTCCTTAGTAATAAAGCAATTGAGATTTTCCTAAGATATTTTACTGAACAATAACAACAAAACGTTTCGTACACATCATAGAAAACAATTGCAAAAACAAAGATATACAAGCGTCATATGCATAAATACTTTTGCCACAAAACAAAGGCAAAGGCATACGTATCATACAGCCAAATAGCGGATACATTTTTCGAACGTAATACGCAAAACATTACACTGCAATATCCCAAAGACTTTCAAACTGGTTACAGTGTACATCGAACCATACCTAAAAGAGGATACATACTGCCGATTGACGTAAACGATGAACGTGTATGTAATTTTAAAAGAACTGACCGTCCCGTCCGTAATAGCAACGCTATGCAAAATTTCCATGCATTTTATTATAATTTCGTATAAATATAATAAGGAATGAATCAACATTCGCCAACTCATACATACACTTATGTAGTGCGTTCGCTTGCGTCAGCTCGACTCGGTATCATGTTTATGTTATGTATACCGCGTACATTCTGCGTCTCGTATAGCAATACATTCAGTGCCTACTAAACAATCCAAAACTAGCAAAGTATCGCGCAATATCTATACTTTTATACATAGAATTGATGAGTTTGTTCTCTTTGTCTCTGCTAATCTTAGAAACGGCTCCACCGATATTGACGAGACTCTTATTGCCAGATAGGGAATTATATAAAGCATTATCTAGTCTGAATGAAATATGAATAGGTAAAACGGGGTTATAAGGAATGATGTACTAATGACAATTAAAAAAAGACGTCCAGGTGGTCATAAGGACTGGCGACAGAAGTGAAAACTTAAAACAATGGAATGACTGTGTTCTCTTTTGATTTTTTAAATTAATTACAGTGTAAATTATTTAAATTTCATAAATTTTATATTGAAATTATTAAAATTATTCTGGTTTTCACATCTGTTGGCACTCCGAACAGTAATGATATATACATTCTTATAAAGTTTCAATAATCAATCAAACATGACGAGATGCATAATATCAATATAAAATATCAGTATTAAAAGTAACGCAAGCCCCTATACTACGAGTCGCTAGTCTGACGCAAACCGGTCAAGCGCAATTCGGTCGCGCTTACTAGCATGTCATGACGCGAAATTATAAATTTATCTTCTGCCAAAATAATACCGCTAAAAGCGCCTCAACAAGTTTTCACTTCAAAAAATTTTGAAAGAACACACAGTTCAAGGCAACAAAACCATTGTCAGTGGAAAGAACTCGCAGGTACCAGTTAGAACAATAATAAAATATTCAATAAAAATAAAGACTCAATTTTATGATGGCCTCCGAAGAAATTTTAATAATTTAATCATACGCAAATATTAATCGAATACTTTCAGATCGCCTTGAAATAAATCATAGACAGAGCGGTATAAAATTTGTGAACTCATGGAAAAAATAACACTGGCTTCCACGTGTCCTACAGCTGGGTCAAAGGAAAGTAAGGACATAATAGACAGTGTGTCACTCGGTGGTCGCCATTGTTTTGGGATTGTACTATGCTTACCATCAGGCATAGTACAGTCATTTTACCGTGCTACACTAAAAAAAAAAATAACAACACCAATACACTCATTTTCTAATTTAAAGATAGTACAGTCATTTTGCCGTGCTACACTAAAAAAAAAAATAACAACACCAATACACTCATTTTCTAATTTAAAGCTTCATAAGTTATTAGAGATCCACATTCCTCATCAGAACATGTAGGACAAGATTCTGCCCGCGACTTCGTCTGCGTGGAATAACTACCTTGAGCTAACGCTAACTTTCAACTCGCGACATCGTTTACGTAGAAGGTGAAAACATTTTTAAATAATACGTACTTTAACCTTGGCCTAAGGCTTCGATCAGAATCATCAGTATGAAACTTCTAATTTTACATGCTTTTACACGGATTGGCAGCGTATATTGTTGTTGAAATTCAAAAGCTTTGAGTATGACGGTCGATGGATATAAGAGTAGAGAAAGACCGAAAAAAGGATGGATGGATTGTGTGAAAAATGATATGTGTGTAAAAGGTGTGTTGACTGAGATGACATCTGATAAGCGAGCGTGGAAAAGGAAAACATGTTGTGCCGACCCTACTTAGGTGGGATAAGGTTAAGAAGATGATGATTGCTGTTGAAATTCAATGCTTTGTTATTAAAAGGATATAAAGATTTTTAAATATAATCCTTTTACCAAAATTAAATTTATCTATGTCACAGTTTTTCATAACTATTAACCTCCTAAAGAAAAGTATAATGAATGATATGTAACTTACATCTCCATATATATAATTAATCTGTACGTGTTTATGTCACTGAACTCCTACTAAACGACTGGACCGATTTTGACGATACTTTTTGTGTGTGTTTAGTCCCTTGATTGTTTAAGTTCATAATTGGGACTGGTAGGTGGCGCTTTTTATTTTTATTTTCATACAAGACAACGTCTACTGAGCCCACTAGTTATACTCTAAAAAGTTTCTACCTGTCTGTAATTGACACGACATAATCAGTTCAACCGTTTCGGAGTTTAGTCCAAACAAGCTGGATACACTTTCATATTATAGATGAGTAAAATTATTTGACCATAATCTATTTCGACATATATTTATATCAGTCAAGTATTTAAAAGCTTTAATCGAACACTGAATTATAAATAAAGATAAATATTGATTTCCCAATTAATTATATATACAGCTAGTTAGCAATATATAAAACAAAATGAACAGTTTCTGTATGATAATCGTTGGTCTATCTCATTAATAATAGTATTAGCATGAATGTATAATGTTTTCTTGCACCATTTGGGATATCAAGGATAGTCAAGGTTCTATTAACACAAAGAAGTATTAAATCAAAATATCATAAGGAACATGAAAAACATGAAAGACCGATAAAATAGACGAGATAAATTCGTTCAGACATTCGTACATCGAATTTTATATAACGTATTTTTAAATAAAATATACGGCTGATACTGCTCCTGTGACGTAGGCTATCGACGGACATCCGCTTATATTACTAACCGTATAATAGTAACATTCTAATAAACTACGACACTATTTTATCTATACCTAAAGTCTATAGTGCAATACTCGTAATCCAGAGGCCAATCGTCGCGATGCGATATTATGAAAATACTAGCTTTCGCCCGCGACTTCGTCCGCGTAGAATAGTTACTTTGGGCTAACGCTAACGCGGAATCTCTCAAAAGGAAAAAAAAACGATTTTGAAACATATTTCACTGGTGCTCCGCTCCCATTGGTCTTAGCGTGATGATATATAATAGCATACATCGGAATCGGATCAGTAGTTCTTGAGATTAGCGCGTTCAAGCAAGCAAACTCTTCAGCTTTATAATATTACTAGCTGTTACCCGCGGCTCCGCACGCGCTTTTTAAAAAATGTATTAAAGAAATGTAAAATTGTGTAAAAATGTAAAATTGTGAGTGAACATTACAGAAATGCTTTTTCAAAAACATTTGTAACTACGACACGCACCTCATCTACTGTAACATGTAACGTGTACATTAGATATATGAATACAAATAGTATATCGAATGGGATGGAATTTATCATCAGCAACATACCTGGAACTTCAACCTACTATATACCAAACTCAGTGCTCACTAACACTATATAAGAAAGTAATGCAAATTATAAGCTATACATTATCGAACAATATATCTTAAATCTTTTATTATATAGATATAATATGCCCGTATTGTCGATATACTTAACTTATTCTTATAGGTTGCTATAATCACTGAGTTATGTAGAAGCAAACGCGGTAAATAAAACAATATAGCCACCAAATCGACCAAAAAGATGATATAATTCATATTACATACAGATGTATGACTTTCAATTATGTATATTTATTCTTGGAGTCCAGTAGGACGTACGTCTCACGCGGTTGTAACATATTTTTGATCAATTTCACACGGACGAATGCACAGGTAACAGTTAATCACTACATAGTGTACCAATTCAAATAAAAAAAGAACCATTAAAATCGGTTCACAATTGACGAAAATATCGGTTAACATACATAAAAAAAATACATACAATCGAACATAGTAACCTCCTCCTTTTTCGAAGTCGGTTAAAAAGAAAGTCCTCTGTCAGTTTATCTGTTCGCGATAAAGTCAAAAACGACCATTTTCATGCCATTTTCACCAGTAGATAGAATGATGATTCATGGGGAAGGTTTAGGTATAATTTGTCAAGGTTTTCATTTTATTATCGGGGCGGGACAACGTCTTCCGAGCCCGCTAGTTATCTGCCCGTAAAAGCCCCGTGAAAGTCGGTCCAATCAATTAGGAGATAGTAGGATATTGCGGACGAAGTCTTGAGAAACAAAATAAAATAGTCTAAGTTACTTCTTATAAGGTGAGTTATCTTCCAGTGAAAGTCCCGTGAAAATCAGTTCAAGCATTACGGATATTCCACTGCGGCCGAAGGCGAATAAAAAACCTAAATTACTTTTTATAAGGTCTGTTATCTACCAGTAAATACCCCGTGAAAATCGGTCCAACCATTTTGGAAATAGCCATGCGGACGAAACCGCGGACAAATAAAATAGAATATGTCAACCGCTATAATTTCGGCTATCTGGCAGTAAAAAGTAAAATTCCCGTTAAAATAGGTCCAGCCGTTTTGGAGATTACCCGCAACAAACAAACAAACAGAGAAAATATACTAATATAAAAATATAGACAAAGAATAAAGAAAAATTTTTTTGTACATTTGTAGCCATATCCATTCATCAAAAAGTTGTTATTTTAATTGTACATACACAAACTTTATTTTTATAATACGTAATAGAGAACAAATAAAATATTAGAAATAAAAGTAGTATAAACTTTTTGCATAGGAAAACAAAATAAACTTCGAAAATGTTTGCGATAGAAACTTACCACGTTACTATGGCAACGTATATAATACTAACGCTAACGAAAACTTTATTTGAACAATTTTGTTTTATGATTATGAAGACTAAGAAGATAATAATGATGGATAAAATAATGTACGACATATTATATAGAAGATTTGGCGCTTATGCCTTAATTGTAACTTGGACATGGAAGAAAATTGATTAAAGGATATATAAGAAATACCTATATTGACAACTTCAGAATTGGCTGTATGGATTAATTCCTTCGCCTGTCCTATTCAAGGAATATTATTGCTACAACTAACGAAATCTCTCAAAAGGAAAAAAGTGCCCGATTTTGAAACATTATTCGGATGAAGTCTTGAGTAATAAAATAAAATAGTCTAAGTTACTTCTTATAAAATGAGTTATCTGCCAGTGAAAGTCAGTTAAAGCATTACGGATAATCCACTACAGCCGAAGGCGATTAAAAAATCTAAATTACTTTTTATGAGGTCTGCTATCTACCAGTGAAGAATAACCCGTGTTTAAAGAGATCTCGGTTTAACTAAAAGGTATGTTAACTAGCGTTATAATTACAGAAAAGTCTGGAAAACCCGTCGTTGGCCGTGACCTGGCCTTGTGCGTTATGGGCATGGTAGCATGTTCAATGATAGCCGCGGTGCATTGAGTAACATTCAAACGTTTACCCCTGAACCACATAACACCGGACACATTAAATACTGGATCGGATAAATATTTCATGTAATTGGGACTTAAAGCGTCACGCGCCATGTCAAACGGATTTTTGTGTCAAATGTTTTTTTTTTGGCAACCAATCTTCTAGTTGATTATTACTTCCATTGTCGAATAAATAATGACTAGTGGGCGCCCAGAGGTCGACATTCGACCATAGTTCATTGATTTTTTAAAGCTTGAATTTTATTAGGGTTCTTTTCTCAAAGGGTATTATGTTATAATATCATTGTAGAATGTAGAATGAAAAAGGGTAATTGGAACGTAAGAGTAAAATAATACATACAGTCGAGCATAGCAACCTCCTTCACAACCTTTTTTGAAGCCCTTTATTGATATTTACATGTGTGTATATGTTGTGTAAAATTGAAGCAGTAGTGTGAGTAATACATATTTTAATTAATTTAATGCACTTCTCCTCCATATTAACTATTATATATATATATATTAAATTTCACGTTTATCCGTTCGCGCAATTCCGTTAAAAAGGGATACAAAGTTTAGGCTTCACGTATTAATATATATGATGATGATATTACAAGATTTTTGCGAACATTTTAATGTTCAACTAAAAGAAGGCCACCTTCTTGTTAGAACTTTCCAGGGACTTTTTGTGGCAAGCTAGGATCCATGCTCCGTGGTATTATTATGTCCCACCTACTTCACTTGCACGCAATAACCAAACTATATTACGTAATAAATCAAGAATTTTACAAAATATATAGAGTCAAAGAGGTTCTTCCCAATGAATTGGTTGTTTGTCCGAACCGGTAATAGTTTTGACGTTCATAAGTGCCTTATGGGAATGAAATATTTTGATTTTATATGAGACTAGCTGACCCGTGCCCACTTCGTTGGGCGATAATAGTCATTGTCAAGTTACAACTTTTTTCTAGAAATCAATCATATAACTCTCATCGTTAAGGCAGCGTTCGTAAGAAAAGTTTTCGTTCGACCATTTTTCTCCGAATCCCCAGATATTACCCCCTACAAACTCACAAACTTTACCTCTTTGTAATATTAGTATAGATAATATAATAAGTTAATAGCTTCTGTCCGTGACTTCGTACGCGTAGAATGGTTATTTTGCGCTAAAAAGCAGCGGAAGCGCTGAAAAGGAAAAAATACCCCGATGTTGCAACATTCTTCATTGCTGCTCCGCTCCTATGGCTCTTAGCGTGATGATATATAGCCTATAACCTTCCCTGATAACTGAGCTATATAACACTGAAAGATTTTTTCAAATCGGATCAGTAGTTCCTGTGATTACCCCCTACAACGTCACAAACTCACAAACTACCTCTTTATAATATTAGTCTAGATCACACTGGCAATTAATTCTAACATCAAATACAATAAGTACAGCCTATATGTAAACGTTATCCATTCAGTAATAATATATTTTTAAACTATTCTTGAATATTTTACTAGTTGCAATATAAATAGATTTTTACTCGTTGGCATTTTAATTTCAAAACAGCCGACAAAAACAGCCATATTATTTTTTTTAATTTATATGAGCTGTGAAAAGGAATCTGGGAATTGTTTACAATTTTAATGAGTTGTAACATTTTTATAACAGTTACTAATAATTCACTCTTTCTATTACTCATTTCAGATTTAACTTTTTCAGAACACCTCCAACAAACAAAATCAAACCCCATGGTACCTTCTTAGACCTTTGGGGCCTAAAACTTAATTCCTAAAGAATGTGTTTAATTATTGGAAAAAGTAATGAAATTTAAGCGTTATTTAAATAGACATTATTTAATGGTTTGATTTAATTGTTACCTTATGATGTCTTAGCAAATACGTTTGCTTGAAGTAACGTAGTAAAATAAGATACCTATATAGTTTAGTATTGTAACCTCAGTTATCTATAAATATCTTTACATATAATAAGAATGTAAATCGAAGGTATCTTTACTTTTTAGATTTTCGTGAAAAAAAATATTGTAGGTGTATTGGAATCATTATTATTATTATTATTACATAGTATAAAACAAAGTCCACTCCCGCGTCTGTCTGTCTGTCTGTTCGCGATAAACTCAAAAACTACTGAACGGATCTTTTCACGGTTTTCACCAGTGGATAAAGTGGTTCACGAGGAACGTTTTGGTATTTAATTTGTCCCGGATTTTTTTATATTCAAAGCGAGACAACGTCTGCCGGGCCCGCTAGTAAGTAATAAAATACATTTCAATCATTTTTAGAAATGTCTGTCTGACTGTATATCTGTCTGTTTATATAATAATAATAATAATATATTCGATTCAGATATTACATCCATTATTGTTAGTAAAACCTAGCCTATGTTGTATACAGCATGTTTTATTACTATTTACAAATTTCTTCACTCACACAATCAGAATATATTAATTTGTATAGAGGCACACACTTTTTAACAAATTTGTCCATTTGTGGACAAACAAACTAACAGATCTACTTGATAACATCTTCAAGACACTATTTGAGCTGCCACACATTCGATCCATCAGTGAGTTTGCTTTGTGAGTTATATGAACACGCATCATTGCTGAAGTACTGGGTTCACAAATAAGTGTAATAAGTAATTTAAGTGTCTAGACCTTAATAGTAGCTTAGAATTTAGTCAAATTTTCAATACACTTCCGCTACGCTTCGGATACCTTGAGATTAATATTGAAGACTAATGTATATATTTGTTTTATTGTCTACATGCTTCCGTATCACACCAATAACATTTAGAACAACCACGGAAGTCAAGTATTCTTATCTCGCTTATAGAATACTCTAAAATACCGGATACGTTAGCTTTCATACCGGAATTCGACAGTATTTAAAAAATTTTAAATACATAAAACACGATTAGTATTCAATAAATCGAACACAAGAAAAAGAAGATAACAGACATACATTTTTATAATCTAATAAATTTACCAGAATATATTTAACATTGCTCGTCTTAGATTGTAATAAACCTACCAATGTCTCACTACATCAACACTCGTATATTTCTTGTTCGAGTTTGAGGATGCTAATAAAATTAAAATGGCACCCACCCACTGGAAAACATATCCTTTACAATAAAATTAAATAATTTTCTAAATCTGTAAATAAATGAAGAAGTTACGAGGTAATAACATTTTTTTAAAGTACAGGTTGTTCCGTAAAGACATGATAGAAGTGAAACTGCTGTATTACATACAGGAAAACATTTTTAATCGGCTGAGTGCCTTAAGCGCTCGCCTTAGTAGTCCGGTGAAGCGGTAAAGACCTTGGCAGGTAAATAGCATAGTCAGTTCGAGGAAGGAACAAAAACATTTTAATTAAAAAGTACATCAACGCCACGCGGTGTTCTTAGTCGGTTCCCATCCAAGAAGTGATCGCGACCGACGTTGCTTAACTTCGGTGATCGGACGAGAATCGGTGCGGCGTTTTCAACACTCTCCTCGACACAGTGTTTATCCGCACCAATTTTCGTTACACAAGAAAGTTGGAAATGAAATCAGAGGAATCGAGAATTTTTCTTGACATCGGTTATTAACAGATGAGTATGAGTACAAACGCATAGTAATTTTTTGTAAATATCAAAACAAGTTTTTACTATAAATTACCCTGAGAATATTAAGTATACCGTGATAAAAACTATTCTAAGAGCGATTACAATAAAAAAACAAACAAAAGAATAACAAATCGTAATAACAACCATATCTATATAACCGACTATGGCACGTAGTAGTGTTTCGCGCCGGTTCTTCGTAATCAGATAACATATGATGAGTTAATTACATCGTGTGAAAAATACATGTTTATTTTACTAATTGTAATATATCGCATTTCATATACAATTTAATAACCTCATTCCAGTTAGCTAAAACACATAGCAAAAGGCATTTAATCCCGTTGTCATTAAAAACTAATTCAGACTGGCGATTACACCGTCTAACTGTTGTCGGTGTTTTAAACAGCACTCACTCACTGAGACAACTGTGAAGTAATACATATTACAACAACGTTATTTCTCATAAAAACATTTCTTTGTCACGACTTCACCTGTTATCATATATATTAATACGTGAAGCCTAAATTTTGTACCTCTTTTTAACAAAATTGCGCGAACGGATTAACGTGAAATTTAGCATAGTTAAAGTTTATATGGAGGAGAAGTGCAGAAAGCTATTTATTTTATATAAAATGCATTATAAGTACATTAAATTAATTAAAATATGCATTATTCACACTACTGCTTCAATTTTACACAACACATACACACATGTAAATAAAAAAGACATTTTGACATCTGTCAATAGAGGACTTCAAAAAAGGTTGTGAAGGAGGTTGCTAATCTCGACTGTAAGTATTATTTTACTCTTACGTTCCAATTACCCTTTTTCATTCTACATTCAACAATGATATTATAACATACAACTATTATTATAATATTTATCCCTTTAAAAAATCAATGAACTATGGTCGAATGTCGACCACTGGGCACCCACTAGTAACTATAACTAGAAAGCTTTAAAATATTTGTCAGAAATAAAAACAAGTTTTATATTTTGATCCAAATATTTAAAGCTACTATACTTATCAGATGATACTCCGATAACAGCATCAACTAACAGATACCTATTAATTTTTAAAGATCTAAAATAATATTTGGCAAGATCTAGAATTCTCTACAAGTATCATGTATAACCTAGTATATAAATAAATAAAAATGAATCGCAAAATATTTTGCTAAGCGCAAAACTCGAAGACGGCTGGACCAATGCGAGTAATTTTTGATTTGATTTATTGCTTGAACTCTGAGGAAGGTTTTTATGGAGAGAAAAATTGGAAAAAAACTGCACGGAAAAACCTAGATATCAGTTTTCTTTCTCTGTAATTGTGAACGCATCTTCAAATTGCGATTAGCAACTTGAACGCATCCGTAATTACGATGCTTTCTTTCATTTTTGAATTGACGCATGCAATTTTATCATTTTACAATACTTAGCTTTAAAAATGTCGCTTTCTCAGTTTGCATTCCGGATAAGCGAACAGTCTCTATGGGGTAGTATAGCAAAATGTTCCTCCATATGTGTATGTATCTACTAAAAAGGTGTTAAGAAAAAAATCTTATTAAGGCGAAACGAAGTTCGCAGGGCCAATTAAATAAATAGACAAAGCGTCGCTGTGACGACACATTAACACACACACACACACACACACACACACATATAGACACTGCATTCTCATCAGTCCTAACATCGTAAACAAATAAACAAGTTCTAAAAATACACCACTAGAAACTTCCTGCTTCCTTTAAAACTCTACCAGTATGTGATAAATTAATTCGTGTCGCTCTCTGGAAATTTCAACCTTCGTTTCTATCGGATATATAAACGAGTCACGATGCGAGCTATGGACGGGCTTAAATCGATTCGCGATGTTGCATTCCAACGGCCCAAGCCAAGGTTCAGCATATTT
This sequence comes from Antheraea pernyi, assembly GCA_015888305.1. Classification (NCBI taxonomy): domain Eukaryota; kingdom Metazoa; phylum Arthropoda; class Insecta; order Lepidoptera; family Saturniidae; genus Antheraea; species Antheraea pernyi. Next base: position 225,931 of record MU158849.1, read on the forward strand.
GGAGCCCTTGAGCTTGTTGACATACGGCTAAATACCGAATAAGCGCTCGCCCTAATAGCGCGAAGGAACGAAGCTGAGAAGTTCCATCAGGCCAACAGCGTATATAATAGGTATATAACAGTCACTATAAAAAAAGAAGCATGACAGTTTCACGAATAACTCCACACAGTTTTGGTGCGTCTTGTTTATAGACAAGTAACAAACTAACTGAAGAGATATGAAGAGGCGGGCTTTGACTCTACTGCATGCATGTGTGTTGTTTTAAAGAATTAGAAAAGACCCTACACTAAACTAAATCCTATTGTTTTCTTTCCTGATTTTAATAGCCATTGAAGACAAATGTGAATACCTATTCAAATTGTTTACAATACAGCTGAGACGGTCGTTCTAACAGATCTAATTCTCCGAAATATTAGTTAAATGTGGTCGTTTTATGAGGTATATCGTTATTAGCAATGTCGTATAAAGCAATGTTTTTAATAAGGCGGTGATATAGCATTCAGCCGGGACCTTTGTTCTAGGTTATTATAACCAGCATGTTGTTCTAAACGATGTCGCAGTAAACGGTCAAACAGTAGAATTATATAATAAATATCTTTTTAAACTGTTGTCATTGTTTAGTGGCCATGAAAACCGCGATTACAGCCATCAATTCTGAACTTCTAATATTTTATTAATGACTATCATTATTTTATATCATGGCGGATCATAATAATCCCGCTTCATATAAATATGACGTACGTAAACAGCCACTCGGTTGCAATTTTTTTTTTTTTTTGTTAATCTATCCGCTGATCATAAATTCCAAATAAGAACTCATAATATGCCATTTATATCGGTTATATTGTTATAGAAGATAACATATTTCCAGATATAAATTCAAGTTTTATTATTATTTCATCAATAAAGATTAATAAATGTATATGTAATCGAATGAGTAATAAATTATCGTAAGAATAAATTATTATCACATATATTAATACGTGAAGCCTAAACTTTGTATCCCTTTTTAAAGGAATTGGGCGAACGGATGAACGTGAAATTTGGCATAGTTAAAGTTTATATGGAGGAGAAGTGCAGAAAGCTATTTATTTTATATAAATTGCATTAGAAGTACATTAAATTAATTAAAATATGCATTACACACACTACTGCTTCAATTTTACACAACATCTGTCAATAAAGGACTCCAAAAAACGTTGTGAAGGAGGTTGCTATGCTCAACTGTATGTATTATTTTACTCTTACGTTCCAATTACCCTTTTTCATTCGACATTCAACAATGATATTAACCCTAATAAAATTCAAACTTTAAAAAATCAATGAACTATGGTCGAATGTCGACCACTGGGCGCCCACTAGTTATTATAATATCACTTCATTATCTGTCCGATATTCTTATGCATTAAGGTTAAGTATATTTTTAAAATCTTAAAGTGAAGAATTCATTAGCCGTACTTCGCGTATTTTGGTAGAGGAAAAACTTAGGGGTTCGCGTCACCGATGACCTCGACATTCTTGCGACGGATTGCGCTGGCGCCAGACTAGCGACGCGTAGTATACTGGCTTACGTACATGTAATAAAGACATTTTGTATTGAGCTTGTGCCTCATATGTCCACTTAATTAATAAACTGTTTAAAAATGTATATAATTATTGCTCGAAGTGCCAATAGATGTGATAATGTTAATAATTTCAGTTTACAAATTATGAAATTTAAATAATTCAGATTAGTTATTTAAAAACTAAAAAAAACACAGTCAATTTATTATTTTGAGTTTTCACTTCTGTCCCCAGTCCTTACGCCTCGGCTTTATTTAATCACTCCATAATATAACATACATTATCGAATTGATAGTTGTTTCGCATTCTCCTAACGAAATGGTGGCTTCGTTGTTAGGGCTTTCCAGAAAATTATTATCTCAGAATTCATATCTCCATATCATTACATAGTATAAAACAAAGTCCCCTACCGCGCCTGTCTGTTTGCGATAAACTCAAAAACTACTGAACGGATTTTTATGCGATTTTCACCAGTGGATAAAGTGATTCTTGACGAAAGTTTTGGTGTATAATTTGTCAAGGATTTTTTTTATAATTAGGGCGGGACAACTTCTGCCATGCCCGCTATTTATTATTTATAATTAATTCCAACTCTGCACGATAACCAATAATTATACAAAGAGAGATCAAATGACTAAAATTGATGAATAAACTATAAAATCGCTACTTAGCAAAATAATATACTGCTAATATGCCCATTTAGTTTTTTTTTAAGGTTTCCAGTTTTTATAAACAGAGAACGAAGTTCAAATTTTGCCGTTCATAAAATTCTCATTGCAAAAAAAATGTTGAAGAACGTATGAAGAAATAATTAAACAATTCCCATATGACTAACAAAGAAACTTGAAACGGGTAAATACACGTTAAAGCAAAAATGAAGTAATCGATAGAAACTCAACATGCAAATAAATGCTGACGCCGTCTTTAAATTACCGTTTAAGAACACTCCTGTATAACCCTCCCTCGGAATAATTCAATGAAAATAATTCAAAATATAATATATTTTTTCCCACCAGCCTACTCGGTTGACCTCGATACAGGCGGCACGATAAACAAAGCGCAATAATTTAACATGCCATCTAGAAGGACAATATAACGTGGTGGTATTAACAAAGCAACAGAGTTGGTGAATTGTCGGTAATGGATTTAATTGGACCAATCAAGATTTGTAGCCACGCAATGAACTCTGTAACGATTGTATTGCGGCGATTATAGTACGGTATGTAAATTACATACGGACATGATGAGCCAAAGACGATATTGATTCATTTGATTTAGAATAACCTTTTAGATTTTAAAACTAATTCAGCACAATCAATCGCTCTTACTAGTTGCCTTTTAACTTTTCAATTCTATATTATTCCTTACCATACAATGAGATAACGTTATCTTTGAGTTTTTGGTATAGATATTAATTATCTGAAATTACTTTAAAGCATTTATTGACAAAAACTAGTAATCGTTAAAGAACGGGGCACGGGAACAATCGTCAGACCTACTCGCGCTATCATAAATCTTGGAAAGATTAAATGAGATCGATCGATCTATCTACTGACTTAGGAAAGGACTCGGCAAAAAATAATCACAAGGTGATACGTGACGAAAACTTAAATTATCTGTACATAAAACGAACAGCTCCATAATAATACTATATGTTTATTCTTTCCGCAACCCTATCACAAGGTAAACACGTCTATAAATAACATTTGACATTGTTAACGACAAAACTGACTATGGAAGAGGAAATATGTTTGGGGGAAAACAACATCGAATCGGATCGAAAACATTGAATAATTAATTGAAAAAATCCATATGCTATTTCCTATATATTCATTACAACTTATGTACCTTTTCCAAGAATTGAACTTCACAATCGAGATGAGGTAATAAACAAAAACAAGTTCTATAGAGAAAGAGAAACGTTACTTTCACTCAATACTAATTCAATAGGGTTAAAAAGCTGTAGAGTGTCATGAATACTTCGACAGCGCCTTGTTAAAACTTGCAAGCCAGCTGTTTAAACTAGTTAAAATTAACTAGCTTATTTGTGACGGCTGCCCTGTCAATCCGCCCGTATCTAAGCAACATATAACTATTTCTTTTTCACCACCGCTATTGAGAATATGCCGTCTTACTTCCACATTCTAAGACAGCGTGGCGTTGCAATATTACTTTACGTATGTGTGCGTTATCGTGCCATTTGTTTTGTCAAAATATCATGTAGGTAACGTATCTACAGCTTTCTTAGTTACAATATATTACACTAATCGCGTATAGTGTCGATACAGTCAGGAATGGCAATAAAAACATCGTAGATACCGTCACTATTTATTTGGCCAGAGCTTCGCCTTACAATACTTGTTAGATAATGAGAAGTGCGTAGATATCACAGACATCTTGCCTTTTAAAGGCCCATCTATATAAGTCAAAGCGATTACTATTTATACATAATTCCGCAAAATAATTTAAGTAACACAAAAATAATAAAGTATGAACAAATTAATGTTATTTAAGCTATATAACAATTTTATATAATTATCCTTATTTATGTATCTCGAATGTGTTTACTAATCTGTCTCCACATGTAGATCAGCGACATCTTGCCTTTCATGGCCGAACTATGAAGTCAAAGAATATACTATTTATTATTCATAACGATCAAACTAATGATTCAATTCTATATAATGATATTCTTATTTAAGTCTTATTAAAATCTATATAATAATAATTATTCTTATTTATGTATGTTTATTATGGTGGCGCTAGTATCAATGTGTATCTCTAATATGATGGCGCTAGTGTCAATGTATATTTATAATATGGTGGCGCTAATATCAATGTTCCGGTCGTGTTGTAGTCTCGTCTCTTGAATGTGATGCAGCGGCACCGGAGGTGGGTGATAACAAATATCATCAGGGTTAAATGACACTTTAAACTTTAACCTATAGCCTCCCTCGATAAAAGAGCTATAAAACACTTGAAGAATTTGAGCTATATAACACTTGAAGAATTTTTCAAATCGGGCCAGTAGTTCCTGAGATTAGCGCGTTCAATCAAACCAACAAAGACAAACTGGAGGGTTTATTTATAATATATAAATATAGTTTATAATATTAGTATAGATTTACACCTGAGCGAAGTCATATGCAATATTAAGTATGATATTGAAATAAACTAATTGAATAGAATTCGATACTATCGAGTCGATAGTTCTTTAAGCTAATTAAATGTGTAAAAGGAAGCATCCAAATTCCGCATTGTTATGTGATTTCTCTAAACACTGTCAAGGAATCGTCAGTTAATTCGCAGATTTTTCTGCTTGTCTCAATATACCTGATTCGTTGTATATATATATATATATATAAGGAAGCTGACTTCATCGCATGCTAAAACAATAATAATGACTAGGCATATTTAAAATAATCTGAAATATTTAAAATTAATATAAACCATAACATGATTGACATACGATCGTTTTCGGAATATAGATCCGGTTTGTAGAAACTGGCAGTGAGCCCGAGTATTGATATCCACCAGAAGTCATGACATGTAAAACGCATAAACAAACTTATTATAAACATTGAAAGTAAATTAAATATGTTTGTTTTAATGAAGAAAGTTTTTGTTGAAGCCGAGTTCTGTGAATAACTGAACTCTATTGAAATTATTCGTTCAAGTTATAGAGGGTGCGTATTTTAAGTACTAGATGTTTTGGGCTCTGAGGGGAAGGTAGCAGATTATTTTTTGAAATTATAGAGGATTTTACTTAATCGAGGTTTGTGTTATCGAGGTTCTACTGTAATAACAACACGCTGACAGCGTACTAGTTGTAAGGACAATTATGTAAGATACATCGTGCTATTAATTTACGACGGCACGACTTGTCAATGTCTTTTAAGTTTTTACTAACTATACATATATATATATATAACTCTTCATCTAATGGCGGTGCAACACTGCGACTAATCGTCGGTAACTAATCGTGGTAGGTATATTAATATGGCCTGGGGCAATATTTACACATTCATTATAACTAATTTATTTCAATCTATATATATATATATAACTTTTTTGATTTTCTTGAAAAAAAAATTGTTGTAGGGGTCTAGGAATAAGTAATAGAATACATTTCAATCATTTTTAGAGATGTCTGTCTGTCTGTGTGTTTGTATTTACACGCATCACTGCCAAAGTACTGGGTTAACAATAAAACCTTATCAAGAAAATCATAAAGCGTATCATCGGGCGTAACTAATTCTTTATTTCATTAAAATCGGTTCACTCTATTATTATTATTATTTTTATGTCATAAGTGGGTCACCAGCTGTTAAGTGATCACCACCGTCCATGGACACCAACAACACCAGAAGAGTCGCAAGTGCATTGGCACCCTTTGGGGGGAAGGGATTTGGGGAGGGAGAGGAGGAGAGGAGGTGGGCCTCCGGCGCTCTCACTGACCGAACGAAACGCAACAATGCAAGCACTGTTACTTCACGTTGGTTTTCTATGAGAGCGGGCGAGCCGACCCATTCATGTTGAAATCAGTTATAGTTTCAGCGTGGTTCTACCACCATAAAAAAAGTTATTGTAATTTTAATGACGACGCGGCGTAATTACGAGAAAAAAATATATAAGTAAATGGACTTAATACATTAAGATGACTTTATTAATCGCTGTTCTTTTACATAAGGCTCCATGCGGACGAAGTCGCGGGCACTGCTAGTAGATAATAAGAAACGCTTACGAAGTCGCGATCACAACATATTTATATTATAAAGGAAAGTCGTTTTTTGCGTCCGTCTGTGTGTTCCCTTAGTTCTTCTAAACTACGCAACAGATTTTACGAACACAAGGTTTTCACTACAGTTCAGAGAATATTTTCTGGAAGGATTATAAGTATTTTAAATTTACACAAAATAGAGAAAAGCGGTTGGTAACGTTGGCTAAACCTTACGAGATACGTAAAAATAATGTTTTAGAAATTTGTACATCTGAAAAATATCAACATAAATTCCACTATGGGATATGTATAACTGACAATAATATTTTACATATTATTTTAAACAAAACATTATTTGAGACTCTATTTTAATAAACACAGTATTAATCTTTATTATTTTTGTATTTAATATACATCAAAATAGCTATTAACAGTATTTAATTTCATTGAATATCTTAGACGGTACCACAGATTTAAAATAACGCGCAACAGAAAACAAGTTATTTGTGGAAAGATTCTTACGTAAGTCCTATTATTTTAATTACCTTTAAATATCAAAGCACTAAAAACAGAATCTAAATTATTTAGACACTTATGACGTCACATTACTATATTGCACACATGCGAAGCGAAGACGAGTTACATATATTATAAAACAAAATCCTCAGATGCGTCTGCCTATCTGTTCGCGATAAACACAAAAACTACTGAACGGATTTTCATGCAGTTTTGAATAATAAATAGAGTGATTCGTGAGGAAGGATAATATGAATAATATGTCAAGATTTTGTGTAAATCGGTTCAAATATAACAATAATTGTTGGAAGCGTCGGAAGAGGTCAAGCCGGCTGGGAACTTTCATCGAATACGATGCCTAATCCCTTTGAAATATAAAAAAAAAAAACAATTAAGTTCGTAAACGACTCAGACGAATTTGCGAATATCAACTAGTGTTTTATATACACGAATTTTATCCCGTACACATCGAATACAGTTCACACGATTGCGATAAATCCTTGATGAATTTTTCACCCACCACAGGTTTCTGAGTAAGTACAATAGATGGCGCGCATGTACGTATAATTTTGCATAAACTGTTTTAAGAGCGGTATATGCTTTACAAAATTTCACTGATAGGCCATCACCGTCACGCCTCCTATTTATACGGCAAAGAAGCACTTTACATATACACTACGGGTACCAACCTACTAGAATCGATTCATTCATTTTCAAGATGAGCCAAACCCAAAACATGTAAAATGTATCGTAGAATGAAGCTGAAAAAAAAAACTAATGAACGGCAAAAATTTGGACTTCGTTCACGGTGAATAAAGACTGAAAGAGCTATTAAAATTGAATTTGACTCAAATTGAAAATTAACGACTGAATCGATTTCAGTACAGTAATCCTAATGAGGGTACATTATATATAAAGTAAAGAATTCCAATAACCACTTGAAATAATGTAGATAGCATATTATACCCATATATGGATTTCGTGACATAAAATAATACAAAATTACAAAACCGAATTTATTATAAAATGCAAAGTTACTAACGCTCGCTACCACAGCACGTACAATTAGAAACATAGCTCTTCGTAAAACTAAATCCGATAATAACTAACTTTAACACTTATACTAAATCAAAAACAAAAATACTTTATTCAATTAAGGCCCTGAGAAGGCGCTTATGAATGTCTAAAATATCACCAAACACCAAAGTCATCGAGAAGAACCAACCAGCAAAAAACTAGATCTGTTTTTTTTTTCGAACTGACTACGCTATTGATCAAGCTAGGTCTTAACAGTTTCACCGGACTACCCCTAGATCTGGTTTACCTTTTCATAATGAATATTTTTACATACGTAGATAGTTACATTCGTTAGTGGATGTACAGGGAAGAGCGTTATTTCCAGACGTCACCCATCGTTCGAGTTTGTGTAATAAACAGATCGATATATTATCTGTTCACATGGCTCATAATTATTATCTATAACAAAATATAAGTGTAAAAACTCATACTGAGTATATCATTTTTAAATGGCAATATATAAAAACATACGGAAATTATATTGTATTATAGTATCGCTGTCGTAGGTTAATTGTGGGTTTTTATATTTATATTTTCCCGCATACTAAACCTATTGTTATTATATATTATAATACTCTTCTTATACATCCCGTCATAATATTGTATCGTCACTGACGCCGGTTCACAAGAGATAATTAAAATTATGATTATTAAAAAAATACTGTTCAAAGTTAACGTTTCTATCGCAAGCCAAGAAACTCGACCACGTCGTTTAATAAAAATATAAAAAAACACATATACGCACAAAAACCTTTTTTTTTTAACGTGGGGAAATCCCTTATGGATACGCCACCCTCCCGGGGGAGAGGGTGAGTTATGTCCGACTCGCACGGTCTAAAACCCCACGGTGTACGCCTTCCGCTATAGTTGGGGCGGCACGAGATCTCTATAGACTTCATCGTGCCACCCCAGCGGTTGGCCCAGCAGCAAAAGGGTCGCTGCCGGGCCCCGTCTTGTTAGGAAACAGCCGGGTACACACCGGCCGTCTCCTCCGTCCGACAGACCTGTGCAATGGGAAGATGGGCTCCCCGACCCATCCTCCCTAGGTCCGGTGCCGCCTCCTCCTGCCTGTAATCCGTTGGCGGAGACGGCCACTTTGACGGTCCCCCTCCCGGACTCTGCGAGACGACTTCCTCGCAGAAGGAGGCCATTGCGTTTCACGTATCCTCGCTGCCGAGCATGGCCACAACCACGCTCGACAGCGAGAGCTCCTGTCCTACCGCCGCAGCCAGAGTGCGACGTTGCTCCTCCCACGCAGCACACTCAGAAAACGGAGGAGAAGTGCAGAAAGCAATTTTTTTATATGAAACGCATTACAAGAATATTAAATTAATTAAAATATACATTACTCACACTACTGCTTGAATTTTACACAACATATACACACATGTAAATTTTGACAAAGTCATCCGTCATTTTACTGTTACGTTCCAATTACCTTTTTCAATATTTTTAACTTGACTGACGTTGCGTGCCTTACTAAATCTACTACTTAATACTAAATCAACTGGTCCAACTGTAGGTTAATTTTATAATAATATAATATATAAATTCATAATTTAAATAATTATCTTTAGTAAATTTATGGAACCACTGAAATAATGATTATTCTATTTGGTGGAAAATTTTAGATGCCCGGACTGCTTTCACTTTGCTTCATATTAGGAGTAAAGCAATATTACCAAAGTCAATGTCAATATTTAATATGTTTATGTTTAGTTTTTTTTTTTGTGGTGAATTCACTTGAAATGATGATTCAATAAAAAAAATGAGCCAAAAAACTTCGTAAAATCAAAATAAGAAAATTTGTTTGCTCATGAAAGTAATCCCCGACTTAGATTCTTAGATCAACTTGATGTAGCAATTATATTTATTACAGTTGATGATAAATTTTGAACAAAAAGGAATTCATTTTCAAAAGTTAATGGTAGTATTAAAAACTTCTTTGTTTTGGATTCATTATTTGATTGTATTGTGTATCCATTGCTTTTCCTAACGATGATACTGGGTGTATCACTATACCTTATAATGTACATACTACATTTAATTCAATATCATCCAGAAATACCACCTACCCATGATAAAGTGTAAAATTAATTGATAATTTTGTCATGAGTTGCGATAAATTCCTTTATTGTCGTAAAGTTATCTTTACTTAGAATTTGAGAGCCTTACCACCTTATGTAACCGCTTTCTATGTTTAAACAATTTTAAAAAGTGGCAAATAACTGAGCATCCATGATGAAAACCTTTGATAATAGAAGTATACCCTTTGACAAAAGAACCCGAATAAAGTTCAAACTTTAAAAACTCAATTAATTATGGTCGAATGTCGACCACTGGGCGCCCACTAGTAGAATAAAAACGGCTAACGAAAAAAATAGATTAATACCGATTACTTATTTAATCGGGTTTTTATCTTAATGCAGTACAATTTTAATAAAGAAATGATAGCGGTCACGTTTTTTACATTTTATATACATTAACGTCTGATCGGAATTTTGAATCTGCAGTTGCTTTAATTTAGAGGCCGTAGGTCGTAAAATAAGAAGTCTACCGTTGTCCTGAAGCAGTAGTGGACTATCATACAACATCGTGGTTTACAATTGTTATCAATACAGATCTGTCTAAAAAGTCTGCCTAGATATTAGAAAGCTGTATGCCACCAGCACAGGTCCATCGAGCACTCACCAATACATTTTCCTGAGTCAACTTTCGCTTGGGAAAGGATTTGGTCGCCACTGCTGGGTTCAATCATTTTGATGAGCGCTTTCGATCGTCGTAAAGATTCCATTTTTCGTCACAAATTTCATTATTCAAAATTCTCCCTCGCTATTATGACGGTCGAGTAATCTACTGCAGCAATCACTACGTGTTTGTTAGGAAACTTCAATCAATTCAAACGGTACCCATTTGTCGAGCTTTTTCACTTTACCAATTGATTTCAAATGAATTGAATTTGTTTTATCACTCACACCGAAGCTTGCCGCTAACTCTAAGGTGGACTGCGATGGATCCGCTTTCACGATCACCTTTAATTCTTCATTGTCCACAAGGGTTCCCTGACATCCACGGGGTTCGTTCTGTAGGTTATAGTTTCCAGAACGAAAACTTTAGAACAAAAACGTACAGTGCTTCCTTCTATAGTAGCTTCCCCATACATATAACGGTGGAACTTGTATTCGTAATTAACGCGATTAAGTTTTCCATTTTGTGAAAAGAACGATTTCAAAGAAAAATCAAATGATACGAAAACAAATAAACTATAATTTAAAACAAATACATAATATAAATCAGAAATTAATTTCAATTCCTAATCAAACCCCAGATATTTGAAATAAAAGTGGCCAATTCGACGAAACGCCAATTTCATATGTAAAGACCTAACATTATCGAATAATGAATAAACAATTTTGACATTTAAATACACGAATTGCTTTATGGACCTTTCATTATAATTAACAATGTTATATCTCATCATAAATAAATGGCATTCAATTAATTTAGAAATTTCTCGATATCCAGAAACGTCATACCTGTGATGTTTCATGTTCTAGAACTTTACAGATAATCGAGACTTCCCAAACACTAGTTTGTCCAGTCCTAACGGACACTAAAGACTTATCCGACAGAGGCGATTCACCAATGGCCGCTTGACGATATATTTACAACTTTATTGTGACAAGTAATTAGAGAAATATTTATAAAGCCCTAACGGCTTATACCTTCATTGATTAAACTTCATAAAATAAGCAATTCAAATCGTCTTCAGTATTAGGACATTTATTAATGGGCTCTTATGTCTTAGTGCATCGTTCCCTAGATTGATAAGATATTAACAATTCGTGAGTATCATCAGTACACACGTACTTTACCCACTTGAAAACATCGTTTGCCGTTTAGAACAGCAACTTATAAATGTTTAAAACTACGGAACAGACATAATACATCTCCTTTCCTTCATGGAACCCTACACTCAATTATATTAAATCCATCACAGTAGTGTTTAAGATTTTTTAAATACTTTATCGGTGTTATTACAAAAAAGTTAAATACGTATTGAATACTCTCCTTGCCTTAAAAAGGTCTCGTATTAAATGCATCGCAGTCGCTGAATGTCCGACATCTTGCTCTTTTGTCTCGTTTTGGTTACGTTAGGTTAGACTTGTGAAAAAGGATAACGCGAACTTGCATCAAGCCTAGGTCCGTTCCCTCGGCGTGGAGCCCTTGAGTGCGCTACTGGCGCGATACAGTGACGCAAAATCTTACATCACTACGACAACATTAAACATATCACCTCCACACACATGCACGCATACACGCTTACACATGCAAGTGTTTTAGTTTATTTCCCTTATCCAATCAAATGATTTTAATGAAACCAAGACTAAATGTTACACGAGGTCGTTATGCTTTATGACTATTATGGTAAAGTTTTATCGTGCACGCAGTACTTTCGCAGTGATACGTGTTAAACAAACAGACAGACAAACATTTTTTTAAATGATTAAAACATCTGCAACAATTTGTTTAACAAAAACCCAATAAGTACAGGAACTTTAGATTTACATTCTTATTATATATATATACAGTGGGGAAAAAAGATAAGCGTCACATTTTGTCTCACTTTATATATGTTTTCGGCATAGGCAAATGGGCACAGAATAACTAAAAAAAAGTACTGTCCATGAGGGATAGATAAAATTTACATTAACGAGGGCCTTACCGCAGGCATAAGCTAGTAGTATACCAGGTGAAAGGTTAAATACTCGCCGTATTCTAGGATAGGACACTTCATGGTCACATTTAACATATAAAATAATAATTTCAAAACAAATACTAATAAACAACCAAGAAAACCTATGTTAAAGTTTGATCTAAGACTTTCGAAAGTATAAACACAATCATAATAAACCTAGGTGCAATAACCAGTATTGAAAGTTACAATGGACGGCCCGGAGTTAACAACTATCGATATTAAAACTGACAATAAGCCTTTGTGTGTTTTGTTCCTGGCGCTCCCACGTGCCCTTTCAAGTGAAAATGAAATCATACGACGGTCATTGACACCGTGCTATAACATAGACGGGTAGAGGATTGTGTATAATTTTTATATCTTTTTAGATAACTAGGTTAAATATTAAGTACCTATTTTTAAATTGATTTAGAACGAGAATCGTGTACCGAGTATCTTCTATAAATATTGCTACTGTCTAAACATTCAGTATGTACTATAAACAGACGATACAATTTAAATGATTCATTTTTTTAAATGTGAATCCTAATGAAACTCCAATTATTACAACCTTGCAAATAAATACACATTTGAAAATTTTTAAAACAAACATTTGTATGCGAATCAATAATTTTGTATTTCAGACTAACCCATGACTAAGCCACGAGTTGATAACGTATTTGGTATTTTTCTTTGTCATTGATAAAGAATGACGGAGTCATATATCAACTTACGACATTCGTACTTCACGCTTATTTACGCTAAGTCTGAGAAAAGATAAAAAATATACGCAGAATGGAAAAATCTACTCATTAAATTATAGTTACCTAGTTTTTTCTCCGACTTTGGTCGCGCCTATATAAACTAGGTACCTTATTCCTCTGGTATAGTACTTCTTTTGGATAAAAGATACCCTACGTTATATTCTGTACCACTGCGATTTTCGAAATGAAGACTTTAGACGTGTTATGCGGTATTTTTGGCAGGAAATAAAGTTAAGATTTCGCATCATGACATGCTAATGAAGCGTGACCGAGCGTATTCCGTTTGCGCGGGACTAGTGATAAGTGGTATAACAGGCTGTGAACGTCTAATATTGATTTTCTGTATTGAGATTGTGCAGGCGACTGTGTTTGAATAATGAATAACCTGTATAAAAATGTATATAATTATCGCCCCGAGTGCGAATAGATGTAAAAAGCAAACTAATGATAATAATTTCAATTTACAAATTATGAAATTTAAATGTTGTAATTCACATCATAATTAATATGTAAAAATCAAAAGAGAATAAAGTTATTTCATTTTTTGACTTTTCACTACTGTCGGCAGTCCTTATGACTGCCTCGATTTTTTTTAAAATTACAATTATGGCAAACGATCTTCTACATCATTACTGCCATTGTCGAGTAGGTGATAATATTACAAGCGTCTCGAGATAATTTCAATATTCTAGCAACATGATGGCCCCCTTGTTAAAACTTTCCAAAGAGTTTTTGTGGCATCTTAGAACTCAGGCCCGGTGGCATAATTTCCCACCCAGTTCACTTGTGCACAATAACCGAACTATATTTTAATACCACAGAAATTATAATATATAGAGGAGACAAACAACACAAGATTATGAATAAAATATAAAATTCAATTACATGGCAGACCAAGATCCCGGCAAAAATTCCACTGCGAATTTGTATGCAAATCTTCACGATTAGTTGAGTAGTTAAGACGTTAAACCATAAAAAACAGACAAATATACTCGCATTAGCATTTATAAAACCAATTAGAATTATAGGTAACATTTATTATACAAAAGAACTGAGTTGTTCAAATTATCGTCCCCGGAATTTTCTTGATTTCGTTCCTACTGGACATAAGACATATATTTTAATTACATTTAATTAACAAACCAACGATTGATTGTCCAGAAAAATAAAGTAACCCGCCATTAGTACGACTGTGTTTTTATTTCAAAAAGTTCTGATAAATATGTTCCGAATTTAAAAAATAAATTCCGCTTCTACCGTTGTTTTGTAGTTTATGTTATGTTACTGAATAATTTATTTTTTGTTTATTTAAAAGACTTCCAGCCAATGAGCATTGAATTAAAATTTCAAATTAAGAAGGTTGTCCAACTTTTCCACAGTTGAGATAGTAACCAACTACAGTAGTGTACGATGTGTATCTGTGGCCCTGTAGAATCTATAAACAGTACAGATTAAACAATTTTTTATTACATTTAATATTAGCGGTGCCATTATTTATTACACATTATAGCTGACGCTCGTAATTTCGTTGCCGTGGAAATTGCTTTATCGTATCATCAGAACTACGTGTTTTAGAATAGATTGATTGCGGACTGTATATTATTTTATTTTATTGTGTTATTAATTATTTTATCAATGTAAATGTCGTACTTACAATTGTTTTTGAAAAAGCATTACTTTAATTGTACATGTTCTCACAATGCAATGTTATATATCTTTAATACAGGGGTGTAAGGGGTGTCGAATAACATCATAAGACTTGAGACACCCAAGCCAACCTCACCTGCACGTGGTGCACCCTGCTGAATAACGAACGAGGCAATGGCGAAAGCGGGGTGGTAGGGTTTTACAGCCAAACTGGGTCGCAACCACCATGTATATGGCGAAAAAGCCCATCATAGTGATTCGCTTCTGCGGGTCGCGTTTCGGGATCAGCCTATGCATATCCAGCTTTTCGCAGGCCGGCATGGCAGTGGCGACCGGCAATGAATAGTGTGTCACTTGGTGGTCGTCATTGTTTTTAGATTGTACTGTGCTTACCATCAGGCATAGTGCAGTCATTTTGCCGTGCTACAATAAAAAAAAAATTAAAAAAAATACAATTTCAAAAAAACGCGTACGGAGCCGCGGGTAGAACCTAGTTCATAAATAAACTCGGAAATAGTCTATCGATGCCTACGTGACATTAAATAATTAATTCTAAATCTGCTAAACATAAATAACTTATGTTATTAATGTATAGTTGAAGATATTCTACGGTACCGTTCTTCCTCATGCAAAACACGAACACAAGGTCAACTACAAATAGTTTATAGTGGCGAATACGAGTATGTTTGCTTGAGAATATACACTCGGAAAATCGGAACATACACCGCTTCGATATGCTTTCCTAAAAACCGTTTAGCCGTTAAACCGTAAGAAAATGTTTAATTTTTAAAAAACAAATATATTTCGCATAACATTACAACAATTTAAATATTTAATTATAGTATATTTTAAATGTAGTGGTAGTCCGGTAAGCTGTTACGACCTTGATAGGTCAACCAGCGTAGTCAGTTCGAGAAATAAAAAAAATTAAATGTAGTATATGTTTCTATCATTAAAATATCTTCACTTTTAATTATATATTATGCATATTTTGATTACCCAAGAAATTATACATCGCAATCAATGATTTAATGTTTTTTTTAGAATAAACGGATGTATGAATGATTGCGAACCAATAAAATAAATAAATGGACCAATATAAAATAATTCGCAGAAAAGTAATGCCAATTTAAAAGAATTCCGTTTAATATTTTTAATAAATTGACTAAATTGTTAAGTTCATGCTACGTACAATTACAAATTAGCGTAAATTAGCATATAAATTATTATTATTAATTATAATATTTCTTTATTTATTTATTATATATTTATAATATTATTTAATATTATAATATTTCGTATGATTTAGTGTTACTCATGTCTAAATTTAATAATAGCCTACGATTTTTATAAAACAGAATATAATAACCTAGGGACATCTAGTGCAGAGTTATGGTAACATGTATAGCGTAAAAAATAGGAGAAAACACGTAAGTTTTCGAGTTATATCCGAATTTACTAGTAACATATTTTACTATTCACACTAGCAATTTACCGCAGCTTCGCACGCATTTCCTATATAATTCTTCTATCTGTGTTTATATGAATGAGCTCCTCCTAAAGCAAAATTTTTGTGTGTTCATGTGGATTCAAGATCATTTCCTTTTACTTGTTTTAAAAGGACTAAGATTGATAATTTAAAAAAAAATCTAGATTTCGTTAACAGCGCCACCTACCGACCCTAACTATAGGTAAGGTATAACTATAGGTACTAGTGGGCGCCCAGTGGTCGACATTCGACCATAGTTCATTGATTTTTTAAAGGGATAAATATTATAATAATAGTTGTATGTTAAAATATCACTGTTGAATGTAGAATGAAAAAGGGTAATTGGAACGTAAGGGTAAAATAATACATACAGTCGAACATAGCAACCTCCTTCACAACCTTTTTTGAAGTCCTTTATTGACAGATGTCAAAATGTCTTTTTTATTTACATGTGTGTATATGTTGTGTAAAATTGAAGCAGTAGTGTGAGTAATGCATATTTTCATTAAATTATTGTACTTCTAATGCATTTTATATAAAATAAATAGCTTTCTGCACTTCTTCTCCATATAAACTTTAACTATGCCAAGTTTCACGTTCATCCGTTCGTGCATTTCTCTCAAAAAGGGATACAAAGTCTGGGCTTCACGTATTAATATATAGATACATGTAAACTAATCAATAACAAAAAAACATCTGAACGTATGAACACACGCAAATCGAAATTCAATATAAATTGTATCATACAATGAAATATGATAATATTATGCGTCAAACAACAAAATATTGTATTTCTTCCTGTTGTCACAGGATTTGCTGTTCAAACAATAACCCTCCAATAGTCTGACGCCAATCCTCATATCAGTAGCGGTTAACATTATGAGTAATGCCTATGACTCGCATCGATGATTTACACGTATAATAAGTCGTCAGATTCCAAAATGACCTAAATCCAATTATACTCGTTCCTAATATTTTACGTTATTTTGCAGGATCTACAAAATTTTGCAAATGTAAAAACCTTATGGACGGCAAAATTTAAACGCCGTTCTCGGTGTATGAAAACGGAAAATCTCATAAAAATTGATTGATTTGCGATAGATAATCAATAGCTAGCTAGTCAGGCGGACCAAAACCTTACCACTGTGCTATGGTTACATCCCGATGTTTTATTTCACGACGCAGCGACTCAGTTGCTAGGATTCGCACCTACGTCCGTCGACGTTGTGCCCAAATACGCTATCATCTAAGCCATAATCGCTTCAAATCACTTTTTCTTTCTATTATCTATTATATCAGCCCTACTTTGCCGGTTTTAATATTGTACGAATTATATACAACAGTTTCAAACAATAACATACTAGCGGTCCCCCGTGACTTCGTCTACGCTAGTGTTTTTACAAATGATGACGCCATAAATTATCTGTGTGTAACTCTTAACGGTTGAAGCAGCTCACGTAGATATAACTTAGAGGTAGCAAATTTGTTTACAACTTACTTGACAATTACCGTTATACTTCGAGTAACTAAACCAATATTGTTATACTTATGTTTTATTCTTATATATACCGTAAAGTTTCAACAAAATCCGATCAGTAGTTTTTGCGTAAAAGAACATCCGTCCATCCTTATAAACTTTCACATTTAGAATATTATAAATATAGAAAGATCAAAATAATCATAGAATCTAAACAATTATAGATACACCCATGTATAAATATACCTGGTGACTGTTTAGACACTAACAATAATTTAGGATATGGCACTTCATGGTCACATTTAGCATATAAAATACTATTAAAACAAATACTAATAAACAACCAAGAAAACCTGAGTTAAAGTTTATTCTAAGACTTTTAAAAGTATAGCTACAAAGGAGTAAATAAAATGATAAACCTAAGTGTAATGACCGGTGCCAAAAACTACAATGGGCGAACCGGAGTTAATAACTTTCGATAGTAAAACGGGCAATAAACCCTTTTGTTTTTGCTCCTGACGTTCCTACGTTCCCTTTCAAATGAAAGTGAAGTCACTGTGCTTTAATAAAGACGCGTAACGGATTGAGTATAATTTTTGTATTTTTCTAGATAATTAGGTCAAAATATTAGGCAACTATATTTTTAATTGATTTAGAACGAGAATCGAGTACTGAATGTCCTCCATAAACATTGCTATACTAATATTATAAGGAGGTAAAGTTTGTGAGGCTGTAGGGGGTAATGTCAGGAACTAGTGGTAAGATTTGAAAAATTCTTTCAGTGTTAGAGAGCTCATTTATCGAGGAAAGCTATATATCACACTAAGATCAATAGGAAAGGAGCACTAATGAAGAATGTTTTAAAATCGGGGTTTTTTTTTAAAAAAAAGCTTCCGTAGAGTATTTAGCCCAAAGTAACTATTACAAGCGGAAGTCGCGGGCAAATTTTGGTAAAGAAGTACACAATAAAATAGCCAAAAACCCTCCTTCAAAATCGTAACGCTGGCAACAAAGTATGCATCCATCAACGTTTAGTATAAAACAAGCCATTTACACGTTCATCGTATCAATGCGAAACAATAATACGAGAACAAACAATACGTGACATGCGACAGTTTATAAATAATTAACAATAACATTGCGATTGCAACATTATAGTTATCTCTTGTTGGAGAAAAGATACACTTTCCTTCTGTATTTAATTAGTGATAGCACAAGGTTTACAGAAAGGTTAATTTTTAAATAAACAAAATATAATAATTGAATTAATCTCTCACTACGCACAATAGCCGCCTTGATCGTGAACCAGTGCTGCTTTATTTGGAATCGATACAGATATTGTATAAATAGATTCTGGTACCAAAAAGTAGCAAAAAGAATAAATAACCAATGCAGCGAATATGACCACACCCAACAGAACCACAATTCTAGGGATAATAGGTAGATACGCCTGAATACCGCTTCATGTGGTTACCATTCGTTGCCAATACCTTTTTAAATAGAATACAAAAACACTAGCACTGTTGCTTTGTGGAAGAATAATTTTAGCGGTGGTGCGCATCCACCATTGAACCTTATAGAGACTCTATCAGTCTTTGTGGTCACTTCACTACATATAAATACATCCGGGGACAACATACCCGATTGGCATAATTCATCCAAATTAATCATACACAACCAACATTACAATTTACAAACTCAACTCCAAGAGCAGCCAGACACAAACATGCAAGAGCAGGTATCTATTATACATAAGATAGTCATAAAAACATTGATTTTGTTTTTGTAATAATAAATTCTTAGCGTTAAACTAGCGGGCCCGGCTAACGTTGTCCCGCCCTAATAATAAAAAAAAACCTTGACAAATTATGTACCTAAATCTTCCCCATGAATCACTTTATCTAATGGTGAAAAGCGCATGAAAATCCGTACAGTAGCTTTTAAGTTTATCGCGAACAAACAGACAGACAGACGCGGTAGAGGACTTCATTTTATACTATGTAATGATTAACGCTTAGCTTCATCTCAAATTTATTAGGTCTCCGCTTTGGGTTATAAAACTAAAATTCTATAAAACTCTTTTCGCTATAAACTTTGCATTATCCAGTGAAAGATAAAGAGATATGTATTATCTCTAAAACATGAGGAGATAAGCTGGAAGATAGCTGAAACAATCTACGATTATCTACAAACATGGCGAATAAACTCTTAATAATGGAGAAGACGTGACGAGTCACCGATGCGCGGAAAACGCATACGTTGAAACCTTATCGCTGTAAGTATAATAAACAAACAAACTAATTACTTCTAAAAATAGCGCTTGAAACTTCCTTGAAACTTCAGTTTTATAAATAAACTGTTCAATTGCATTCTAGAAACTTCGACCCCTTTTTTTATACATATAATGAAAATGTAAATCTAACGTATCTGTTTGTACCTTATAGATTTTTGTTAATTGATAATTGTTGCATGTGTCTTGGAATAAGTAATAGAAGACAATTCAATCATTTTTAGAAATGTCTGTTGGTTTGAACACGCATCACCGCTCAAATACTGCGTTCACGATGAAACCTATACATGAAAACCATAAAGCATATCCTCGAGTAACATTTAGTCTCCGTTTCATTAAAATCGGTCCACTCTATCAAAAGTTATTGTAATTCTAATGACGCCGCGACTTAAGTACGAGGGAAAAGTAGATAAGGAAATGGACTTAATACATTCAAATGATTTTATTCGTTTTTTTACATTAGGTTCCACGCGGTCTGAGTCGCGGACACTGTTAGTTTTTTTAATCAATATAAATGGAATCGCAAGTGATGATAGTTTTATTCTGGACATCGATACGAATACATGAAGCGACACAAGGCAAAAATCGACAAGTGGAACATAATCGCAAAATAGAGTAAGATTGTTTTCTGTGTAATTTTGAGTTTGTTACACTTTTCATTTTGTGTTAGAATCTTCGATCAACAATAACTAGATAAAGGGCCGGTGCGAAAAATACGTCTCGGTAAACATCAGCTCACTTGAAATGTGAGTCCTTATTTTGTTTAGTTTGTTTGAAACACAGCAAATGTAAGTAAGCACGTTTCACATGCCACAGTGTATTCAAAAGATGCAAAAATAATACCCGAAAAAGCAATTTAACGACCCCGGAGTATCTTACTTTCGCTAAATACATGTTGAATAAGTTATATTTTAAGCTTTAAACCAACAAATAATATCAAATTTTGAAAAAAAATACCGATTTTAAACCTGTGATACAAATGTTTGGCCTCGGCCCTCCAACCACGCACAATAACGTACTTTATTCATTACGTGTTAAGGTTGAATTCACACTAAATATAGTTTATGTTGTCTTTTCATTTGTGAGGGGAGAAATTTATTGCTTTGCTCGTTTTATCGTAAGTATTAGATAATATTTTGAACATTTGTGACTTTATTATTAGGTGTTATGGTTGTAATTAGGTTGAACTTAAAACTATTTTAAAACTTTTTTTCTCCCTTTCTTAGTAAACAAATAGCTACCTACACATAAGTATATATTTACGCGGACGGCTTTTAGCTTCGATTTTATGTGACCCTTTATCTAGTTATTGTTGTTCGAAGGTTAGAATAAATCTCTTATACTAAAACGACATTTAATAACCTACGATTGTAACAGAAATCAGATCTTTAGAAATACATTAACATCTATATTTCTAAAACATAGGAAAAAACAACAAGAACGGCGATATAGCAAAGGCGACATTCCCAAAATAATTTGTAAAGTGGAATCTCATAACTTCAAAACGTCGTCTCAGGTCAAGTTCCATATGAACTAGGACGACAATGACGTCATCGTGACGATACTCAAGCACACAGTACCCTCACCCGGTGACCCAGTTTCTGTATTCAGCGTCCTTCAGGAGTTATATTTGAAAATTAATAATACCACAATTTAGACCGTCTACCCTTGAAAGAGAACAGAAAAAATTGCATTAATTAAGTTATTCTGATTTTTGCAGTGAAAACTTGAGGCGGCGTTGGGCGGTATTCTTAGCAGGAGATAAATTTATAATTTCGCGTTATGACATGCTACGTAAACATGACCGGCCGTATTGCGCTTGTATCAGACTAGGTCTGTGTAATATTGATTTGCAGCTCAGCATACGTTTGATTGATTAATAGACTTTATAAATATGTATATACTTATTGCTCCGAGTGCCAATAGACATGAAAACCACACTAATGTTAATAATTTCAATACACAAATTTAATTATTGTCATTCACACTATAATGAATATGAAAATTCAAAGGAGAACACATTTATTTCATTGTTTTGAGTTTCACTTCCGTCAGCAGTCCTTACGACTGCCTCGCATTTTTTTGTGATAGATGCTTATTTAGGCCTGACTGACTTAAAAAAGTCTATGTTTACGTTTGTTTGTCTGGATTTAACTCAAGAATTATTTAACTCAAAAGCCCCTATAGTTTCTCAATTGATAGCATATCAGAATTGTCAAAAATATATTTAACAATGTTAAAATTTAAGTTTGTACACGTGAGGCACCTACCTATATGTCGTTTAAAAAATGATACAGTACTAACATTACCAATAAGTACTTTTATATTTCGTAAAAAAAAAGGTAGAAATTAAAAATGTGATTAATTCTATATAACGTATTTTGATGTAATTTAGTACACAATAGTATGCCATAATAAAGTTCACAGCCTGTAAAAAACTATAAGATACTTTTATAATTCATAAAATATACCCATATTTTATTAATATGAAGTAAATTAAAAAGTCGAGAATAATTACTGCTTAAAAAACGTGTGATAGGCCGCGGGTAGTTGCTTTGTAATTATAATTTTGGCTAAGTTAATTAATTATTGTATCGAACAATAGGTTTTTGTATTGTTGTAAAAATAAATGATATAAGTGACTAATTATTTTGTTTCAGATAATCTTTGTTTTATTACCACAGATGAAGTTATTTTTATTTTTTTGTTAATATCCATAGGTGGCAAACGAACAGGTTGGCCACCTGATGTTAAGCGATCATCACCGTCCATAGACAGTTGCAACACAAGGAGAGCCGCAAGTGCGTTGCCAGTCTGTGTTTGGGGTGGAGGGAGGGTTAGGAGGGCCTCCGGCGCTCTCACTGACCGAACGAAACGCAACAATGCAAGCACTGTTACTTCACGCGTGTGTGTCTGTGGGTCGGGTGGTAGTACCGCGGGAGAGCAGACCCATACATGCTGAAACCAGTAACAACTTCAACGTGGCTCTACCACCTACGAAAGCAACTACTTAATTATAATTATAATATATATTGTAGTTCGACGAGTTCTAGCGCAATATATAGATTAATATAAATAATGTGTCAAAATATACACTACTAGGATTTCATATTTGTATGGCCCCTTTCTTAAAAATCTGGTCTTGTTAGCTACTAACTCTTATGGTTGGCGGAAAAAAAAATATAGAGAAAAACATTTATCCTGGTTCCATACATTATGTTTAACTGTGGTTTTGCGGTGAGATCATTAAAAAAATGTATGTATACTAAAATAAGGATGTAAAACAACACAAAAATAAAAAAAAAACAGGAA
This sequence comes from Antheraea pernyi, assembly GCA_015888305.1. NCBI lineage: Eukaryota > Metazoa > Arthropoda > Insecta > Lepidoptera > Saturniidae > Antheraea > Antheraea pernyi. Next base: position 249,521 of record MU158849.1, read on the forward strand.
ATTATAGAGGACAAAAATCAATAACGTTTATAAATCCTTGAGGTTAGATATACAAGTATGTTGTTCCTGATAAAGTTAACCGAATAATAAATAATGTTAACATTTGTAAACAAGCAGTAACTCAATAAGCTTTTCTTGAAACCGGAAGCGAAAACGCAGACGGTTCAAGTTTATTACCAAATTTAAATGTATCATTTAGATAATGGAAAAAACATCATCCTGTTTATAAAATGCATCCACCTAGTTGCATTTATATGTAAAAATTCTGTTTCAACATGCATCCACATAGTTGCATTTATATGTAAAAATGGTGTAAGACATTTAGATAGCAAAAAAGACATCATTCTGTTTATAAAATGAATCCACATAGGTAGTTGCATTTATATGTAAAAATGGTGTAAGACATTTAGATAGGAAAAAAACATCATTCTGTTTATAAAATGCATTCACATAGTTGCATTTATATGTAAAAATGGTGTAAGATATTTAGATAGGAAAAACAACATCATTTTGTTTATAAAATGCATCCACATAGTTGCATTTATATGTAAAAATGGTGTAAGACATTTAGATAGGGAAAAAAAACATCATTCTGTTTATAAAATGCATCCACATAGTTGCATTTATATGTAAAAATGGTGTAAGACGTTTAGATAGGAAAAAACATTCTGTTTATAAAATGCATCCACATAGTTGCAATTATATGTAAAAATGGTGTAAGACATTTATATAGGAAAAAACATCATTCTGTTTATAAAATGAATCCACGTAGTTGTATTTATAGGTAAAAATGGTGTAAGACATTAGGTCCTTACATATGACATTGGCGTTATGTCGGATTGGTCATTTTGATCTCAGATTTGTGGTGTTTGATGCGGAATTCTAAATACATTTTTTTTTACCAATTTTCTACATTATTACTGCCATTGTCAAGTAGGTATTAGTAATACTAATTGTGTAATAGTCACAATAAAAGTTATATTTCAATGTTCTAACAAGATGGCGACCCCCTTGTTAGAACTTTCTTGGGAGTTATTGTGGCGTCTCCGAATATGCACAATAACAGGACTATATCACATATAATAAAACCAATATTATAAATTATAGACGCAAATAACAGTATGAATAAAATTTAAAATCCACTACATGACAGACCAATAACTCTATAAGCTTGTGTATGTGTGATTCGAATGTAGTAATTCATTTGTTTTCGCAACATTTCATTTTTCTTTAAAATCATTCTTTTCACAAAATGGAAAACTTGAAAATATCGCATTATTTACGATTATCGAGTTCCACCGTGGCATCGGCGCTGTAGCCAACACCTCGAAGGAGTAATTATATGTATGGGGAAGCTACCGTATAAGAAAGCACGGCACGTGGAGACCCTACATGGCAATGAAGAATTAAACGCGATCTTGGACACGGATCCATCGCAAACCATGTCAGAGTTAGCGGGAGGCTTCGGTGTGAGTGATAAGACAATGTTAATTGAATTAAAACTAATTGGAAAAGTAAAAAGGTCAAAAAATGGGCTAGGCATGAATTGACTGAAGCACACCAACAAACACGTATCAATTAACGCCATCTACATTTCCATTTGTAGATCATTTCCCTTTTGTTATTTCTATGGAGGATTTATTTCAACAATGTTTGCGCCTCGTTCAGTTGTAATACTAATTTGTTAATGTGACTTTGATTTATATGTATGTAATTGACAATTATTTGCACGTAGCTGCTTTGTTAATTATAATATATATTATTATATTCATTTTATTGACTCAAGTGTATTTCATTAGCAACCAATTTTTATATTTCACATATTATGTAATTAAATAATTCGAATGATACTTTGAGATTTAGGATAAGTTTAAAAATGTTATATGGAAATTTCATTTTTAAAATCCTTATCCAAATTATACATTATGAATGCAAATGTGGGTTTGTTGTTTGTTTGTTACACATTAACGCCGTAATTACTCAAAAGATTATCATGAAATTTGACATACACATCGCCTTGGCTCCTTTCATTCGCAGAAAAACACAGGTTGTGTCGTAAAGATACACGATAGAAATGAAATTTTCAAATTACAGGTGAACATTTTAATTTAAAAAAAATTCAATAGCCAATGTCAAACGGTTTTACCCGGCTGTCACCCATCCAAGTATTAACCGCGCCCGACGTTATTTAACTTCAGTGATCGGACGGGAAACGTTGTTTTCAACACTCTACCCTACACAATGTTTACCCCCACCACTCTGCATCACACAAAAAGGTTACGGATCAAAATTTCTAAGCGCTCATATTTCAAAGTGTTTCCGAGGGATAAGTCAAATCTACGTCAAAGCGAACGAAGCCGCGGGAAAAATCTAGTTGAATATATGTCATAATTATAATAGTTATACAACTTACCTTAGCCACGTCTTCAATTGGAAGCGCCGTACCATTGTAGGCACAGTTAAGTTTCTTTGGTTCGCCTGCGTTCCAACACTGCCCATACCATACGCAGTGTCCATCTGCTGAGGCTACTGGTATCTGTAATTAAAAGGTAAAACGTTACCGATTTTTTTTTTAATAAACATATTTGTTTGTTACTAGACGAGCAACATAATTACTGATATATCACACACGGTGTCGAAATTTTTGGATTTCTGATCAGTATACTAGATGTCGACTTATTAAGTTAACTAGTGGGCGCCCAGAGGTCGACATTCGACCATAGTTCATTGATTTTTTAAAGTTTGAATTTTATTACGGTTATTTTGTCAAAGGGTTTTATGTTATAATATCATTGTAGAATGTAGAATGAAAAAGGGTAATTGGAACGTAAGAGTAAAATAATACATACAGTCGAGCATAGCAACCTCCTTCACAACCTTTTTTGAAGTCATTTACTGACAGATGTCAAAATGTCTTTTTTATTTACATGTGTGTATATGTTGTGTAAAATTGAAGTATTAGTGTGACTAATGCATATTTTAATTAATTTAATGTACTTCTAATACATTTTATATAAAATAAATAGCTTTCTGCACTTCTCCTCCATATAAACTTTAACTATGCCAAATTTCACGTTCATCCGTTCGCCCAATTCCGTTAAAAAGGGATACAAAGTTTAGGCTTCACGTATTAATATATATGATTTATTAGTCCGTAACCCGTTGTTGAGACGGTTTTAAAAACAATGTACTGAACTAGTAGATACTATTTCATCAAGAAATCGATACCAGTTTAGTACCACTCTATTGCTGAGGAAATTGCGTGCAATTCTTATGCGTGAAAGTGTTCGACCTATTTTAGTCTGATTCCCTCTTATAGATCTTATTGTGCCTCTTACTATATACCTACATTTAACGTAAGTACGAGAGATCGTATTTATGAGTAATTATTTTATTTGTTTCTATATGGTCATCACGAAATTGTTTTATATTATTTTGTTGAAAATTTGCTTATGTCGATTATAGACTTTTTTTTTTTACTTTTTAGACTAGTTACTTATGGAAGTTACAGCTTATGTATGTATGTAACATTATAATATGTGAAGACCCTGTGAAGTTATGTGGGGTGACAGGAACCGAGGGTGGAAAACTTAAAAAAGAAGTGTCAAAACCTCGAGCACCGTTAGTAATACATAAAAAAAAAGTATTAAAACACACTCATCATCATCATCAGCCTGTAAGAGACCCACTACAGGCCCATAGGCCTCTTCCCGAAGGAAGGTATGGGCGTAATCATCACGCCCACGACGTATTGAATGAATGAATGAATGAAATCTTTATTGCACTTTTGATTTGTACACTGGCGAGCTTAATGCCATGAGGCATTTTCTTCCAGCTAACCAGCGGTATTGATGTTAAGCAAAAACATTTGTAGGAAGTGCTTATATAAACAAAACAGAAGAAAATAGATAAATAAATGTATACATGTATACAATATTATAATAAAATAAATAGATATATATAAGTATATATAACATAAATATATAACGTATTGGCGATTTGAAACTCTGAGAAATCCACAGTTCTATATTTTTCCCACATACAGTAGTACTACAAGAACATTTCTCAGGTTCACGTTTCCTCACGATGTTTTCCTTCACCGTCAGCCGATAGTGTTACCAATTACATAACACACTACTACTATAATAAAAGATTTTTGTAAGATCCTGGTAACTTTAACACAAACAATTCACGGTTCGAAAATAATAAATCTACTACGTTTTAAACGAAACGAAATATTATTTGTCAACAAAGAATTACGAATAATCTAAACCCGTTGTATTGAACAAAATTTAAATAATTACACGAAAACTTGTTTTACTTCTTTCAATTATACTTTATGACGTAATAATAATGCAACCAAAAAATAAACTAACCTAAAGAATGCAAGGTTTTTAAATATTTGTTGCCGGTTCTAGAATCGTCGATAGTTTGATCGACCTATTTATTTATCTTAATAAATACTAATTTATCAAAAGGACTCTGACTAATTTTTTATTAGATAGCATATTATAATATTAACTGTATTCAGATTAATATAAGCATGAATTAGCAATTCTAAAAACTATACAAAAGATATACAGTCCGTGCCAAACATTTTGACCGCTCTGAACAACGTTGCCCAGCCGCCATAAAACCTATAATAATCTCAATTAAAAATCCAATGCTTACTCATAAATAAAATAACAACGGTTAAATATAATAATTAAGTGAAAATGATAATAATAGTTGCTTACTGTATAAGGTGCACTACAATTGAAACGATATTTTATATGATTAAAAAAAATAAAAAACAGAAAAAAGCTGCGGTCCAAGAAACTGCAGGAATAAAAAAAAGAATATAGTTTCCCAGAACAGGAATTTACATGTAAATACATATATTATACGTATAATACCATCGAGACAACTTAAATAAATTAAAAAAACCTGTTTATTCCACTACATTATTAAATTACTAGCTGATACCCGCGGCTCCGCACGCGCTTTTTAAAAATGTATTAAAGAAATGTAAAATTGTGAGTGGATGTGTACATTACAGAAACGCTTTTTCAAAAACATTTGTAATTACGATACGAATGCCATCTACTGTAACATGTAACGTGTACATTAGATATATGAATACCAATAGTATATCGAATGGGATGGGATTTATCATCAGCAACATACCTGGAACTTCAATCTACTATATACTGAGAGTGCTCAGTGCTCACTAACACTATATAAGAAAGTAATGAAAATTATAAGCTATACATTACAAATCTTAAATGTTTTATTATATAGATATAATATGCCCGTATTGTCGATATAATTAAATTATTCTTATACGTTGCTATAATCACTTAGTTATGTAGAAGCAAACTCGGTAAATAAAACAATATGGCCGCCAAATTGACCAAAAATATGATATAATTCATATTACTTATAAATATATGACTTTCAATTATGTATATTTATTCTTGGAGTCCAGTAAGGCACACGTCTCATGTGGTTGTAACATATTTTTATCAATTTCACACGGACGACTGCACAGGTAGCAATTAATCACTACATTTAATGATTTATTTTTATTTTAATTGGTACACTATGTAGTGATTAATTGCTACCTGTGCAGTCGTCCGTGTGAAATTGATAAAAATATGTTACAACCACATGAGACGTGTGCCTTACTGGACTCCAAGAATAAATATACATAATTGAAAGTCATGTAATATGAATGATATCATATTTTTGGTCAATTTGGCGGCCATATTGTTTTATTTACCGAGTTTGCTTCTACATAACTAATTAAGTGATTATAGCAACGTATAAGAATAATTTAAGTATATCGACAATACGGGCATATTATATCTATATAATAAAACATTTAGCCTTGCGAAACACATTTTTAGTAAAACTTTATCCGTGTTATTACAAAAAAGTACATACGTATACATACGTATTAAATACTTGGTTTAAAAAAGTTTCCTAATAAATGCACCGCGCTCGGCCGAGGCAAGTTCGCGTTATCCTTTTTCGCAAGTCCAACCTAACGTAACCAAAGCGAGACAAAAGAGCAAGATAGCGAACATTCACCGACCGCGGTGCATTTAATACGAGACCTTTTTCAAGCCAGGGTTCAATACGTATTTAACTTTTTTGTAATAGCACCGTATAGGTTTTAGTGTTTGAACACATCTCATCTGATGTTAAATGACGATGCGGTCTAAGATGGTAAACACGCTAAACCTAGATTGAGACTGGCTCTCAAGTGAAGCTGCTGGAACACACCAACAGGTGCTTGGCCATAGATTTACAACTTGTGGGTGGTGGCTAACCAGGCGGACTATGCTATGGTGACATAGCGATGTTTACCTTCACCAAAAGTTCCGACTCCGTTGATAGAATTCGAAGCTATGTCCATCGACGCGGTGTCCGAACCCGCTATCAACTAGCGTCAACTCATCTAATTAAACATTACCCTAAAATTCTAGTACAAAGCAGCCAATACCTTTCAAGTCAGTCGTGAAAACACATCGTAACTTACATCCAAGAAAGAATAACAGTTATATCATCAAATAGATAGGTAAAAGCGGAGACTTGTGTATATTAATTAGCTTCAAGTTCCCACGACAATGCCACGGTAACTCGAAGTAAATTGACTCTTAATTACGTGCATACATCATCACAGAGCGGGCACGATACACGGAACCCTGAGAAAGAGTTGCATCTTGCTGCCCGATTTTGAAACATTCTTCATTGGTTCTGCTTGTATTGGTCTTAGCGTGATGATATATAGCCTATAGCCTTCCTCGATAAATGAGCTATTTAAAACCGAATGATTTTCTCAAATCGGAATGGTAGTTCCTGAGATCCTAGCGTTCAACCAAACAAACAAACTCTTCAACTTTATATATTAGTATAGATTAAAATACTATTTTATTTTTATCATTAATTTTCGTGGACCCCTCTTCAGGTAAAGGCCTCATCCAGAGAAAGCCAAGCGTCGCGAATCCTTGCAATGTCTATCCAGCTCCTACCAGCTATAGATTGTAGTTCGTCTCTCCATCGAGCTTTTGGCCTACCTCTACTTCTATATCCGTGAGGCCCATTCCATCGAGACAACTTAGGGATAAATAAATGCTTGTAAATAAATAAATGTTGACATCACTTTCGCTTCCCCTGTTGTTACATGCCGGATACAGGGTTGGAGAGTGCTAGATAATGCGGAGACACTTTCGGACCACTTATATATCCGATACGATGTCCGAGAGTCCACACCGCGGTCAGCCCCTAGTAGAGGAACAACAACACGCAAGTGGGCGGTAAAGAAGCTTAATCCAGAAAGGCTCTCCGAGGCCGCTATCGTGGCATCCTGGTCCTCACCTCCAGAAGGACCTCTCAATATAACGGAGGAAACTCAATGGTTCCAGGACGTAATGACGGGAATATCTGATGCCGCCATGCCGCGGATACGAGCCCGCACGACTAAACAACAGGTTTACTGGTGGTCGGAAGAAATCGCGCTTTTGCGGGCAACGTGTATGGCCGCAAGAAGACGACTAGCCAGGCATCGCAGACTGCGTCAAGGCCGAACAGCTGCCATCGAAGCGCAACTTCACATAACTTATAAAGAGACGAAGAAAGCGCTCCAGGTCGCGATAAGGACTGCCAAAATCAGAGCGAGAGCCGAACTACTGGACACACTAGACAGAGACCCATGGGGACGCCCTTATCGGCAGGTTCTGGGATACCTACAGCCAAGGACCCCTCCGGCTACACAATGTCTGCAACCAGAGTTTTTAGAGACAGTTCTCTCTGTGTTATTTCCACGAGAAGCTGGACACGCACTATCGTTTGGAGCTCGGTCACCAGCGATAGAAAACAATGATTGGGACGAAATACCTACCGTCACGCAAGAAGAGCTAGATGCAGCGGTGAAACGTCTCCGACGCAAAAATACAGCTCCAGGTCCGGATGGAATCCCGGGCCGAGCATGGGTAATTGCCCTGAAATTCTTAGGGGAGAGACTCAGGCGGCTCTTCAGCTCATGTCTGGATGTTGGCATTTTCCCTTCGCAGTGGAAGTTGGGACATCTCGTTCTGCTGAAGAAGCAGGGTCGTCCAACCGACTCTCCATCAGCCTATCGCCCAATCGTCCTTTTGGACGAGACAGGCAAGCTTTTTGAACGGATTATTTCCCGCCGCGTTCTGGATCACCTCACGTATTCCAGACTCGGACTTTCAGAATCGCAGTACGGGTTTCGAGTAGGTCGATCCACAATAGATGCGGTCATGAGGGTCAAAGATCTTTCAAACGAGGCAACTTCCCGGGGCGGTGTATTACTTGCGATATCGTTAGATATCTCCAACGCATTTAACTCTCTGCCTTGGGAATGTGTCAGACAGGCCTTAAGATACTTTGAGGTTCCGGCTTACCTCTGTAGAATAATTGGATCATACCTGGAGTCTAGGTATTTTACATGGGTGGGCCCGGATGGCAATAGATCCCAGAGGGAAATGTTGTGCGGTGTTCCACAGGGGTCGGTCCTTGGGCCGCTCTTGTGGAACATCGCTTACGACTGGGTGTTGCGTGCAACACTCTTACCGGGAGTATCTACAATCTGTTACGCAGACGACACTCTGGTGACGGCTCGAGGAAAAACCCTGAGAGACGCCATGAACTTAGCCACGCTGAGTGTGGCACAAGTCATCGAAAGAATACGGTGTATAGGGTTGACAGTGGCTCTGCATAAAACGCAAGCCATCTGTTTTTATGGTGCAGGTAGAGGCCCTCCTCGCGGCACTCACCTATCCATAGGAGGAGTTCACATTGCGGTAGTTCCTGCAATGAAATATCTGGGGCTAACTCTGAATAGCCAATGGTCCTTTCAGGAGCATTTCCACCAACTGGCCCCAAAAGCAATACGGACTGCTTCCGCACTAGCGACACTTCTACCGAATCTCGGAGGAGCCGGTCCCAACTGCCGTAATCTGTACATGAACGTGGTCAGATCAATGGTTCTGTATGGTGCACCTGTGTGGTGCGAAAACCTGTCGACGCAAAACCGTGCAGTTATCCGTAAAATCCACAGGATTCTGGCAAACAGAGCAATTCGTGGATACCGCACAGTGGCATATGAGTCTGCGTGCTTATTGGCGTGTTCAGCACCATGGGTGCTGGTAGCCCATTATCAGGCTCGATTGTACTTTTGGTGTGCGATAAGGACAGCTCGAGGAGAAATTATCGCCCCAAGAGAGAAGGAAGTCGAGAAAACGCGGCTGCAGGACAACATGATGCAAAAGTGGAGGGAGGCTCTGGAATCACCGTCCGCAGGGCACAGAGTGATAGAGGCGATTCCCCCCATTCCTACGTGGCCTACATGGGAGGTTTCCTCAGGGTGGCCTCTGGTGGAAGTCACCTCCACCTCTCCTTCTTCCTCGCCTAACACCCCGGCGACGTATCCTGGCTCGTTCTGCCTCTTCTTTCTGCGACATAATGGAGTCACAAAATGAGGCGACAGCTCCCCACACTGCCTCGTCCCGGACCATAGCCTTAACTACGGTCGGTAACGACATATCCCTTCCCATTAATATTAATAGCGCATGGCGTTCTTCTACCCATGCCGCGCACACTTTAAAAATGTTTGTGCCGTGTCCATGATCTCATCGCAATGATGTCATTGTATCGTTGGTTCTTTACCAGCGATCTGGTGGAGATATTTACCGAAACATCCATGTCCGGTAAGTATCTGCACCAGTCGGAATGTCAGCGAACCATGAGTTCTATTCACCCATTCATCAAATACAGGGTGAATCGCCTCTATCACTTTGTGCCTTGCGGACGGTGATTCCAGAGTCTCCCTCCACTTTTGCATCATGTTGTCCTGGCCACGTAGGAATGGGGGGGAGAAGGTTAGGAAACCTCTGACTTGCCTACTTACCGCGTAAGTAGGCAAGACCAGGGGTTAGGTGGGCGTAGGGTCTGTGTAGGTAGGTAGGTTTTCGGTAGGGATAGGGATTGTAGGTAAGCTGGTCAGGTTACCTCTGGCTTGCCTACCTACTTAGTGAGTAGGCAAGGCCAGGGGGTTGGAGGGCGTAGGGTTTGAGACAGGCAGGGTAGGGTTACGAGCGAGGGATAGGGGGGGATGTTTAGGCTAGCGTAGGCCGGAGGGGACTTCAGGGTGGCTGAGGCGGAGGAGGAGTAAACCTCGATAAAAAATCAGTATGGGGGCGGCGGTGGAGGGATTTTCTCTCCGCTACCGGCTGAACCCAGGGGGGAAGGGGCGGGGGCCCTGACCTCCCATTGCACGGGTTCAACGGGCTGGGAGGCAGTCTTGCAACCAGGCTGCCTCAGTCGGGTGTGGCGTGGGAAACGCCTGCCGCCGGAGGGTGGCGCGAACTTGTTGCTATATTCACAGCGGCCAAAAAGTTTGGCTTTTTTTTTCGAACTGACTACGCTATTGACCCAGCCTCACCGGACTACAGGAAGTTTGGCGACAATTGTCCTGACTACGTACAATAATCTTCGTCAGCATTGTTTTCATGTATATCATACAACATGGTTTATTAATATATTTTTCAATGCCATTACACCCTTTGAATCATATGCCTATTGTAATGTACCAAAATTTAAAAAAAAACTACATCGACATTACAGACTGTAAACACGGAGCGATAACAAAATTTGCGTTTTATCATAAAACATGTAAAGGCATTTTATCGGACAAACATTTTACGAATGTGAATTACTCATACTAATCTTGCTCCGAATTGAAGCGTCATCGTGATAATTTTTAACCACAATATAAATGTACATAGCTAATTAATGTTCGCTCACTCAAATACCAATCAATTCCAGATTTATTAAAATCACTAGCCGACCCCTTCACACTTCGTTGGGCGGTAATAGGCATTATCAAGCTACAACTTTTCTATAGAACTCAATCATATATCTCTCATAGTTAAGGCAGCGTTCGTAAGAAACGTTTTCGTTCGACCATTTTTCTCCGACTCCCCAGACATTACCCCCTACAACCTCACAAACTTTACCTCATTATAATAATATTATAGATAATATCATTAGTTAATAGCTTCTGCCCGCGACTTCGTACGCGTGGAATATTTATAGTGGGCTAAGACGTAGCGGAAGTTCTCAAAAGGAAAAAATACCCCGATTTTAAAACATTTTTCACTGTTGCTCCGCTCCTATTGGTCTCAGCGTGATGATATATAGCGTATGACACTCACAAATAACGGGGCTTTATATTGGTAAAAGAATTCTCAAAACTCTTCTCAGAGTTTGAAATCGCCAATACGTCGTGGGCTGGCGTGGTGATTACGCCCATACCTTCCTTCAGGAAGAGGCCTATGACCCAGCAGTGGTTCTTACAGGCTGATGATGATTTAATTATCGCACCTTCACAATATTATCAATTCTAGTGACATATATTACTATTTATATACATCATAAATGCTGAGAAACAAAATAATGATAAAGACAATTGGAAAAAACTAACAAACAAATATCTAATTAAAATACAGAATATCACTAGAATCAATTTAATATTCAGTTTACCCATCGACTAAGATTAAGACAATCTCTAGAAGGCAAGAACTCTATAAAAGTCACGTCAACAGCTCTGACAAGATACAAAATTCATCATCATGTTTCAATAATGATACAATGAATTTAGAAAACATGAGGTAAAAGCACAGTTCACTAAACCGAGGACAAAATAGGACATTCAAATGTTAAAAAGAGTTCGCGTGTCGATATCCGTAACACTATTATTATTCACAAATTCATAGTATAAATTAAGGAAACGAGATCTCGGTGTTGTTTTGGAAAACAGATACTTGCGAGCATAAAGAAACTAGCAGATAACGTGACTACTTTTAAATGACAAATTTGGATTAAAAAAACAGTGAATTAAGTCTTCGTTTTTACATGACTGTGTGCAAAAATAAAATACATAGTTTTCAGTGAAAACAAAATAAATAAAAGCTGTAATACTTTTGATGAAGTGAACAATTTTTGTGAATCTGGAGGGAAAAGAAGTATCCTGGATATTGTGATATTGTGAAGCTGAATTGTTTTTTTTTTAACTTGAACGCGCTAAACTCAGGAGCTAGTGGTCCGATTTGAAAAATTCTTTCACTGTGAGATAGCTCGTTTATCGAGTAAGGCTATAGGCTATATTATCACTCTAAGACAAATAGGAGCGGAGAACCAGTGAACAATGTTTCAAAATCGGGGTTTTTCTAAGCGTTAGATATAGTGAAGATTTTCGCTAACTCCAACAAGACGGACAGAGGAAGGTATATATTTCAATGATGGAGGGTATCATTAAGCTTTGGGTCGTTGTGCTCAGAGGACTGTACAATATCTGCCTTTATATCTAAATTAATAAAATACATTATTCAATTTAGACCCTGAGAAAGCGCTTATAAATGTCAAAGCTACCACTGAAAAACAACCCAGTCATCAAGAAGAACCGGCAAAAAACTCGGTCATGATTTGTCTTTTCATGATACATATTTTTACAAACAGACGGAAATACATTCGTTTTTGGAAAGTCATTTCCAGACGTCACCATCGTTCACATATTGATCAACTCTATAAGCTTTTTAAGACATTAGATATTAAAATCCACTTGAAATGGTCTTTGAACTCTCTATCCGGCAAATCGGTAATGTGTTTTAGGACTTTGTTATAAAAAACCTTACACTATTACCTAAAAAACTGTTATTGGTCTCTGCGAATTAATTAAACAGAACTTATTAAACAAAATGTCTGTCCTATATTCATAAAATAGCATTATTTTACCCTATATACGTAATATAGTTTAAATACTATGCTCGAACAAGGAGTATGAATTCTGAGATATCACAAAAACTCACTAAAAATTGCTGACAATGAGTCGCCATTTTGTAAGAGCATTGCGGATGCAATACATTAACTTTATTAAACGCAATAATTATCCACCCGATGACGGGATGAAAACAAAAAAAAACAGACTTCAAAAAAATTACCTTTAAAAATCAACAAAAAACACAACATCTTTGACCATGCTTAGGTAGGTACCTAACTCCTTAGGCTTTGATAGTCATAAAACCTACCAATATCTCAATTGCCACTTGACGTTGTGGATTTTCCTGGTATATCATTGAAATCCAAGCTCCAATGTTAATAAAATAAAATTTCTTAATCGGTTTAGGAGTCATACAGGTATTACGTAAGCACTGATGGGAGGAGGGGTTCCTTGATTTCCTTATTTGTGATGACACAGGGGGTGGGTGTCTGGGGGTGATTACGTCAGTAGTATTTATTTACTGAATTAGAACAAATTTGAATATATTTATATAAATGTTTACGTAACTATGGGGGAGAGAGTTAAGAACATTGTTTACTTTTGCTGACAAAAGGGAGGGGGCGGCCAGACATTACAAAAATTCTGCTTACGTAAGTATTACACTTGAGTGGCCGCTTACAAATGAAGGGTTTCTGTTAATTTTATTTTTGGAAACCAATCGTGCAGATTATTACTGCCGTTATCGAATTACAAGTGTCTTGCGATAATTTTAATGTTCTAACAAAATGGTGGCCTCCTTGTTACAACTTTCCGTGGAGTTTTTGTAGCATCTCAGAATTCATACCCTGTGGTATTATTTCCCATACACTTCACTTAAGCACAATAAACGAAGTACATAAAATGCCACCAATATTACAAAACTAGCTTCTGCCTGCGACTTCGTCCAGGTGACGTAGTTAGTTTTGGCTAACGCTAACACGCAGGGGATGCTCTCGAAAGAGAAAAAAGAACGATTTTGAAACATTATTCACTGGTGCTACGCTCCAATTGGTCTTAGCGTGATGATATATATAGCCTATAACCTTCCTCCATAAATGAGGTAACGCTGAAATAATTTTTCAAATCGGACCAATAGTTCCTGAGATTAGCGCGTTCAAGCGAACAAACTCTTCAGCTTTATAATATTAGTATAGATATAGATGTAATTACAAAAGTCAAATAACACAAGATTATGAGTAAAATATAAGAGTCACTAAGATTCCGTCAAAAATGAAAAAATTATAAGGTAACAAACATTTAAACAATATATACAACCTACTTGATAACGTTCTGTTCTTTAAAGAAGGTTAATAAACAACAAAAAATACCTTTTGAATATTTGTCCAAAATAGGTGTAGAGAACATTAAAAATAAATAACATTGTATAAACAGATTCATTCAAGTAACATTGACTTCAAGAATTGTAAATGTCGAATCAATATTAAAACAAGCGCAAAACCGCTCGGGAAATCTTTGACCCGAGTTTAATCATCGGTGTCGCCGGGAATAAATGTTGTTCCGAACGTCGATTATCTTACATAAGCTTAGCCCCGTTTTCATATGGCGTCTGTTATTTAAATGTCTATTTACACAAACAAACCAAACTTATGTTACACCAGCTGTGCCCGCGGCTTCGTCCGCGTGACACCTTATGTAAAAAAACAGCGATTAATAAAGTCATGTAAGAATGTAATAAGTCCATTTACTTATCTAGTCTTCTCTCTTACTTAACTCGAGCCGTCGTTCAAATTACAATAACTTTTGATAGAGTGGACCGATGTTAATGAAACAAAGACTTTTCTCTCTTACTTAACTCGAGCCGTCGTTCAAATTACAATAACTTTTGATAGAGTGGACCGATGTTAATGAAACAAAGACTTTTCTCTCTTACTTAACTCGAGCCGTCGTTCAAATTACAATAACTTTTGATAGAGTGGACCGATTTTAATGAAACAAAGACTAAGTTATACTCGAGGATATGCTTTATGATCGGCTTTAAGGTTTTATTGTGAACCGAGTACTTTAGCAGTGCTGCGTGTTCGACACATACAAACAAACAGACAGACAGATAGACATTTTTTTTAATGATTTAAATGTATTTTATTACTTACAATGACACCTACAACAATTTTTTCACGAAACTCTAAAAAGTACAGACATCTTAGATTTTCAGTCTTATTATATGTATAGAAGAAGATACACTTGAATATACAAATTATACTCATTCGTTACCTACAATTATGTTAACAGTTACCGATTACTAAAACTCCTGAAATCTGTATTAATTAATATATTCTTTCTCATCGGAACTGTATGACATAATAAATAATATTAGTAACAAAATTGGAAGAGGAAATTTAACACACTATAAATAAATATATATTGTTTATTTAAGGACTTATTTTCCGTATTGGAAATAATATGATCCATTTTGCCTTTAATTACTATATTAATATGCTAAATTAGGCATACATTTTTTTACAGTATTTCGAAAGCTAAATCAATAGTTGGTCCTTTTTTTTACTGTAGCACGACAAAATGACTTTAATGTGCTTGATGATAAGCAGTGTAGTCCAAAATTAACGACGACTACAATTTGATCCATAATCTATCGAAACACCGCTGTCAAACATACACTGACAAGTTTATATCAGCGAGCCGGAGATACAGACCTCATTAGTTTCCATATCTTCTTAAATCGGTGATGACGTCTACCCAATACTTATTCAATATGCCAAAGTCAATTTGTAAAATTCAAAACAAAGGAATAACTGTGTTAACTTTTGAATTTTTACATAATTATAAAATCAAAATATCCTTTATTCATTTTAGGCCCTGAGAAGACGCTTATGAACGTCAAAGCTACCACCGGTTCGGAAAACAGCCCAGTCATCGAGAAGAACCGGCAAGAAACTCGATCTGGTTTATTTTATAGTATAGTGTGCATTATCTAATATTCTTAATTTATATACCTATTGAGATTATTAACATTAGTCTGGATTCACATCGATTGGTACTCGGAACAATAATAATACACACATTTTTATACAGTTTATGAACTAATCAAACAAACTTTGGACTGCACGATTTCAATACAAAATATAAATATTCGTATGTCATCACGGAAAATCATAAATTTATCTCGTACCAAAAAATACCGCTCAAAGTGCCTAAACAAGTTTTCACTTGAAAGATAACATTAATTTCTGTTAGATTACTATATCTATGTACACGACCTAAGTAATCTAATTTTCAAGTTGTAGATTATACCGTGACCGTGGATTTCAGTAAATGCTCGATACGTCACCAAGGTAAAATTAATTTGAGCATGATAATACATACTTTGAAGGTAAATATCAGTTTACGATTCGCAAGAAACTTGTCGTTTTTCTTACAAAAACACTCGTCTTGCTTTATCTATCTTTCGAACTGAGTACGCTATTGACCTAGCAAGGTCTTAACAGCTTCACCGGATTACTAAGACGAGCGCTTAAGACACTCAGCCGATTTTTGTTAGGGCAACCAGCTCAAGGGTGCACGGCACACCTAGGCTTGACTGTTGCCTGATTCATGCAATTCGCGACCTATCTGAGTTAACCTAAGTTAAGCTAAACTATTCATACATATATGAGTTGTTGAAACATATATGTATACCAAGCATACATACCTCAACAACTCTTATGTGTATTTTGTATCGGAAAATTTCTAAACTATTTCAGTTCGATAAGGGCTGTTTTATCTAAATCTACAGAAATTATTCAAGTAAGCTGAATACAGAAGGCTGTTTAGTATAAATCGATGGAGGGTTTTCAAACGGGCATTGACACGACTTTTACAGTTCAAGGATATAATATTTTATTCCGAATGCTCGAACGTCAAGATTAATTAAAAGCGAATCATAAAGTGAAATCTAGTAAAAGCAAAAACTTGTAAATGGAAATCTTTTTTAACACGTAGTTTTGGACAAAAAATCAATGCGTAATTTTATTACATCTTTCTTTATATTAATACTAGCGTCTGCCCGTGACTTCGTCTGCGTGGAATAGTTACTTAAAGGTAACACGCAGCGGAAGCTCTCAAAAAAAAAAACACCGATTTTGAAACATTCTTTATTGGTGCTCCGCTCTTATTCGTCTTAGCGTGATGTTATATAGCCTATAATCTTCCTCGATAAATGAGCTATCTAACACTTATAGAATTTTTCAAATCGCACTAGTAGTTCCTGAGATTAGCGCGTTCAAGCAAACAAACTCTTCAGCTTTATAATATTAGTATTAGAATAAACTCTGAAATATGAACCAAATAAGATACATTATAATACTCTTTCTCTCTCTCTCTCTCTAGGAATCGTCTCTATCAGAAACAGTTTCTAAGAAATGTTGGTCTTAGTAAACACACCAGGAATCTATCTACCTTACCAGTCGTGAACCAACTTTGAAACTGTTAACTTGGTCAGAAAAGAAAAGCGTCGCGTTGACGAAAAAGTTTGTTTAATACGTGCAATAGCAAACGAGAAAAATTGATAATGCAAACTCTTTATAACTAAAAAGAATATTGTCCCTTGAGTTTTTTTTTTTCGAACTGATTACGCTATTGGCCAGGCAAGGTCTTAACAGTCTACTAAGGCGAGCGCTTAAGGCACTCAGCCGATTTTATTCTGACAACTAGCTCAAGGGTGCGCGGCACACCTCGGCTTTGGCTGTTGCCTGATACATGCAATTCGCGACCTATGTATGGTAAGCTAAGCTAACTATTCATACATATATGAGTTGTTGAAACATATATGTGTACCAAGCATACATAACTCAACAACTCTTATATATATTTCGTATCGGATAATATTCTAAACTATTTCAGTTTGATAAGGGAAAAAAGATAAAACTCTTCCACTTGCATGTGTAAGCGTGTATACGTGCACGTGTGTGGAGGTGACATGAGTAATGTTGTCGCAGTTCCCCTTACTTTACACTGTATCCAGCGTCAATTTATAATCTACTAGCGGGACCGGTAGACGTTGTCCCGCCCTGATAATAAAAAAAACCTTAACAAATTATATATCCAAACCTTCCTCATGAATCACTCTACCTACTTGTGAAAACTGTATGAAAATCCGTTTAGTAGTTTTTGTGTTTATCGCGAACAGACAAACAGACGTGACAGAGGAGTTTGTTTTATATGTAATGATAAGTATAAATAAAATTAAAGCATTTTAAAATCAGTAACTGGATGAAGTGAATAATAACAAAGAAATAAAAGCCTAAATAATTCATATAATTGCTTACAATTTATTTTCTTTAAATATGACTACAAATTATATTAATAATGTATGAACGCATACATCGGGACCATTACGTAAAAACCGCAAACCCTGCACAACAAATCAATACTTAGTTAACGCGATGTGATATCAAACGTAAACCGGTTCGCATAAAGTTCCTTCTGCTATGTACCAACGATTTCACATATTCCCATTTCATTTCACAGCCACGGCTTTATGAAGTTCGTAGTGATAAGTATGCGTCATGGGATAACAATTAAAAACTAGATGGAACATAACGTAACGATATCTATATACATACATACATATCATAAAAATGTAACTGACCGCTGTCTGTACATGAAATATATATGAGAAAAACTATTATTAGGGGTCTTTATAAACGCAATAGAATCCAAAACAAGGATTTTTAGAATTTTTGTCTGTTTGTCTATTTGTCTGTGCGTTTGTGCACGCTAATCTCAGAAACGGCTTATCCGATATGGATCTGGTTTTCACTGATATATTGTAGTAAGCTTCATTTAACATTTAATGGTTGTTTATATAAATCGGTTCATAAATAAAAAAGTTATGACAATTTAAAGATTCAAGTCGAACATTTCTTAAACTATCTATCTACTATTCTTTCTCTGTTCAGTAGCATTGACCGAAACTTTACTAAATTTCATAATAATAATAATGGTCTAATAATAGTAATAATAAATAATAAATAAGAGTTTAAAATGATCAATTTCGGAAATTTTAATTAACCAATGTAAGTTGACCTCAGATCTATATCATCAATCATATGAAATTGGATTCAGCTTAGGCTGGTATTTAGGTTGTACACGTCTGCGCAGGTATATAAAGTGCGCCGAGAGCCGAGCCGCTGCTTCGTAGTCCGGTGAAACTGTAAAGACCTTAACAGGTCGATAGCATAGTCAGTTCAAGAAAAAAAAAACGTGCCGCTGCTTACAGCATTCAATTATTTGCAGCAAACGCACGTATTCCGGAGGCGCATGGCGTAACAGTTGCATTCGATAACACTGACTGTTTGCATAGTTCATCTATTCTATCTATCTACATATAATAAAAATGAAGTGTCTGTATGTAATATCAAAATAATTTTTTCACTGATTGGGTATGAAAGTATACACGCTTCTGATAACAAAAATGCAATTTTTAAAATTTTTGTCGGTCTGTCTGTCTGTCTGTTTGATCCGGGTAATCTTCGAAACGGCTGAACCGATTTTGT